>CM062811.1:137950443-138484562 GCA_031772625.1 Pinus tabuliformis | reverse complement strand
CTTAATCAGAGGACAGATCTTAGTACAGCATGCCAAGAAAGTTCATACACGCAAGTTCGTTAAGCACAAGTCGCGTATACAAGCAGGTTCACTATATACCAAGTCGCGTATACGCAGGTTCTCTATATATCAAGTCGCGTGTACACGCTGTTTGGCTTCAGTAAAAGCGCGTGTATGTGGAAAAATTTATCTTTGGTCCACGGCGGTTATTCCTTGGAAGTTGTGCCTATGGTTTTGGACCTTGAGTCTCGACGAACGTGTTGATCCTAGTTTTGGAGCTGATGGTATTGGGTTACTATGGTTTTGGACCGTGGTATTGTAAAGAGCCTAAGGCTATATAAGGAGAAGATCATTAGGCAAGTGGGGGCAAGCATTGTGTGTCTGACAAAGGGAGAATATCTGGTATCACTGTTTATCTGTTCGGGACGCTTGGCAAGGTCGGATCTGACAGCGAAGGCAATAAGTAATTATTTCTAGATCTGCATGCGGGTTGCCTTTGGAGAAAGCGCGTATACACGCGGTTTTGGTACAGTGAAGTAGCGTATGCATAATAAGATTTGAATATTTCAGGTTGCTGTTGATTCTGGTGGTTGTTGCAGAGTTTGGGCTCTGGTTTGGGTTCTGTGTTCTTGATGACAGGGTTTCAGTGATTCAGTATTGGGTTGTTTAATGAATTATGATGCAAGTATAAGTTGATGATTGTATTGCAGTAATGTTTGTTTGTACTCTTGGATCCAGTCTGAAAATTGATGAAACGTGGTCTGAAGGAAAGAAGGTTGTAGGGTCAGCACCTACGTACTAGTAAATGGATCGGCTAGTACAAGAGCTGAGGGGGTTGTAGCTCCCTTCCAAAAGTAGTTGGAAAACGAGAGAGGGTTGTAGCCCTTGCAGGTTGTAGCCTGCGTACTAGTAAAGGACTGCACCAGTACATTGTAAAAGAAGTTTCTTATTAAAGAAGAAAGAGACGAATTGCCAACAGGTAGTTTTCACCCAATTGGGTTTCCACCTTATATCATGGTGTTCATGTGTGTGGCTCTTGTGTGATGTTCTGTTCTGTTATACTGCACCTGTTTATGTTAAATATGCTTAATAATGTTCTTATGCATTTACTGAAGATTAAGCTAACTGAAATTAAAGATCTCTAGATATACGCTGGTTGCATTAGACACAGTAGCGTGTACATGCGGGTTTCACTTAATTGAAGTAGCGTATATGTTCTGAGTATGAAATTGGAAGGTTTTACTGATCTGATAATACTGATTTCCCCCCCCCCCCTCTCAATATTATTTCCAACAATTGGTATCAGAGCAGGTCCTTCAGAGGAAGCTTGATCGCTTGAAGGAAAAGATCCATCAGAATGGCTAATCCAGAAAGAGAGGCACACATCAGGCCACCAGTCTTTGACGGGAACAATTTTACTCACTGGAAGATAAGAAACCACTGCATATCTACAATCACTTGGAGCAGAAATTTGGGGAATCGTAGAGGAGGATACAAATTCCCATCAGCAACTCCTACAGATCCAGCAGAAGAAAAAGCAATATGAGCTCAATGCCCAAGCTGTTTACTGTCCTATTGAGTAGTTTGACACAATCAGAATTTATGAAGATCATGCCTTTCAAATCAGCTAAGGAAATATGGGACAAAATCGTCACAAGCTACGAAGGAGATGATTAGGTAAAAAGAGCAAAGCTTCAAACTCTCAGAATCCGGTATAAAAACTCTTAAGAATGCATAGTAATGAAAGCATAGCTAATTATTTCCTGCGTATGGATGAGATTGTGAATTGTGTGAGGGATCTGGGTGAGAATTTGAGGAAGTTGTCTTAGTTGAAAAGGTTTGAGATCTCTGTTGCTAAATTTGATTCTAAAGTATCTGCCATAGAAGAAAAGGAGAATGTGCAGAAAACACCATGTCACAGCTTCACGGGATCTTAACTGCTTTTGAAATGCGACAAGAGGTTACCACCAGAAGCCGCATTCGAAGTGTCAGAGGAAGAAGATGAGGTAAATTTTGTCAAGAATCTTGAACGGGGAACTGGACGGTTCAAAGGTAAGCTACCTTTCAAATGTTTTCTATGTGGTAGAGTTGGTCACTATGCTGCTAGATGCCCTCATAACAAAGGAAAGATATCTGAAGAAGATGGTAGAAGCTATTATACCCATATTACAAGTCCATTCAATGATAGTGAAGATATTAGAAGTCTCCTGGCACATGAAAAGAAGAATGCTTCATCCAATAATAGCAAAGATATTAAAAGTCTCATGGCACATGAAAAGAAGAATGCAGAAACTGAAGAAGTTACCAAATTAAATGAACAATTGGAGACAGTAACAGGGTAAGGGAGAAATTGCAGGATGTAGTAAAGGATCAGAGCATAACTATTCAAAGGCTTGAATCAAAGATCCTCTCTCTAAAAGAAGATCTTAAAAAATCAAGAGAACAGAACAAAGAAGCTCTTGAAGATCAAGAACATGAAGTGATCAAACTAAAGCGACAAGTGGAAGAAGGAAGAAAAGCTGAAGAAGACCTAAGGAATCAGTATCTGATAAAGGAAGAACAACATCAAGTTGAGGTAAATATCTTGAAAGGTAAACTAGAAGAAAAGGATAAGCTTTTACGATTTCAAGATAGTACTAAAGTCTTGGATGATATTCTTAATAGCCAAAGGTCTCCTGCTATCAAAACTGGTCTTGGTTTTCATGAATATGTTGAAGGTGAATCTAGTTCACAAGGTGAGGCAAGAAACTCTAATGAGAAATCTGAAATGCTCACAAGGAACAACCCAGGAAAGAAATTCCTAGGAAGATCCTTTACTCCTAACTATGGACGTGATAGACGATTATTTCCTCCACTGAATAATGTTGAATGTTATGTATGTCATAATCTTGGACACGTTTGCAGCCGATGAGAAGTAGAATGGTTCAAGAAAGATCGTCGCATCCCAGGTATTTCAGAGGATAGGATATTGCTTTGCCTGCAATGCATATGGACACAAAGCAATTGATTGTGATAGAAGGAACATGAAAAATGTAAGGTGTTATATATGCAACAACTATGGGCATAAAGCAAGGGAATGCAGGAGTAGATTTCAAAATTCAAAACAAGAGGACCATACATCATCACAGTTCCAGGAACTGAAGAAGACAGAGACAGAAAGGTGTGGCATAATTCAGATAGATGACATAACAGACACAAGGGAATCTGAAAGTGATGAAATTCAGTATTCCATCCTGCATACGCTGATATAATGAAGACAAGTCGCGTATATACGCGAGTTACAGGCTGCAAAGTCACGTATATGAAGAAAGGGCAGCAAAACAGACCCAGGTTCAGTCATGGTTGGCTCAGGTTCAGGGGGAGCAGAACAGACTCAGGAAATGGTTCAGTCATGGTTGGCTCACACTCAGGGGGAGCATATACTTCAAATCATTCATTGTTGGCATTATGGTTTGAAGTTGCTGATGAAACTAAATGATACATCTTGTTGTTTGATCAAAGGAATAGTATTGCAGGTTGATGCTTATGGTACAGATCTGAATGGCTGGTCTTAGAACCTGCATCTGCTCAGGGGGAGCATGGATGGATTGATACAACTTGGCATATACAAAGGGGGAGCCAAATCAGAAACTTCAGCATGTACTCAGCAGGAGTATGGACAGCAGTATGGATAGTAAAAGGTATACCAAAGAAGAGAATATCTTGGTCCGCCCTTTGCCCTTGATGTCAAAGGGGGAGAGTGACTTGGTGTGGTGGTTGCCATCAAGTCCAAAGGGGGAGATTGTTGGCATTATGATTCAAGTGTTGTCCTTGATGGCAACTCACTCAGAGGTTGGTACAGGTGCTCAGAGGTTGGTACAGGTGATGGCAACTTAATCAGAGGACAGATCTTAGTACAGCATGCCAAGAAAGTTCATACACGCAGGTTCGTTAAGCCCAAGTCGCGTATACAAGCAGGTTCACTATATACCAAGTCGCGTATACGCAGGTTCTCTATATATCAAGTCGCGTGTACACGCTGTTTGGCTTCAGTAAAAGCGCGTGTATGTGGAAAATTTATCTTTGGTCCACGGTGGTTATTCCTTGGAAGTTGTGCCTATGGTTTTGGACCTTGATGTCTCGACGAACGTGTTGATCCCTAGTTTTGAAGCTGATGGTATTGGGTTACTATGGTTTTGGACCGTGGTATTGTAAAGAGCTTAAGGCTATATAAGGAGAAGATCATTAGGCAAGTGGGGGCAAGCATTGTGTGTCTGACAAAGGGAGAATATCTGGTATCACTGTTTATCTGTTCGGGACGCTTGGCAAGGGTCGGATCTGACAGCGAAGGCATAAGTAATTATTTCTAGATCTGCATGCGGGTTGCCTTTGGAGAAAGCGCGTATACACGCGGTTTTGGTACAGTGATGTAGCGTATGCATAATAAGATTTGATATTTCAGGTTGCTGTTGATTCTGGTGGTTGTTGCAGAGTTCTGGGCTCTGGTTTGGGTTCTGTGTTCTTGATGACAGGGTTTCAGTGATTCAGTATTGGGTTGTTTAATGAATTATGATGCAAGTATAAGTTGATGATTGTATTGCAGTAATGTTTGTTTTGTACTCTTGGATCCAGTCTGAAAATTGATGAAACGTGGTCCCTGAAGGAAAGAAGGTTGTAGGGTCAGCACCTACGTACTAGTAAATGGATCGGCTAGTACAAGAGCTGAGGGGGTTGTAGCTCCCTTCCAAAAGTAGTTGGAAAACGAGAGAGGGTTGTAGCCCTCTGCAGGTTGTAGCCTGCGTACTGGTAAAGGACTGCACCAGTACATTGTAAAAGAAGTTTCTTATTAAAGAAGAAAGAGACGAATTGCAGCAGGTGGTTTTCACCCACATTGGGTTTCCACCTTATATCATGGTGTTCATGTGTGTGGCTCTTGTGTGATGTTTTGTTCTGTTATACTGCACCTGTTTACTGTTAATATGCTTAATAATGTTCTGATGCATTTACTGAAGATTAAGCTAACTGAATTATAAGATCTCTAGATATACGCTGGTTGCATTAGACACAGTAGCGTGTACACGCGGGTTCACTTAATTGAAGTAGCGTATATGTTTCTGAGTATGAAATTGGAAAGGTTTTACTAATCTGATAATACTGATTCCCCCCCCCCTCTCAGTATTATTTCCAACAGAGATTCGATCTATCTATTGTATAGAAGATTTGACTACGTGGACCATGCCACAGTAAGAATCTGCCAGCGTTATTGATTATCAACAGAGGAACGTTCACGACATCCACAGAGTTGGAAATGCAGGAAGGTTTCATGTATTGGCTCCACGCATTCATTGAATGGGTCAACGTTGCAACACGTCAGCTACATCAATGTCTATTATTCCATCGATTCCCAACCCATGTCAAAAGGTAATTGTTATGTTTTCAGCGTAATTTTTTTAAGCTTCCATGTGGAGAGTTTGTAATCCATGGCCATGGTTACGTTGTTTGTGGTGCAATCAAACTAAATCCACAACATAGGTGATACGCTTGGAGGCACACGTATTACGATAATGTAAGTGTGAGACTACTTCATTTGGAATGGCAATGGCAACTTCATTTGGTTCTTCAACAACAACGAAAATCAGCCTCAAAGCTTCTCTCAAACGTTGGAAGTTGACTTACACCTTTTTCATCTCTGTGTTGTTGGGGATGTGGCTAGGACTTTGAGGGACTGTCATGCATCTCTTTTTGAGGACCCGGATTATTGAGAAATTATGGAACTTCACAGTTGCATTCACAGTCAAGAACCTTGAGAAAATCGTTTAAAGATCACCTGTGCGAGAACAGAGAGTGGCATACATATTTGGCACAACTGTCAACAAATTTATTATTTGGTGTTGAACATTTTCACCATGGAAGTATGCGTTGCACTAGAGATTGGTGAAATTGCATGTTGGGTACGCTGCATAGACCAGATATTAAACTCTCTTTTATATTTTCTCATTTGTATTATTACCTCAATAATAGCGTTACTTATTTTCACTCGAGGAAACGGTACCAGACAATATCTTACAAACAGAAACTTCTCCACCTATTTCTTTGGCGAAAAATATAATGTACAACATCAAGTTCTATGGTGGGGGATGAAATATCACTAATGAGCATTTCTAGGCTTTTATTGGTTTCACTGGCGCGCCATATTTTTCAGTTAGTTTATAGGATTTGGATTGGCATTGTTAGCGTTATTTTGTTGAGTGAAACTTGATGAACTCCACGAGAGAATAAGCAGTTTCCTGTTCTATAGCTGCAGGGAATTCTGGTGTTACTCCATGTCTATATGAAAAAGTTGTACATGGAGCATCGAGATCTATTGTACAACATTGTACATTGGGAAACTTAACAGTTATTGCAAAGAAGTCTGCATGTTAAATGCATTGAGAGAACACCCTTGCATCGTTCAACTATATGGCCATACATTGTCATCTAGTTGGGTTTCTTCATCAGATGAAACTGGAGAATCTCAAGTTCTGCATTTCATAACTGCAATGGAATATGTTAAAGGTGATTGTTTTGAGGCATGGCTTGAAAGGCTAACAAAAGAAGGGAAGAAATGTGCTCCAGGAAATTTGGCTTTGTTTATTGCTGGAGATGTTGCATGTGCATTAGTGGAGCTTCAAACATTATCACAAATTGGATGGCTTTAAAATATTTGAAGGTTGTAAGCAAGAGTGTTATGCATCAAAACCAATTGGAAGTTGTTTTGCAGCTACATTTGCAGCTGTATATATATGCAGATACATATTTAATGCAAAAAATTGGTACCCTGATATCCGAATCAAATTCAACTATTTCAGTTTTTGGTGGACCAAAAGCCTTTTTCTGTGGGGAGGTTTGATCTAGGAGGATCTATACACTTTTCCCAAGGAGCACCATGGTGAAAACAAACTCATTGAAGCCTAGGGTTTTTGTGGGTATTTTCAATTTAAATGTAAATGTGCTCATATTTTAATTTTTAATTTAAAAAATAGAAATTGAAATTATGAGAGGGTTTTTTCAAATTCAATTTCTAAATTTATGTTGAATTTGAGAGTGTAATGGGATTTTTCTCATCCCTAGAGTTTTGGGATAAGGCCCTTGATAATAGGATTTAAGAGATTTCCTGTGCACATATCTCATGGGCATCTTTTAAGGGATAAGAGAGTTATTTTCTCCTTGGAGTAGGGGATATAAGGAGATATTTCCTCCTTTAGTTTGGGATATTGAGAGCTATATAAAGCCATCTTATGTGCTTCATAAAATACGATAGTTTATGAGAGTTTTGGAGAGCTTGAGAGAGTCATTTTGAGAAGCTATTAGAAAGCTTCATTTCATGGAGAACTTGGAGAGCTCCACGGATCTTTCAGAGGTATTGTTGATATGTACATCTTCCTCATTTTAGAAAGAAAATAAAATTGATTCGGCGAGTTGGAGGTGAATCCGAAGACGTAGCCCAGTGGAGGGGGTGAACTCCGTTATCAATGCTTGATGTTTGCATGTTTTGTTTATTCATGATTTGATTAAGTACTTTTACATGCATTTTTAAGTTACATATTTATGATGAAATAAACATATTTACAAATGTATTGTAACTCAATATGTCAAGCCCATTTCATGATTAAAATATATTGTTTATAAGTCAAGTATCTCTCAAGTTTTTAGATCACTGACAAAGTTCACCCAATGTCGGGATGAGCTTGGAAGTGTCGAGGTTACGATTATAGAAAATGATCTAGTGATCCTAACACTTCTAGGACTTCCCAAGAACTGGCACAGCTACCAGGACTCAGATAATGGGAGGGAGAAGCTACCAGAGTGGGAACGGATATGGTCTGAATTGGTACAGGAAGATATTCGGCAAAACATTAGAGACGGATCCTCATCCAAGCATGATGATGAGGATAATTGTTCCTTATCTAGAAGGGTGAAGAAAGGGACGAGGAAGTCATCCCATTACAAATCAGATTCCAGTCAGGGTGACAAGAAGAAGGACATTTAAAAATTAAATGTTTTCACTATCACAAGTTGGGACACTATGCTACAAACTGTCCGCACAAGAAGTCCGTAAGAAGCCCTCAGGAGGAGTGGCAAGTGAAGCTCTTGCTTCACAATTCGAACTAGATTTCACCCTCATCGCTTGCATGGTGTCATCAGTGACGGGTACTGTGTGGTACCCAGATAGTGGATCCTCGTTCCGTATGACCAATAACAAAGAACTCTTCAGTAACTTGGAGGAGAAGGACCTCTAGATGCACATTGAGATGGGATATGATGGGATGTATAATGCGATCGACATTGGTATGTTACCTTTTAGAGGGAGTCTGGTTCTTCCGTCACATTGAGAGATGTCATGTATGTTCCAAGTTTGAAGAAGAACTTGGTTTTTGTTGCCATGTTGGAGGATCATGGCTATGATGTGATATTTAGTAAAGGAAAGGTTTTCCTTCATCACATAGCCACAGGGAAGGTGAAGCGGATCAAGGTTTGAGTGAAGAACCTCTACAAATTGGAGGTAGAAGACTGTGTTGCTTTGAGCACTAAAGCAGAGAAGGTGCAAAGCCGAAACATTGGTGAGTCGTGGCATAGAAGATTTGGTCACTTGCACCATAGAGCTTTGAAGATCATGTAGCAAATTTCTATAAGACTTCCCAAGGGTACACTAGAGGAGAGAAACACATGCAAAGGGTGTACATTGGGGAAGTAAACCAAATTTTCCTTTCATGATAAAGACAGTCGAGCGCAAGCGATCCTTGATCGAGTTCACTCAGATGTGTGTGGAACATTCTCTACAACATCCACAACCAAGCACATGTATTATGTAATATTTGTTGATTAATTTTCTCATAAGTTTTGGGTTTTCTTCATGCAAAAGAAAGATCATATGTTTGCTAAATTTTGTGAATTTAAAGCACTTGTCGAGAAAGATACTGATAGGAAAGTTAAGATCTCATAAGTGATAATGGGTCGAGAATATGTTATGAATGAATTCAAGAACTTTTGTGCAACAAAAGGCATTCAATGGAAGTTGAGAGCACCTCATAACCCACTGTAGAATAGGGTGGCTGAAAGGAAGAACAAAAGTATTGTGAGAGTAGCATGATCGATGTTACATTATTAGGGCCTACCGTTGCACTTGTGGGCTGAAGCATACAACACAACTGTTTATTTGCAAAACAGAAGCCCTCGTCAAATTCTCGGGATGAGTACACCAGAAGAAGCTTTTTAAGGTAAGAAACCAGATGTGGCACACTTCAGGATCTTTGGTTCATCAATCTACTATCATGTTATCAATGATGAACAGAAAAATATAGAGCCAATAGCTGAGTTGCACATATTTTGGGGGTACACTTATACGCCTCACAACTATCGAGTGTACCTGCCATCCAACAGGATGACAGTGGTTCATAGAGATGTGAAGTTTGATGAAGAGAAGGCCATGAGATGTTCCCTTGAGAGGGAGCTTTAGTCACATGTAGTTGAGGAGCTTTTAGCTCCAAAGGAGGAACCTCAGGATAATGTGAAGCAGCCACATGCAAAGGAGTAGAGAGTGGAAACACCTGCTCATACTTCCAAAGATGGTATAAATCGCACCAGAGAGGGTGACATATTATTGCATGATGCTAGAGAGAATTTGGGAGCACCCACTTCACATCACAGGCAAAGGAGGTCACTAGAGACACTCGCTACATGGATATGATGAGCGAGAGTGTAGAGATTGAGGAATCCTTATTTGAGGACGCAGTGCAACAACCAGTGTGGGTTGATGCCATGGTTGAGGAGTATGACTCCATTATCAGAAGCAATGTTTGGGAGGTTGTCCCAAGACCAGCAAACAAGTCAGTGATGAGTTCCAAATGGCTTTACAAGGTAAATCAAGCAGTAGATGGGAGTGTGGAGAAACATAAGGCCAGATATGTGGCCAAAGGGTTCTCTCAAGTGGAGGGAATTGATTATGAAGAGACCTGTTACACAATATTTTGTCATACCTCCTGTTCACTTCCTATTTAATATCCCGAAGTGCCAAAACATTGACTATTGTGCAGCATATCCATCATGATATACACACCAAAATCTCCCTGACAAATCAAAGGAAAACTTCCATGAATTCATCCAGAAGAAGCTTAACTAAAAGCCTAAGTTTTAGCATCAGTGCGCTTTGCTCCACTGCTTGCTCATGCTGATGGCAGGTTGCACAGTTATACACTAGCATTGCGAGCGCACTTTTGATCAGAAAACCTGCGTTGAACCTCTTCTGGAAGGTTTTTGCAAATTGGAGGAGAAGCTTCACGCACTAGAAGCTTCGAGAATAACAAGATGGATATTGGTTGTTGTTCATATGGTTGAGCTCTCACACTTGGAGCTCTTGATCTTATCATCATGGGCTTTCCCCTTGATATGTGGACCTTCCTCCCTCTTTTTTGGATCCCTAACTCCATCTCCCTTCCTATAAATTCACTCCCTTCCATCCCCAAATGGTTGGTCACTGATTGTTGCATCCCTATGCTGAGATTATTCTTATGTGCTACCCATTCTAGCTTGGAGAAGGAGTGCTTGAAGAGTCTTTGCTTGGACTTGGACATCCACCAAAAGGAGGTCTCCAACATCAAGGCATAGGTTGTATGCTTCCCTTTTTAGTTCATTAATATATACAACTGATGTTCACTTTCCATAATTGTGTAAATGTTTATGATTTAGCTTAATACTCCTTGATCTATTAAGTAGTTTATGTTTGATGTATGTTATATATGCTTGTGTATCTTGCATATCTCTTTGATATTCCTTGCATGTACTCAGACATGAAGAAAAAGTAAGGAGCGAGGCATGGAGCGAAAGATTCAAAGTCATTGTTAAACACACATGGGGAGCAACATAATCTGAAAGATAAAACATGAGAATACATTTTGATTAACAAGAGATATACATTTATAGTACATGGTTTGACCATTGGGTTTCACATCCCAAGGTCTCTTGGACTTCCTTACTCTATTCCACTTCCACACTAACCCATAGAGGATTAGGTGTCCAACATTCCCCCCTTAATCCGAAGGGTTATGTATGAGTCCAAGAAGAGAGCTGTAATACAAAACGTGCAAAAATGCATGGCAGCACTAGGCTGAATGTGCTCTCTGAAATGTTGGTATAAAGGGTAGTGGTTTAAGGATGACCACCAACACTGGAACACTTAGTGCAGTTCCTGGAACTCTTCCAAAACTGGCAAGAAGTTGAAGTCTTCTGCTAGAGGAAGTGCTCCTATTGTTTTGAAGAGGGAAACCTTCAACCATGAAAGGGAGGTCTCACCCCACATAAAAGGGAGAACTTCAACCTGAAAAGGGAAGTCTCAACCTGTGGTGGTTTAAGGATGACCAACAACTTTGGAATGCTTGATGCAATTCCTAGAACTCTTCCAAAACTAGCAAAAAGCTGAAGGAAGTGTCCCCAATTCTATTTCTGGAATTCTTTTGAAACTAGCAAGAAGCTGAAGTCTTCTGCTAGAGGAAGTGTCCCAAATTACCAACTAAAGGCATGCTCAGGGGCATCTTTGTCTTTGGCTACAACTCTGAAACTGGTGTGGCAGGTTGTGGCTCAGGCTCGCTTGATGTGACTTTGAAGCTTGTAGATGACCATCATTTCCCCCCCTGTTAGATACAAGGTGAGATGATGGAGAAAACTCAACTGCAAGACTGTTCAATACTCTGGAACAAGTTCTAACATGTGATTGGAATATCTTCTTGGCTATTGATGCCCATTGCCAAGAAGCAATCCATCCAACATGAATCTTTGTTCTTGCAAGACGTTTGTTTCTGAAGCATATGTGTGAAGAATGGGTGGTTTTATGATAGTGCTTACATGGATGAAGATCAAAACAATGATCTTTCAAATGGCCAACTCGGTCACAGTGTTGGCATTTCACAATCTGTTGTTGTTGCTATGGAAGAGGAGTAGAATCTGGAACAGCTGGCGGTGAACTGTCATGAATGAATCCAACACTCTAAAACTGAATGGGCTTTGAGTAGTCTGGAATATGAAAGGACAAGTCCTTGTCATATCCAAGACTAGTTCTGTGCTTGTTATGGACAAGCTCTTCCCAAGGTCTGATGATGGGCTTGGGAAGTGCAGACTGAGTTTCTGCATCTGCATGTACAACTGCTGCTTTATTGGGCACTGGATCAGAATGAACTTGCTTCTTATGGGAGTCTGTTTTAATGTTCTGAACAGAAGCAGGTTCAGAATGATGACTCCTTTGTTTTAATTCCTTTTGTTGAAGCTGATATTCAAGCTCCAAAAATTATATCTGTTCTTGTGCATTTTACAGACAAATTCTAATGTCAACTAGAGAGGATTTGTTGATTTTCACTGTGTCATTAGTAGTAGACTGTATCAGAATTTTCAAAAACTCTAATACTTCATAAGCTTTCCCCATTTTTTTAACAATTCAAGAGTGCCAAGAAAAATTCAAAATAATGATAACAATTTTAAGCACTTGAATTCTCTAGAAAGAAATATGTAGACACTTGCAGCACGGTCGATATAAAACAATCTTGTCCCCTTTGAAATAATTCCCTTCCTCAATTTAATGGCTTCATATTTCGAGTATTTGAAGGAAATTGAAAGCACTTCAAGTTAGCACACGCTGGAATTTATACATGTGTTTGTCCTTTACTGTATTGCGATGCCGAAAACAACAAGTAAAACACTCATAAATCTGAATTGTTGTTGCAAACAAATAGCAGACAATCTGGTGCATATAACACTGATATCACCCCAAAAATTAAAGCAACCTTCTCATTAGAATCTATTGAGAAAAACAAATTTGTTTGTTGCACATAAATTTATGCCCAAACTGCACAACAGGAACAAGTAAATTGAACAAGCAACAACTTTAAATTGAATTGGAGAAACTTTGTTAATATGCCAACAGCTCACTGTCCCAACTTCCCTCAAACAAGTAGCAACTTCAATGTGCCTTCCACCATCGAACAAAGTTAAGAACAAGTTTTGAATTGAGTCAAAGGTGTATATCAGCATCTTAGTGTGTGGAGGCATATCAGTATCAATCTGTGGAGCATGTTCCTGTTTCGTTGAATATGATGAGGACCAGCCTCGGTGTCATTACCTTTCTTTTCATGTAACATATTTGCACCACTATTGGCTTATAACATCTCTGTGGAGGCCATCTTTATATTGAATGATTTCCATGTACATGCTAGTCACATTGAGGCATTACAAACTTCAGAGATTGAATGCCATCTATTTTCATTAAGAGGTAAGAATGAAGCAGTTTGTTTAAAGCGCATGCATATCTGAGCACCTATTGGCAACTTCAGTTAAACTCTGTGTAGAAGTACTTGCTTCTGCAGCTGATGGTTTGCTTGATCTTGATGATTTCGCTTCATAGTGTGTATTGTAGGATGCACTGCAAATACTAGCATGCAAGGAGATACACATTCAAGGCAATCGAACAGCTGCAGGGGTAGCTGAGATTATGGAGCTGGAAGAAGAAAGTGGAGTAGCAGCTTTTGCAACATCAACATGGTGAGTTGTAACTCAGATTGCAAAGAAAAATTTGGTCCAAAATGCTATCCCAATCTTCATAGAACTCAAAAGGTTGCTTGAGAGCAAGAACAGTCATTTGACAGGCTGCTTAATGGACTGCTTACGTATGCTTCTAAAAGAGTACAAGAGTGAAATAGATGAAATACTGGTAGCAGACAAACAGCTTCAGAAGGAACTTCTGTATGATATTCAGAAATACGAAGCTATGAAAGCCAAATCGAAAGTGGCATGGCATTCAACTCACAGTCAACCCACATACGTATGATTGGAACGACCACCATAAGGCAAATATAATGCATATAGAATGCTTTCAACGCAGAGGGACCGACCTTCACAGTGTTCAATACATTAAATGCACGACCAATACAATGCAATCAACTTGTAAATAACTTATTGCTTCAACACATTTCTCAACATTCCTCCACAGATTCTACTTCAATGCATTTCTTAACCTTCCTCCATAAAGTTGACTTCAACGTATTTCTCAACAATCTTCCACAACTTTCATGCATTTCGCAGTAATCTTGAATTCCAAACTTCAAAGGCTCGAACAATGGTTGCAGACTTGACGTATTTTGACAAAGGAAACGAATAGATTCCAGGGACATAGAGAACATTCAAATTCAGGAATGCGCATTTTTTTATGGAATTCACAATGCATTTACAACCTTCAAAATAATTCAACGCACCATACCAAACTTTACATATTTAAATAGTTCAAACTCACCATACAAAGTCTTCAACACAACACTAAAAAAGCATAGTTTACGGTCTTTAAAACACATTCAACACAAAAAATGCATACAACATGGAACTCGTCGCAGAGGATCAACGCACATGTTGTCACTGCACCATAAGTTATCAGTCCAACGCACATATACACCAGAATATAATCGATCTTCAAGATATATGTGCCATCACCATCTCACATATACAACCAATGCCAAAGGAACAATCACACAACATTCCAAATGCAAGATATAGAGTTGATTCAACTTACAACCCATGGTGTCCACTGTACATACAAGAGTGACGAACAATTTCATCTCACTATTTCAAACGCAAAAGATCGACCATCATTCAGAAATTGATGCACGGGAGAAGGTTCATCACATAGGGATCAGTATGAGCCAACACATGTAGAACTCAATGCTCCAAATTTGGCAGAGGGATAGAGGATAATGACAGCATATGGCAGAGGTGAGTAGCGCAACCTAAGCGTAGGGAGAGTAACACTTATTTATGCAATAATGGAAAACAGACTTCGGTTGTCAAACCTCACGCTGCATTGAAACGCTGGTAGCACTGTAGGGACGCTGGCAATGGAACGCTAACAGCACTGTAGGAGCAAGTATTCGATGGGAATACCAAGCGTTACCCATATTATCATGCAAAGAGCAGACCCATATTATCACACAGAGAAGAATGAGAAGAATATGGCAGATAGAGGCAAAAAATGGCACTGGAGAAATGACAGGTTGCAGCTAAAATTTCGCTGAGAAAATATGAAATGCAAAATTGATGGCAGAAATGATCTGCACATAAAGGCCATAAAACAAATGGCTCAAAGTAATTGTGCAGGGCAGGAATATGCCTGCTCTGATACCATGTTAAACACACATGGGCAACGACATAATCTGAAAGATAAAACATGAGAATCCATTTTTATTAACAAGAGATATACATTTATAGTACATGGTTTGACCGTTGGGTTTCACATCCCAAGGTCTCTTGGACTTCCTTAGTCTATTCCGCTTCCACACTAACCCAAAGAGGATTAGGTGTCCAACAGTCATCTCTTAAAGATTGAGTGATTAACATCAAAGCGAGGTAGGTTTCTCCTTATCTCTACATTTGTTAAAGAAAAGCTAGGAAAGTGCATGTTAGTTTGTTTAGTTTGTTGCTAGACAAACTCATTGGGCTAGAGGGATCGCCTCTGTCCACAGAGGGGATTTACCTTCACAACAAAATGGCGACTCCACTGGGTCCGCAGGTTCACATCAATCTTTGTCATCAGCTTCTGGAGATCATGTTGGTAATAAACCTTCAACTAGTAATAATAAGGTCAATGGGAAAAAAGGGAAAAGTCCAATTTCCCTATAAGTTGTGTGAAGGTAATCATCCCATTCACCATTTTCCTCTTATGGATGAGGCTTATAAAGAGTTGGAAAACCTTATAGCTTCCCAGTCTCGTCTTTCGGTTGGTTATCAGAAGCTTTCCCCCGATCCTTTGCTAGTTGATCCAGTGATTGATCACAAGTCATCTTTGTTCAACCCCACTCTCTCTGGAAGTGAGTCTCGTGAGTCCGTTCTCAACCAACCATTGGTTGAGAAAACGGTAGACCTAAATCCACCTTTGGTTAATCGTACCTTTCTGGTTGAGAGTGAACCTCATACCGCTCAGGCTCTTCCGGTTTCTTCAGTTTCGAATGAACTGGAGGGAAGTCCTCCCATTCCCGAGGTGCATGAGAGCAGTTATCTCGTTCCCATAGTGAAATAGGGCAACTCTTACGTTCCTACGACACCCCCTCTGAGTAGTTTAGTCACTTCTTTTGATTAGAGTCGACTAGCAGGATATCATGTTCCATTTTATGTGCCTTTCTAGATTATAGTACATGTTTACAATATGGTTATACCTAACATAGTCATAGACGAGGGCACATATGTTAGCATTCTGTCCTCAACTACTTGGAAAGCTTTAGGTTCTCCTCAGCTTGTCCCCATCACCCAGAATTTGCTAGCTTTTAACAGAGGAACCAATCAACCGTTAGGGATCCTTCCTAAGTTACCTATTACTTTGGGAGGAAAGACTATCTATATAGATGCGATGATTGTCCAAGGCTTGTTATATTTTAATCTATTACTTGGTCGTGACTATGTTTATGTCATGGGAGATCTTGTCTCTTCTTTCTTTCGTGTGATGTGTTTCCCGCATGAAGGAAGAATTGTGATCATTGATCAACTTACATTCATTGGTCCTGAATCAACTGCCAATTAACCATCATCCCTAAATGGTTCTTATGTGCAAGCGGTATCACCCCCACCACAGGTTAATTATGTGGCTACCTATTCCATGCCCACATCTACTTATGATCTAGTAAGTGATGTACTACGCCATGGACTGGGGGCATTGGAGCTCGATTTTTCCATTGGATCCTTGGACATGTATTCCTTCGAGAGTGTTGTTCTCCCATCTGATGAGAACCTCTTGAAAGCCATGGCCTCCTTTGGTCTGTGGTCAAATGTGTTGGAGCAGAGTTCCTTGTCTTGTGTCAAGCTCGTTAAAAAATGGAACATGGACCATGAGGATAGTTCTTTTACTATGTCAACCTCGTTAAAAAATGAAATAGGTCCCTATGAACATGGTTACTTTACTTGTGTCAAGCTCGGAAAAAAATGAAACAAGGTGTCATGAGCATGGTTCTTTTCCTATGTCAAGCTCCTTAAAAAATGAAACAAATCCCCTTCCAATTCGAGTCTTTGATTATATATCGTAAAATCCAGTCGAGTCTTTCACTTGATCTCCTAAGTGAACCTTCATTCCATCCACCTATTAGTAACCAGTAGTTTACTTAGGTGAATTAAATGAAGCTTGATGGCATGTATCTCGAATTGACTCATTATGTTGGGGGCATGCAAACTCATCTCAAGCATAGTTTATATTTTTTTCAAGCTTGTGTAAAAATGAAACCATTTCCCTTTTTACCTCTTGTAATTGTCGTTTTATCAGCCTGTTTTTGCTAGATGAGCCTTGGTTTTTTCCTTCCATTGTCACCATCTCTTTGGTCGATCATACGTTTTCACTTCATTGTTTTACCCTTTCTCGAGGAACATCTACAATGAGTGGTTTTATTAGCCAGCCTCTTGACCTTTACATGTTTTGAGCAGTTCCATCATGACCGAAACCAGTTGTTATCCTTTTATACCAGGAGGAGTCCTCTTTTAGCTCTTTTCAGACTCCAAAAATATGAAAATATGGTCGAGCAATTGTCTTTTCAAACTCATAAAAGTAAATGAAAAGTCATTTACTTAGTATAAGTTTAACCCTTTTCCATACTGGGATAAACTATTGTATGAAAAAGAAATGCCTTTATCATACATGGCTGAGAGGTTCTCTTGGATATTGTTTTCTGCCTTTTCAGGGTTAAGAGATGATTTACGAAAAGGGACCATTGGAGTTTTCATTTTCGCATATTTTTCAAACTCTCTAAACATGAAAAAGATGTCGAGTTTCACCTTCATTGGACTCGTAAAACATAAACGACGAAAGACTTGTCACCATGAAGAGACTGAGTTTCTCCTTCCTAAGACTCATAAAACTTACTAGGATGGATTCATCTGCAGGATGAACTTATGTGGAAAGCATATGCTACCCCCTACAAGCTTGCGATAAAAAAAATATGGGGTACCGGCTAGAAATGGTGGGGGAAAAAGTGAAAGCGATCATCTCTTGTATTTTGGTAAAGGCAGCATGTCGCTCTTGAACATGACACTCATCTATTGCTTGTGTCAGGTTTGGGACATCCTCACTTAGTCACTTGCCTTCTTGGGTTTAGGAAATCCATTTTGCCTCTCATCTGATTATACCCCTTCATCATCATCAATTATGATCCTATGTTGAGTCAAATGCTTCCAAACTCTAGATTCGTGTCGTTGATATGTTCAAGAGAAGTCTTATCTGTAGTTCTTTACCGCTCATACATTGTTTGACTTTCTGCCACAGTTTTGGATCACAATTATCTACTCTACTACATCCTTTTGTTTCATTTCAATGATGTGGGATTCATTATGGCCCTCCTTCGACGAATCACTTCATGTCGACTTCAGCTCATTATCCGGGAAGATGATCTAGAAACTCCCTTCCAATACTTTAGAGCTCGCATGCCTCAATGGAAAGTTCTTCGCATTCAACGATAGGTTTACATTATTTACCTTCGATCGGATGCTTCCACGGGTGTTCTACTTCAACTTCACTATTCATGTTGTGGATTGTGTTGATTATACCTTGAGAGTCATTGTCATTATAGGTGGTTTCTCTTGTACCTGTTAATGGTTTACATCATTGACTGGTAATCAAGTGATTTTCTATCATGTTTGACTTTGACACATATATTCGCATGTTAGAATTCGTACATATATTGGGTCGAGATGGAGCGCAAGACCCTGGATTTTGTTTGATAAAGTCCAGGTTGCATGGAGTTATGAGTTATTCATGATTGTACACATGTTTCCTCTGTACGGATGGTTGTGGCCATACTATGGGTCCATGTTCATGATCCTTTCTATTTGGATGGCTACGACCATACTGAGAATCTTTGCACACGATCCCTTCTATTCGGATGGTTGTGTCCATACCACTGATTCATGTATTATTAGATGCCTGTTCATGTATCATTAGGCATGATCATCAGAGATGTTAGATATATATACATATATGTAAATGCTTGATTTGCAGGTTTCTTGATGGTGTTCTTCTCGTCCTTGCATTGACTTGTAAAGCATCTCAGTCATCACTCCTTGTTCTTCCTTCATGCTTTAGGGGGCATCTGTTACATAAAATTTTGTCATACCTCCTATTCACTCCCTATTCCATATCTTGAAGTGCCAAAACACTGACTACTGTGCAACATATCCATCATGATATACAAACCAAAATATCTTTGACGAATCAAAGGAAAACTGCCATGAATTCATCCTGAAGAAAGTTAACTAAAAAACTAAGTTTTAGCATCAGTGCACTTTGCTCCACTGCTTACTGGAGCTGATGGCAAGCTGCACAATTATACACTAGTGCTTCCAGTGCGAGTTTTGATAGGAAAACCCGTGTTGAACCTCTTCTAGCAGGTTTTCCCAAACTGGAAGAGAAGCTTCGTGCATTAGAACCTTCAAGAACAACGAGCTGGATATTGGTTGTTTTTGATATGGTCTATCTCTCCCATTTGGACCTCTTGATCTTATCATCATGGGATTTCCCCTTGAGATGTAGACCTTCCTCTCTCTTTTGTAGATCCCTAACTCCCTCTCCCTTCTTATAAATTCACTCCCTTCCATCCCCAAATGGTTGGTCATTGATTGTTGCATCCCTATGTTGAGATTATGCTTACATGCTACCTATTCTAGCTTGGAGAAGGAGTGTTTGAAAAATATTTGCTTGGACTTGGACATCCACCAAAAGGAGGTCTCCAACATCAAGGCATAGGTTGTATGCTTCCCTTTTTAGTTCATTAATATATACATCTGATGTTCACTTTCCATAATTGTGTAAATGTTTATGTTTTAGCTTGATACTCCTTGATCTATTAAGTAGTTTGTGTTTGATGTATGCCATACATGCTCTTGTATGTTTCATAGTTCTTTGATATTCCTTATAGGTACTCGGACGTGAAGAAAAAGTAAGGAGCGAGGCCTGGAGGGAAAGATTCAAAGTCATCTTTGACAGATTGAGCGATTAGCATCAGAGCGACGTAGGTTTCTCCTTCTCTCTGCATCTGTTAAACATAAGCTAGGAAAGTGCATGTTAGTTAATTTAGTTTGTTGCTAGAGCCACTCATTGGGCTAGAGGGATCGCCTATGTCTGTAGAGGGCATTTACCTTCACAAAAAGACCTTTTATTGAGTAGCAAGGTACTCATCAATCAGATCTATTCTAGCACTGTCAGCGCATATGGGATGGACAATACATTAGATGAATGTAAAGACGTCATTCCTCAACGACATGATTGAGGAAGAGGTGTATATTGAGCAGACGAAAGGATTTGAGACCTTCAACAGAGAGTCACATGTGTGCAAACTCAAGAAAGCATTATATGGACTAAAACAAGCACCCCATGTTTGGTACACCAGGATTAACAACTATTTCATTGGGTTGGGCTTCACCAAAAGTGAAGCAGATGCGAACCTTTACCATATTGTGGTTGAAGGTAAATTGTTGATTATAGTATTATATGTCAATGATTTGATTCTGATAGGTGATGAGAAGTTGATTAAATATTGAAAAGAGGATCTTGCAAGAGAGTTCGAGATGAAGGACTTAGGGCTCATGCATTACTTTCTTGGTATGGAAGTATGGTAAGGAGATGAGGAACTGTTTGTCTCTCAGGGCAAGTATGCCAATGAGATATTGAAGAAGTTCCACATGGAGAGAAACAAACCCATGGAGACTCCTCTAGTAGGTAACTGGAGGAAGGAGGATGCTACTTCAGGTGAAGTAGTGGAGGCTACTATTTATAGACAACTTGTGGGTTCACTTATGTATTTGGTGAACACACAACCGAACATGTGTTTTGCAGTTAACCAACTTAGTCAAGCCATGGTGAAGCTAACCAAATTTTATTGGAAGGCAGCTAAATATGTGTTGAGATACCTCAGAGGTGCCACTCAATTTGGTCTTTGGTACAGACAGACAGAGGGAGTGAAGCTTCAAGGCTTCACACATGCATATTGGGTAGGGAGTCTATCCGATTGGAAGAGCACATCAAGGGGAATCTTCAATATTGGGTCAACAACAATTTCTTGGTACAACATGAAGCAGAGATCAGTTGCACTTAGTTCAGCAGAAGCAGAGTACATGGTTTCTAATCAAGCAACTTGTGAGGCTATCTGGATGAGGAAGATCCTTGTCGGGTTGTTTGGTCAGCATATGGATCCAACAATGATTTATTGTGACAATCAGAGTTGTATCAAACTCTTTGAGAATCCAGTTTTTTCATGATTGGTCCAAGCATATTGACATTTGGTATCACCATCTATGAGATTGTTTACAGAGGAGAATCATGTTGTTAGAGTACATTCCTACAGAGGAGCATGATGTAGATATTTTGATAAAGGAATTGTCAAGATGAAAATTTGAGTTTCACAGAGGCAGGATCAGAGTAGAAGATAATCCATTTCTTGTTGAGAGCGAGTGCTAAAAATAACAACAAGAAAATCCTAATTTAATTTGTCCTTGAGTTAAATAAGGAATTAAGTTGTAATTTTATTGTCATAGCAACTTGTAACAGTTAACTAAGTTAATTTGAATTAGTTGGCTCAGTAAATTCGAGTTGGAAGTCTATCTAGAGTCATGTAGAGTGATCCCCAAATTTTAGGGGCCCAAATTGAGTTCTTATTGAGTTATAATTATTTAATTCAATTTAACTGAGTTAAATTCAGTTAAACTAGTTCTAACTATTGGAGGAACTAGTGAGTGGTGAAGTCAATTAAATTGGATTTAATCCACATGTAGTTATCAATCAGATAACTGATAATTCACTCAAAAATAACTCATGCATGTCAGTTTAGAGGAAGACCCAGTTGATATTGGAGTTCAGGGACAATGTACTATCAGTTGTAAAATAATTTAAACTAAACCGGTGATGCATGCAATTAGAGGAAGGCCTATGGATGGATTGCGTAGTTATGAGTGAGGGGTTTCCCAACTAAATATGTGCTAATTCCCGAGGGAACAATGCAAGGAAGTAGGAGCTTGGCAGGCAACAAATTTGGCTAAGTATTGGCTTGAGCTAGTTTGTGAAGGCGTTAGTGATATTGTACTTATGCAGAGATTGTTCGGGTTGAACAAACATTGTATTTTCTTCTCAGATCTTCTGGTTAATGCAATATACAGATAGCAGGGGTTTTTAGTTGAGGCTTTCCCATAAAATTATTGTGTTATGTGTGATTGAAATTCTTTCTTTTCTGCTTCGTGATTTCATCGATCAATTTTGTTTCCGCTCATGAGTAGACTTGATTCAAGTCAATTGTTTTAGCATATCACAATCTACAGTTTGAATCTACGATTAAAATAAAAATAAAAATAAAAAAAAATCTACACATAGAAGGTACACATCATATGAACAACATATAACTAGAAAATAACCAACATATAAACCATGGCAACCCAACCATAATATCACCAACACATTGCCAAAAAATATACATGAATCATAATAGAAGAATAACTCTTATTAACATATGAAAATGCCAACCAAGTCAGGGACTTCCATGTACCACCTGACCATAGCTTGGGTTGAACCGAATCTCTCTTTCAACCAATCACCCCCACGCCATATCCCAAGCGTGAATGTGGGATCTCATGGAAAAAAAGAACAAAATCAAACTAAGGCTTCCAGAGGCCAAACCAACTCGACCCTCAATCAATGATTCCACATCACGGTTGGACATCACTAACACCAACCAAATCATTCTCTACCTAAGTTGTCCAGGGCTCTAGGAACTAGTAACTCAACCCACATCCTTCTAGGGCTCCAAAGCATTTGTCCAACCTGGCTCTAGGACTAGTAACTCAACCCACCAAGGGCTCCAGAGCACTTGTCTAACATAGGCTCCAAGACTAGTAAATCAACCCAAGTTGTTCCAAGGTTCCAGATCACTTGTTCCAACCCACAACCATAAGGAATTATGAGCACCATTCATAAAACAATCAAATTGTAAACCCACAACACCATGGTTATCTAGAAAATGGTAGGGCAAGGCTAAAACCATTGTCAATCCAGGCAATCATCCATGCCAATGATAGAACATAACCAGAATATCACATGCATATATCATGCATCCGTAAATCAACAAGGAAATCACACATGCAACCTGTTACCTGCAAAGCAATCTAGCTATAGTTGTTGATCCACTTGTCCCTTTGCGCTTTCCTACTTTCCTTTGCCTTCTTTCTCCAATCCAAGCGAAACTAGAGTGCTCCAAGATCCAAGTGCGCAAGAGTATGAGAGAGTGAGAGAATAGAAGAGAGCTCCAAGCTAAAACTAACAAAAGGTTTTGAACTGATCCTCATAAGCCTTTTTATAATTTAGGACCCTATTTTCTTCATTTTTCTCTATTTTTCCTTCAATTTTCCTCAGATGCAAATCTGTGACCTTTCATCCCCCCTTTCTCCTATTTTCCTTTATTTTCATAAATATAATTCCAATTAATGTCTCTTTGACTTTGCCAATGATTTTGCTAATTTCCATAGCCATTAATTAATCACAAGTGATTCCCATCACCATGTTTTACCCAACATTCAGCGTGGAATATGTGTCCCATGACCTTGGTCTTTTTTTTTTTCCTTTTTTTTTTTACATAGGAAATCAACTAGAGGTTGTTACAAACCCCTCCCCATTGGGGGAACACCATCCTCGGTGTTCAATGACACTTATAAACCAAAAAAAATATGCTGCCCATGGAGCTTTATAACATAACTTGATGCAACATTTATATCATATCAAACTGGTGAGACCATAATCATCATAACATGAACACCATACTGTTAAATGTTGAAAAGTGTAACTAGGTTCGGTCTTCATAATGACATATGTAAATGTGATTTTATGTAATTGATGTAAAGAAAAATAAAATTATTTTTTGTTATGCTTGTCTCATGGGTTTCATGAGCAAGGAATGTTATTTTTAGTAATGGCTCCCATTGTGATCCTTTAGGATTGGTCATAAAGTCAAAGAGAGTCAATGTCATGTATGAAGTACCCTTCTTGGGCATGTTATATTTTGTATGAGTCATTAGATAAATATATATAACCCTCGAAGGCCAAGCAAAGTCTCCTCCTACAAGTCGGCTTTAAAGGATAATAATATATTCTTAAAAGGACATGTCAATTCACCACATGTCATGTTAGCCAATTAAGCATGGGAAATAACTATAAATAGGGCAACTCGGCTCTATTTCAGAGACAAAAATTTAGACAAGGATTTTGGTGGTCTGCAATTCAGTTAAGGTCTGAAATAAAGTGCAAAGTTCACAAGAAGACATCATACTAACCAGCGAGGAAGGGGAGATGAATATTGAACTTATTTGGAATTGTTTTCTAGGTAAAATCCTTCACATGTGTGGCAGAAACCAAGGTTTCTACTGTACATACATATGTTGTAGTAAAGGACAAGAAAGGGTCATCAAATTGGTCTTGTTGTTGGTCCCGTTCATATAGAGAAACCTCCAAGTATAGTGAAGGAAGGAAACTACTCCAATCTTGCTCCTACTCCTCACACGTGTGGAATTAAAGTAGTTCAAATTGTATATATGTGGGAAAGAGGCTAAAGTTTCAAGGTAGCCGAGAAGTGCAGAAGAAAGAAGAAGTTTGGACTAATATTGACTTGGTCAAAAGAAAGCAGAAAGGAGAAGGAATGATCTTGTGTCTTGGTATTGGAGTGGCAAGTAGGTCAAGGGTCTTGGTCTTGGTATTCGTTAATTAGAGTCTCTATAAGAAGAAGAATTTGTTTGAGTTTTCCTCTCAAAGAGTGAGGGGTTTTGGCCCTAGCTCATAGCCTATATTCTATGTCTCTTATCTCTTTATGGTTTATGCATTGGTAGTTGTTTGATGAAGAAGAACACTAATAACCTAAGTAATAGAAGATTCTAATCTAAAGAAGTAAAAAGCACTCACGAGCAGTTGCTAATAGAAGAGAAATCACTTAATCTCTATGCCCTAGATTTCTCAACATGGAATTAGAGCTCAGGTGACTAAGTCAAGGAAGGATATCTTATCAAGGGACACTCAAGGATCAAATCTCAAGGAAGGCATCAAAGAAAATATCATGTTGAAGTCAAAACCCTAGATCAAAGAAAAGATCATGTTGAAGTCAAAACCCTAGATCAAAGAAGTCTACAAAGAAGTATTGGAATCACCATCAAAAGGGAGAAGGCCAAAACCTTACATCTACTTAAGTTAAAGCGTTTTAAAGACTATTTATCCAAAGGAAGATAGATCAAAAGTCAATGTCATCTCACTCTCTGTGGGATCAAGGGTCATTCTTGAAGAAAACTACCTTCATCGAGGAGAGGTTTTATGTCCTCTATATCATCATCAACATCAAGAAAGAAGCAAGAAGAAGGAACATCCTATCAAGTAAGTATATTTATGTCCACCTCTAACTCTGTCAAAATGTATTTTTGCAAGGAAAGCAACAAATTGGCTGGGGCTTCAAACTATCTTGCATGGAAGAAAAGGACAGATCTAAATCTCATTGAAAATGAGGTGATGGAACATGTCAAAGGATCTATCACCAAACTAGGAGAGGAATATGCTCAAGCTCTTGCCAAGTATATGAAAGGGGAAGTTAGGGCTAAAGGATTCTCATAGAATCTATCAAGTATCCCCTCATCCCATATGTATCTAAACTCGAAACTTCAAAAGAACTATGACAAACTGGTAGAGTTTTATTCTGTAAGCATTGTCGGAGAAGTCATCTTATTAAGATAAGAACTCTACAAGCTGAATATGTCCAGGGAAGATGGAATAGCCTCATACTTTATGAGGATATATAAGATCTAGGATCAACTACAAGATCTGGGAGAAGTCATGTTTGATAGTGAAATGACTACAGTTGTATTAAATGCACTACCAGAGGAGTGGGGTAGCTTTACTTTAAGTATTTATGGGATGAAAGAAGCTACTCCATTCTAGGATCTATGGTCACTATGCAAGATTTAAGAATCTAGACTAATGTCCAAATCTGATGAGGGAGCAGGTGAGCAAAGTCCAGCTTATGTGACAATGACAAGAAGAAAAGGAAAAAGAAAAGGGACATGTCTAAGATTCAATGCTACGGGTGTCAGGAATATGGGCATTACAAAAGAGATTGTCCTAAGGTCAAGAAGGACAACAAAAGAGGAAGAGGAGAAGCCCATATCACCAAAGAAGTAGAGGAAGCTGAAAAGAAGAAGTCCAAGAAAGAGGAAGTAAGAGATCTCTATTGTTATCACTCGAATTTTCCTTGAAGCTGTCAAAAGAAGGAAAGGGGTCCGAGGTAACCACAAACCAACTTTTAGACTCGGGTTCTAGCCAACCTAAGTCCAGAGAGGGCTCTCTCTTTATGATTTAGCTTTGTTCATGGGATATTAGGCTAGTTATGAAAGCTTAGCGGGTTTTGATTTTCTTTGGTGGTGGAATTCAGGAGCAGATGGGTAAAACAAGGTATTTCAGGCCATTGGGCTATGGAGTCAACTGAAGATGGCTTAATTGGATCAGAATGATTCAACAAAGGAGGGCTTCAAAAGGCAAGATAGTTAAACAAGATACAAATGATAACTTCAAAGGATGAAATGGTCTTGAAAGGTAAGAAGGGCAATTAAGAATCCTGCAACAAAGTCTCAAGATGAGGGAAAATGGGTGATCACTAACAAAAAGCAATTAAGAATTCTTTGTTAAATGGCCACAATGATAAACTAAAAGCAGGGAGCAATTAAGAATTCCCTACCTATGCTAGCTTGGAAGACACCATTAAGAATATAAATGATTTTAAAGACAGAATGCAGTAAAGGACTTTCTGAAATATACTTTTTCGTTTATCATTCAGATATGAAACACATGTGAAATATTTAAATAAGAGAACTGTAAAAACATAGGATATAGAATACTTATTTGTTTCTCGTTTAACACAGGAATCTTGTAAAAGTCCTTTGCTTTATTACCTTGTCCAGCCAACCATACAAAAGTTGTTCAACAACACTTTTATTCCAGAATAAAGAGTTTACCGGAATGTCTAAGAATCCACCCTCAGTACTTCAAATGAGGAAGTACTTATACATAATTTACAATAAAATATCTCCTAACTGAGAGAGTTATATTCTAGGAAAACTAAATATATTTTACATAAATGTAGAGACATATGGTCTTGAAAGTAGAAATTGAACGTGAACTGCTGGGTTGCTGTCCCTGTTTTTGTTGAAGGAGCTGGAGGTAAGCCCTATGATTGTGCATCTTGTTGTTTTGCTCATAATTCTGTGTCGGTTGATTGTTTTCATCTTTTCATTGATACTCTTTTACCTGCGACTGATACTCTTTACCTGCTTTACTATCATTCATCCCTTTTACCAAAATTGACTATGGTAAATACTTCAATTTACTTCTTACCATGGTAAATTATAAGTTGTCTGTCATATCGGTCCACCAATCATCCCTTGGTATTCTGGTCCTTGTTATCTTTCTGAAGATTTCATCAGCTTTTGTGTATTTTAATTTCGAGGATGGTTCCAGTCCTATCCTCAATATTTAGCTGCTCCAACTGATACCTGTTTCTACTATTTAGAAAGTTTATTAATCTGATGGCCTCTTTAGGCTTCCCTCCTAATTCTTGCTTGGTTTTTTCAATCTCTTGAAGAGCAACTTTCACTAAGTCAATTTGTTCAAAAATGATTTGAATTGATGACCAAACATCATTGACTGATTGAGTGATATTGGTACATAATATCTTTTTGATGTCGGTTAAAGGCTTTTCAAATGTAAGATCTTTTTCCAATGTCTTTACTTGTTGAGCCAAGCCTTTGTTTTTCCTCACTTCTTCAACAAAATTGATTTTTGACACATCATACTTCTGCTCTAAGGTAATGAATTTCTCCTTTACCTTTTGGAGTTCAGTGACTTGGAGCTTTATTTCCTCCATGGATTTGATTAACTCTTCTGTGTTTTGACTAGAGGTTCCTACCTCTGATGTACCTGTACCTGTTACTCCAATAGTTTCAGCTGTTTCCATGTTGAAGCCCCGAAAATCGGGTCGACAACAAGGGGGATACCCACCTGGTTCGGACCTTGGTTGGCAGCTCCTTATCCGTTTGGTATAGCGGGTCCGACTGGGGATAATGGGACCAGTTTCCCAATCTATGGGTGTGTGTGTGTAGAATTGGATGTTGCTGATCTAACAGTAACTATCTAAGCTATTCTAATTCAAACTTAAATCTAATTCTATACTATGGTAATCTAATAAAAAACAACACATCTAATCTATGCTAACCCGGGATGTAACTCTTCTATTATGCGATCTAAAGAGATTTCATATAACAACTGATAATAAAGATCATTCAGTGATTATAAGAAAGGAAATCAATTAAAATGAACTATTTCACATAAAAAGTTAGGCAAAACAGTTATGAACAACATATCGCATAATAAGCTATTCATATATTAAACATAAATAAATAGCTACCACCGTACAAAAGTGCCAAATGGTAACTCAAGCATTCATGCAATAACATATAAACAACTAAAAACTGTATATCACTTTAACATATAAGCATAAATGGTCAAGAGATAAAAGTACCATTTATGACTGGTCCTACTCATAAGTTTCAAGCAATAATGATTTATTTCTCCTTGCTCTAACATCTACTAAGAGTACAGAAGTGCAACATCAGTAGCAGATATCAAATGCAAACATCAACAAATCTTGATCCATTCATTCACCAAAACCTCCTCGGAGGGTGCAAAAGTGCATGTTCTGAGGACAAGTTTTTGATAAATTTCTAGACCCTTCTCTAAATGCATGAGAAGGGTTTAAATACTACTAACTAAATAACTTAATTACACAGATTCAGGATACGGTTTAAATGACCACCCTTTTTCTAAGCAAAATTATTTCTAAAAATTAAATCTAATATCTAACTATTTCTGCATTTGCTCCTTAATGTTGCGAGCATTCAATATTTGCCTGGGTAGAGTCGGCTGACTGTCTTCCGCTTTTGGTTGAGCTAAGCAAACAGAAATGGCAAGTGCTGGCACCATTTTTTCCAGCAAAATAGTAGATATACTTGAGAATCATCTCTGGCTATGTGGATTTACTTTGTATGCTCAGTAATAACCCAAATTCCACTTGGTTAACCCTCAAATTGCCTCTGCCTTTGCTTTCTTGCATTTCCGGGCTTACGAGTAACTAAGCAGTTAGGGACTTTGCTTTTTGAGAAATTTTCTCGCGCATCAAAAACTGCCTCCGTTTTTTGATCCGGGCCTTTCTGGTGCGTTTTTCGCCTTTAGCGCCTTTCCTTCACCGGGTATAAGCTTTAAAATTTTGCAAACATACTGCTTTTGTGAGCTTCTAACCTTGAGCGTTAAATCGCCTATTGATATCAGCATTGTCTAACTATTCATTGAACCATGGCTCTGACTGATAGATCTGTAATGGATAGCTCAACAACGCTCTGGAATTCGCGGCTCTGTTGCATGCGGTATCCATTCATGAGGGCATTTCTTCTCTGCTTCCGAGCATTGGAGCTTTATCCTTTTTCCTTAATCGCTCCCTGCACATTGCTTCATATTGTTTCTGTTTTTCATTCCTGCAGTTCACACATAAGGAGAGAGCAATGATAATAAAAATTGACAAGAAAGCTCTAAGCTCTACGGATGTACAAAAACATGCCACCTGACGTGAACTAACTCTTCGAAAAACATAAAACTATCTTTCATTAACACTTGGCGTACATTCATTAATTTTCATTAACGCGCATATTCAATTTTTCTTGAATGTTGAGCCGGGGAAATCTGCGATGGACGATCTCTGTGATTTGCATCGCAACATCGCGTTATCGCATTATCGCATTTTTATCAAGATGTGTTATCGCGGGGTTGACCGATCACGCCGATCGCAGTATCACATTATCGCAAGATCGCAGATTGTTACAATTCGTTAAATAGTTATGTGTTATTTTATGTGATGTTGTGATATGCGATGTCGTATATCGGCCATCGGCGATTTCTTAAAGTTTTCGTTTGTGAGAGTTTCCTAATGCATGGGATGCGATGGATTTCGCATCGCACTCTCGCAAGTTATCATTTTACTCACAAGGAAATGTCCTATCTTCTTCGCGCGATGCGATATTTTCTTAAGGAGTATAATACATGAGTTTTAATTGAATTTTTTAATTTTTTACTAAGGGTCCCCACTTATCTAGTGTTATTGCTAATACTAAATAAGGAGGGGGGTTGTTGGTGGCCACAACAATTGGCGATTCACTTGGAAGAACCAGTTATCTCTGTTTTCCTATTGAATTTTTCAAACTTCCAAAACAGAATTTTTTTTAAGAAAATTAAACTTTGTTATGGACAGATAGAGTACATTATGCTTTAAATTGTCAATGATATTTTGTTTCAACCTCTTTTCATTCTAATTATTTGCTTCCTTAGGCTAATCCTTGTATTTACATCAGCCATTACTTGGTCTTGTAAAGATAAAATAAAGTCTCCTCTCTAAACCAGTTTTAAATATGCTCATTTGTCGTAGGTAGAGCCTCTGCTGCCAGCAGGCGTTTATAGCCTCGACAGGGTTACCTGTTACCCAGCAATGATCCTGTATCCTACTTAAGGTGACCTACAACTTTCAAAGAAAAATCCATATTTACACTTATTGCTTTGATTTTCTTTTTATTCTTAAAGAACAATGTCTTGGTTTGGTAGCCAAATTATGGCACTGTCACTCACTTGATTCATAACTTTGCTGAACAAGCTAGCTCGTGATGAGACCCCTTGTCTTTTGATTGTAACAATCTTGAGTCATTGCCCTGTTGTGGTAGACAGTATTGGCAAAGTCAGCAAGTTATGATATCTGCGATCATGATAAGCCGGCTCGTAATGAGACCTCTTATTCTTCAAGATATAGTGTATCCTTGGATTATCCCTCTGAAAGCTGCAATTTTCCTTAGCAGGGAGGAAGTCATTGTTTCTTTAAGATAGCTCTGGACGACAATAATAGAGTTTTTGGAGACAACTGTTCTACAGAGAATCTTCATTTTGTTATTGATACCTTTCATTGTGCTAATATAAAACAATTTCTTCACTAAAGGTTGCTTTCATCAAATTTCTTGAAGTTGAAACTCGTATCGTATCTAGGCGAAAGTTTTTAACTGTATCTGTCAATAATAAAGACCAATTTTCAAAAGATTTGCTATTTATACAAGTGAAAAGCTCAAAATCTGAAAGAGAATTGGTGTCTTTTTTGTAAATACCTAATGTAACCACTCACAACTGGTTTTATTATGAAAAGAAAAACTATTCTACCAAAAATAGAAGAATAATCTTCTATGGAAAATATTTTTTGAGAATTTGTCCATTAACAGGCAAAGGATCCCTCCTACCTGCTAAATCCTGTAACACAAATGTTGATGGACCTATGACTTCAACAATCTGAAAAGGACCAAGCCACATCCTTTGAAATTTTGTGTGTTTGCCCTTTTCTTCATGAGCCTTATCCCACTTTAAAACTAAATCTCCCATCTGAAAATCTTTTCTTGTCATTATGTTTGAATCAAAAGAGGATTTTACTAGTGCTTGATGATGAGCATGCATTTTCTTAGCTTGTTCTCGTTGTTCTTCTAATTTAATTATTTCCATTTGTCTCAGCTGTAAAGAGGAAGTGGGTATTTCATCAATGTATTGTACTAAAGACAAAGAGGGAATGGCTAAGTGAGTTGGAAGAACCACTTCTTTCCCATAAACTAAATTAAAGGGAGAAGTGCCGATTGAAGCTTTTTGCGTTATCCTATCTGCCCATAAAGCATATACCAAAGCTTTGTGCCAATTCTTTTGATTCTGGTCAACTGTTCTTTTAATAATCCTAATTAGGTTTTTATTTGTTGACTCAGCTAACCCATTGCCTTGCGGATAGTAATTGGCTGAATATTTAAGTTTGAATCCTCTTTTAAGTGCAAAATCAGTCATTGCATTTCCAGAAAAGTATGATGCATTGTCAAACATTAAAGCAGATGGCAATCCAAACCTAGTGATTATAAATTGATCAATGAACTCTATAATATTTTTAGAATTAGCTGTCTTAAGCGGAAGTGCTTCTACCCATTTTGTGAAATAATCTGTTGCCATGAGGATGCATCTATGTTGCTTAGAAGAGTGAGGAACGATCTCACCTATTATGTCCAAGCCCCACTGACTAAAAGGTTGCTCGATGTTTACCGGCTGTAGTGGCAGGGACGACTTCTTTTGTCTTCTAGCAGTAGTTTGGCAGACTTGACATTTCCTCACGTAATTGTGTGAGTCTTTGAACAGCGTGGGCCAGTAATATCCTGCGTGTAAGATTTTATGTGCAGTAGCATCTCCAGCATAGTGTCCGCCTGCTGGCCCATCGTGGAGGTCCTGCAAAACTTTTTCAGCTTCAGTTTTTTCAAGACACCTAAGAAGAACAAAATCATAATTTTTTTTGAAAAGAATATCATTTATGAGCTGATATTGTTTAGCTTTCAATCTTAGAGCTCTTTTCTTGGTATGATCAAGCTGTGAAGGAGCATACCCATTCTTAAGATAATAAATGATATCATCATATAATGATTCTGCATCGTTCAGGCTTACCTCACCCATTTGTACCTCTTCAGATGGAGTTTCAGAAATTTGCGATGCTCCGACCAGCATTTTGTAGAAGCCTTGACCTCTTACAATGTTTGCTGGTTTGATCTCAAGGTCGTATTCCTGTAAGGCAGTAACCCAATTGGCCCTTTTCTCACCCACATCCTTCTGTACTAGAAGATTCCTTACCGCTGGAAACGGTACTATGATCTTAGTATGGGTTTTAAGTAAGAAAGGTCTGAAGTACTTGACCGCTTTGAAAACAGCATAAGCCTGTTTCTCCACGTCAGAATAATTGAGTTCAGCACCTTGTAAATTTGAGCTAAAAAATGAAATTGGAGCTTCCACTTTTTCTTGATTCGCTTGAGTTAGTATCGCGGCATATGACTTATCTGAGGCAAATGTGTATAAAATAAAAGATTCTGAAAAATTCGGGGTTGCTAAAGATGGAGCATTAATAATAGCTTGCTTGATCAGGTTGAATGCTTCATGTTCATCTTGACCCCATTTAAAATTTGAATTCTTTTTAATCATGGTTTGCAAAGGAGACACGATTCGCGAAAAATCTGGAATGAATCTCTTTACAAAATTGATTTGACCAAGGAAAGATTGCATGGCTTTTTTGTTATGAGGTAGGGATATTTCAGAAATTTCTTTGATTCTGTCGGGATCAATGTGAATACCGAACTTTGACACTATGAATCCTAGAAGTTTCCCTTCACTTAATGCGAAAAAATATTTCTTTGGGTTAAGTGAAATTCCATACTTTAAACACCGTTGAAAGATTTGTTTCAGGTCTTTGAGATGGTCGCTTGGCTTCCTGGAGTACACTGTTATATCATCCAAATAAATTACTATAGATTTATTGACTAAACCTTTGAATGCGATGTCCATGGCTCTCTGAAATGTAGCACCAGCATTAATCAAACCAAATGGCATCTTCCGATATGCATATGTGCCCCATTTAGTTATGAATGTGGTTTTCAACTGATCATCAGGATGTACCAACACTTGATTGTACCCTGAAAATCCATCCAAGAAAGACATTAGTTCTGAACCTGCCACCACCTGCAGTATTTGCTCCATAGGTGGAAGAGGAAAATTGTCTTTTTGACAGGCTTTGTTAAGATTCCGAAAGTCAATGCAAATCCTAATATCTCCGTTTTTCTTCCTAACGGGTACCATATTGGAGACCCATTTGGAATGCCTGACGGGAAAAATTATCTTGGCTTTCAGTAACTTGTTGAGCTCGGTTTTTATCTGATTTTCTAAATTGGGGTGGATTTTTCTCAGTTTTTGTTGGACAAGTTTTTCGTTATCGATCATGGGAATAGTATGCTGGATGATAGAAGTGTCGTATCTTTTCAGCTCATCATAATTCCAGGCAAAAACATTTTTATATTGTCTCAAAAGACGAATATACGCTAGTTTCTCTTCAGGGGCTAGGCCGAGGCCTAGATTAATGTTTTGTGGTTTGGTATCGGTCCCTAGGTTTACTAATTCGTAGTTCAATGTTGAACTGTAGAGTTTTGAATTGGTAGGCCTTTTAAACCGATCTTTCAAATCGTATAAGTCTTCTAACTTAACCACCGACTTCGGTATAGCATTATGTTATGAAACCAGCTCAAGAAAAGATAGAAAAGATAGATCAACGCCTTAGAATTCAGCCTCTTCGAGGGGGCAACCTCCTTTACATTACATAAATGAACAATTCTTCGATGATACAAATGACAAAACCTCCTTTCTATATATAGGAGTCTAAGGAGTCACAATATAATCTAGCCGACCTAACAATAATAATATAAAGCCACAAAAATAACAATAGAAGGATTCTATGGGGCACAGAAATAACAATATGGGGGTAATAGGGGCACAACAATATAACTAAGGGGTATAACTACAATAGTAATGGGGTAATCACTAGTATTATAGGGACCCAACACATTATTAGTGCTATTTTGTTGCAATTGTCGCTCGTGCTGGTCTTCGTCAATTATTTGATTGGAGTAGGATCCTTCAGATGTGAGGAAATTTACGATATCTGGATCATCATTGAATACTCTCCAATTTGTGATGTTGTCAGGAATGGACGGTCTAAAGATTAATTCTATTGAGAATCTATCTGGACTAAAATCTTCGGAGGGAATAAGCTTAGAAGCTACATTAGCCAAAAGGTCTGCACTAGCGTTTTGGAGTCTGGGGATTGAAGAAATATTAAACGCTATGAAATGCTCAGTCAGATCTTGTACTAAGGATTGATAGTGTTTTAAGTGACTTGATAAGCAATGGATAGTGTTACGTACCTGCTTAACCACAATCTCAGAGTCTCCAAAGACTTGAAGATACTTGACATCTAACCCTATTGCCTTGTACAGGCCTTGAACCAAAGCCTCGTATTCTGCTGTATTATTCGTGCAATCAAATTCGAGTCTACATGTAAGCATGATCTTTTCTCCTTCTGGACTAATCAGAACGCATCCTGCTCCTGCTCCTTCGTTAGATCTAGAGCCATCAAAAAATAATTTCCAAAACAAAGATGTATTTACGGGTTTATCTAAAAAATTAATACATTTCGAACTATCAGTTCAAGAAAAATTTTCAACTTGGGACAAAACTGAATTTTCTAAATAAGGTGACGCATGAGCATTGAAATTACCGAGGAAAGAATCTACCAAGTAATTGCCAATGATACTGCTGTTATATGCTACCGGTTCATTTTCTCCCTCTAACTCCGTTACTATGTACTTCTGGTGTAGCTCTCGTTCAACTTTTATTTGATTTGGTTTACCGTTGTAGGGCAGCCACGTGTGTGACCAATCAGTTGCGAAGTATCCATGGAGTTTCTCTAACCAATCCCTATTAAGGATTAAGCCATAGAATTCTGGGATGTCAGCAACTAGAATGTCAATAACCTGACATACCTTCGGGTTGGATGACAATCTTATGGTTACTTGATTTAGTTCGCCGATCACTTCGACTTGAGATCGATCGAGCTGAACTATACACACTGCGGATTTCTGTGGTTGAACATTTAATTTGGCACATATAGATTTGGGTAAAATATTCGATAAAGCACCAGAATCTAACAAACAATTGTGCACATTTTTATTGAAGATTTCATAAGTAAGGAGAAACGGGGGAGTGTGAGATCTTGATCTTCCTCCAATCAAGGCGATGTCATTTGGGTCAATCTTACTGATCGCGTTCGTTGGAGGTCTTCCCATGTTGTGGGAAGCTTGAGAAAGTACAGCGGCAGGCAAAGGTGCAACTGGCACGGCATGTAATTCTTTCATCATTATCTTCTGTTGATGTTTCAACTTGCTCAGTTCGTAAAGGGTGATATTAGCCCTAGTCTTTTTCATGTCATCAATAATATTGTACTCCATTTCATCCGACACTATCAGTGTTTTTGATGGAGTCGTTTCATCTGCTTGGACTGGGCTAGTTTGAGTCGCTTTGGATGTCGTTTTCTTTGTTGCGAATTTATCTTTTGTTGCAGAGCTTGTGCTCTTTTTTTTAGGGGTAGTTTGGGGAGGATCAAGCTGATTTTTACTTCGTGTGCTAACTGGAAATACTTCTTGATCTTCCTCTTGTGGGAGGATGAAGTCCCACATTCTTTGTAATTCCACAACTTCTTCGTCATCGGTCTGCCCTTCAGTGGCAATTTCCTCTTCCTCTTCCTCGGATTTAGCATTTGAAATGGCATTGGGTGACTTTGCATCCGTTGAAGGACCTCTTTTAAAAGCTCTGTAGGGCTTTTTTGAAGAAGTTTCCGCTACTTTTTTTTCTCTTCTTTTTATTTTTTTATTTTATTTTTTATTTTTTATTTATTTTTATTTTTTTATGTCAACCATCTCATTGGACATGGTCTTTAGAACTTTCTGCAATCCTTATAAATTAAAAGGATCTTTTGCTTGTTTCTTCTTGGAGTCTTCCTTGAAGGTGACTTTTTTGGACTTACGTTCCTTTATCGCGGATCTCCTTTCCAGGGCTATTATTCATTTTTCTATTGCTATTGCCTCTTTCATGTTTTCAGCTAAGGTTGTTTTATTTGCCCTGTCCACGAAGATGGCTATGTTTGATGGCAGAGTGGTAATATACCATTCGCATCGTACTTCTTCGTTGGGCTGAAAAGCAGTAAGAATTTTGTTGAAAATTTTGTTGAACCGTAAATTGAAATCCTTAATAGGCTCTCTAGCTTCGGCTTTAAGATTGGATAGGTCATTGATTAATGTTACCGTTGACCTGTCATCACCAAACTTGGTTAGGAATTGGTCCTGGAAGATATCCCAACTTGTAATGGATCCGAAGGGTAATGAAAAGTACCATGACCCGGCTGTCCCTTGCAGTGTATAGGGAAAAAGCCGAACAACAACATCTTTATTAGTAACCCCATTGAGATTAATGGGAAGCATGAAGTTATTTATGTGCTCTTCTGCTAGCATACCTGCCTCGGGATTGAATTTGGGCAGCCATTTCTCAGGATGGGCCAGTATTTGACTCAGGGGTGCAGGCATTAAGACTGCCCCAGGGTTGTTCCATGGAGACTGGGCCATCGTTGAATTGCTAACAGAGGAAAGTGTGGAAGATGATGCCTGTGGCTGGGAGGATGAGGATACTATGATCGTAGATGATTGAAGAGGGGTTGTGGGGGTTCCAATGGACGGATGGGCGATGATCTAGAGTGGAGGTGTGGATGGTTGACTTCGCGGTGAAGTAGTTGAGATGGATGATGCGGACGAAAGAGTGACACTGTCAGACTCTTGCGGTGATTTCCTCACTCTTTTTTTGGTGGGAAGAGGTAATTCGGTTGGCTGAACGCCAAACTTTTCACTCTTTAACCTGGTCAGGGGATGAGCAGGGTTGTACTGTGAAGTCATGCTGCCTTGAGATTTATCAGACCTCTGAGTGGAGATGGAAAATCGCTGAAGTTTGTGAATCAGGGATTCGACTTCAGGAGGTTCAATGGTAGATTGGTCTGAAATATCAGGGTGTGTAGCAGCGGTTGATACTCGAGCGACTTCTAATTCTGGATTTAAATGTAATGGGGAAGTCGGGGGAGATGGTGAGGGCGATTTACTCTCAGAATGGTATTCAAATTTGGATTTACTTGCCATTCATAGTTCAGGCCCTCCTTCTAGCGCCAAATATGTTGAAGCCCCGAAAATCGGGTCGACAACAAGGGGGATACCCGCCCGGTCCGGACCTTGGTTGGCAGCTCCTTATCCATTTGGTATAGCGGGTCCGACTGGGGATAATGGGACCAGTTTCCCAATCTATGGGTGTGTGTGTGTAGAATTGGATGTTGCTGATCTAACAGTAACTATCTAAGCTATTCTAATTCAAACTTTAATCTAATTCTATACTATGGTAATCTAATAAAAAACAGCACATCTAATCTATGCTAACCCGGGATGTAACTCTTCTATTATGCGATCTAAAGAGATTTCATATAACAACTGGTAATAAAGATCATTCAGTGATTATAAGAAAGGAAATCAATTAAGATGAACTATTTCGCATAAAAAGTTAGGCAAAAAAAATATGAACAACATATCGCATAATAAGTTATTCATATATTAAACATAAATAAATAGCCACCATCGTACAAAAGTGCCAAATGGTAACTCAAGCATTCATGCAATAACATATAAACAACTAAAAACTGTATATCACTTTAACATATAAGCAGAAATGGTCAAGAGATAAAAGTACCATTTATGACTGGTCCTACTCATAAGCTTCAAGCAATAATGATTTATTTCTCCTTGCTCTAACATTTACTAAGAGTACAGAAGTGCAACATCAGTAGCAGATATCAAATGCAAACATCAACAAATCTTGATCCATTCATTCACCAAAACCTCCTCGGAGGGTGCAAAAGTGCATGTTCTGAGGACAAGTTTTTGATAAATTTCTGGACCCTTCTCTAAATGCATGAGAAGGGTTTAAATACTACCAACTAAATAACTTAATTACACAGATTCAGGATACGGTTTAAATGACCGCCCTTTTTCTAAGCAAAATTATTTCTAAAAATTAAATCTAATATCTAACTATTTCTGCATTTGCTCCTTAATGTTGTGAGCATTCAATATTTGCCTGGGTAGAGTCGGCTGACTGTCTTCCGCTTTTGGTTAAGCTAAGCAAACAGAAATGGCAAGTGCTGGCACCATTTTTTCCAGCAAAATAGCAGATATACTTGAGAATCATCTCTGGCTATGTGGATTTATTGTGTATTCTCAGTAATAACCCAAATTCCACTTGGTTATCCCTCAAATTGCCTCTGCCTTTGCTTTCTTGCGTTTCCGGGCTTACGAGTGACTAAGCAGTTAGGGACTTTGCTTTTTGAGCAATTTTCTCAGCGATGCACAATTACGCTAATCGCGCATCGAAAACTGCCTCCGTTTTTTGATCCGGGCCTTTCTGGTGCGTTTTCCGCCTTTAGCGCCTTTCCTTCACCGGGTATAAGCTTTAAAATTTTGCAAACATACTGCTTTTGTGAGCTTCTAACCTTGAGCGTTAAATCGCTTGTTGATATCAGCATTGTCCAACTATTCATTGAACCATGGCTCTGACTGATAGATCTGTAATGGATAGCTCAGCAGCGCTCTGGAATTCGCGGCTCTATTGCATGCGGTATCCATTCATGAGGGCATTTCTTCTCTACTTCTGAGCATTGGAGCTTTATCCTTTTTCCTTAATCGTTCCCTGCACATTGCTTCATATTGTTTCTGTTTTTCATTCCTGCAGTTCACACATAAGGAGAGAGCAATGATAATAAAAATTGACAAGAAAGCTCTGAGCTCTACGGATGTACAAAAACATGCCACATGACGTGAACTAACTCTTTGAAAAACATAAAACTATCTTTCATTAACACTTGGCGTATATTCATTAATTTTCATTAACGCGCGTATTCAATTTTTCTTGAATGTTGAGCCGGGGAAATCTGCGATGGACGATCTTTGCGATTTGCATCGTAACATCGCATCATCGCATTATCGCATTTTCATCAAGATGTGTTATCGCAAGGTTGACCGATCACGCCGATCGCAGGATTGCAGATTGCTGTTTTACGCGATCGCAGGATCGCCGATCGTAGTATCGCATTATCGTAAGATCGCAGATTGTTACAATTTGTTAAATAGTTATGTGTTGTTTTATGCGATGTTGTGCTATGCGATGTTGTATATCGGCCATCAACGGTTTCTTAAAGTTTTCGTTTGTGAGCATTTCTTAATGCATGTGATGAGATGGATTTCGCGTCGCACTCTCGCAAGTTATCATTTTACTCACAAGGAAATGTCCTATCTTCTTCGCGCGATGCGATATTTTCTTAAGGAGTATAATACATGACTTTTAATTGAATTTTTGAATTTTTTACTAAGGGTCCCCACTTATCTAGTGTTGTTGCTAATACTAAATAAGGAGGGGGGTTGTTGGTGGCCACAACATGCCAAAGGGACATTTGGTGCTAGAGCAGTTGCCAATGTAGAAGGGATCGCAGTAGAAACCACTGGCACTACATTTTGAGGCTAAGAGGTCGACTCACTCTACCTGCTCTGTAGTGTTTTCTCTAGTTCTCGTTCTGTCTCCTTCAGTTGCTCATTTAGCTTTAGGACCAAGTCCATAAGCTCTTCTTCGTTCTTCTTTTCAATTACTTCAGTAGTCTATGGATGCATAAGTGGTGGCAATTTCAACTGCTTTCTCAGGGCAGCTATATCTTCATTCTTTTTCTTTATTAGGGCCTCTGCAGCTTTGACATCCTTTGGGTTATGACCCAATCCAATAATCAAATCCTCCAATGATTTGATTCTGTTGTCCTTTGCCTGTGAGGAGGCCCTTTCTAGTTGCAGTTGAGCAGTGGTGTTGTTCAGTGAATTCTCCAACCTGTGTGCCATCATGGCCTTGCTTGTCAATGTGGAATAAACCATTTCCCCTGTTTGCTTATGCAATTCTATTTGATCTATGGGGTGAATGTCTTTGGCCAAGACCTCAAAATCAGTTTTGAGGTAGTCTGCAATTGATTTGGGCTATTGTACTGTAGGCTTTAAAAAGCTCATCTGCATTTTGCCTTCTTTGATGTCATAAGCTGACATCAACCTGGTTTGATTAGTAGGGGCCATTTTCAAGTATTGATTGTAGGCTTGGGCCTTCAGCTGTTCATTTTTGGCCTTTATCTCCTTAAATTTTCCTTTGATGTCCAAGGTCTTGTCAGATGAAGACCTGAAAGATGAAACTTCGACACTCTGTTGTCGTTCAAGCTCTTGTCTTTGTGAACTAGAAGGTGTCCCACCTACTGGGAATGTATGTAGACTGTCTCCACCTTCTTTCCTCAAACTCCCTATTGTTTCTTCAAAAAATTCTTCTTTTGAATGTGGATTTAGCCTATGCCTCTTAGCACCAGGCTGGTCTGAAGGACCACTAGCAGGGGTAGCTACTTCCCTGTCTCTTTTTAAGCTTTTTTCCTCATTCAGAGGAGTCTGCAAAACTGGGGGGTCTCCCATATTAACCTGAGTTGGATGGGACTGTGGTGGAGCCTATTCTTCAGAGATTTCAGGCTGTTTTGACATGTTTGATTGTCCTGATGCTGGATTACTGGTTCCCTGTCCTTTTCCCTGTGGTGGTTCTGCAAGGGGTGCACTAGTTTCCTGGGAGTACCTTTGAGAGGTCTCTACTGTAGAGGCACTAGTTCCTGGTGTTAGCTTCTGAGCAGTTCCAACTGGTACCTGTTCACAAGAGTCTAGGTCAAGTCTCTTTTCTAGGTCTTTGATCACATTTTCTACATTGACTTGATCACTATCCATCTCAACTAGAGTTTCTTCCCTCCATTCATCCATATTTGAATATTGCTCTATTTCAGGGTTTTTGTGATGAAAATATGGTGATAACTTATGTTTCATTCTCCTATCACGAATGAAACCTTGTGGATCATATCTCCAAACAAAACTTTTGTTTAATCTCATTTTTTCTAGGATTTCCTCTGCTTCCTTGCTTACTTCTCTATTGTTGCAGACAAATGGGCCTAAATGATCTTTAATCCTCAATTGTGATTTATTCTTGGCCCTAGTAAAGTGAATCTGATCAGAGTTTATCATTTGCCTATAATATTCCAATGCAAACAACCTCATAGGAACATATTTTGGTAGCTTGAATGGAGGAAGTTCACAACCATATATTCTGATCTCTGTGTGATTCTGGTACAAGTACCAGTCACCTATTTTGTACTGCTTGGATAGTTGAAGGATTCTTTTGATTTCATCACTAATCCTAGGAGGAGGATTTCCTGTCAGCATGGTGGTCACTGGGTGGACAAACTGGTCAATGAATTCATTGTATGAATAGGGACAATCAAATGAATAGTGGAAGATAGAAGTCCAAAAAATGACTGATCTGGGATTACCCTTTGTATCAAGTTTATTTACAAAGAATGGGAACTTGTCAGACTAATAGTAAAGGAGAAGGTGATATATGAATGTAGAGTACTTGAACACTTTTTCATTTTCCAGCCTCATAAACTGGTCATGGATTTTCTCAGCAATGAATGCAGCATAGTTATACTTGATAGCAGGAGGCTGACCAAGGGTAAAAATGGACATTAAAACTAGGGTCAATTCATCCACATACTCACTAGTATTGAAACCCATGACTGCAGCTATCATATCAATTATATTCTTACCTGTCTCTGTGAAGAAAACTGACAAATAAGGAGGGGGATTTTTGGGTTGATGCTGCTTATCCACAAAAGTTTGGCAAAGGCGACTGAGTTCAGACTAGGACAATTTAGATGATTTCTCTAGCAAATATCCTAGGGAAATGGGGGTGAGGTCTTGACTGGGCTGAAACTGAAGCATCTCATTGATTGAGTCTACAGTAATTGTGAAGAGAATAGTTTGATTGGGGGACATTACTGCTCTGAGGTTGGGATCATAATTGGCGTGACACTGATGGATAATGTCAGGGAAAATGCGCACAGAGGGGAGAAAGTACATTGGGAGATTTGATTCCCAAAGTCCTATGGTATCATAGCCATTCATGTAATTGTCTCGGCATTGGCAAAATACTTTCAAGTGGTCTTTGTCGGTATCAAGGTCTTTTATTTGAAAATCTTTATCTGCTAGGGGCAGATAATCCAAATCACGGTGAGGGGTAGTGATAGGTGCTATACTGAGGGCCACGAGGGTTTCCATTCTGGTTCTTGTGGATTCAAATAGGAAAATGGGGTTTTTAAGTGGAATTGGTGAAAATAGAGGGTCCGGGGAGTCTTCAATTTTGATTTCAGCAACTGAATTATAATGAATTTTAGGTTTTTCAAAATAATTTGTAGAGGAAATCAAGTATTTACAGGGTTTCTGGATGGAAACTGGTAAATGCCTATGTTTCAGTGACGGGCAACAGATAGAAGGTTCGCTGGGTGCAAATGGTGGACTGGAGCGGTCGTCGAACTGCAAGTTTCAGGGTGGTTGACTGTTGGTATACAAGTTGTTCAACTTCAACGTAATGGCTACATGCATGCGCTTTTCAGAATAATAACGAAAAACTGTTTAACTTTGTTGTTTATGCAAAGTCAAAACTTTGGCAGGTTTGGGATTTGGACAGATGGCGTCAGCGGGAAAATGATTTGATGTTTTGTCGGTAGCGAGAGGCGGTAAGCGGTTTTCATTGCACCGCTAGTGGAGGGGAGGTGGTATTTGGGAGCGACTACGTGATTCCACACGATGAGTGACACGTAGCGATGGCACTGTTCACAAAACCGCTCGCCATCGCGCGCTAAAGGTCGACTGCGGAAGCCTGTGCGATATGAGCGACAACCGTCGGATCTGCGGGATCCAATCAGACGGCTATCGGGGAGTTGAAATAACTGATATTTAATGGTGGGGGCCCGACGGTAATTAAAAGCTTTTAATTACATCGGGGGCAATGTGATTGGTTGACGAAAGTTATTAATTAATCGTGGGGATTAATTAATCCTTGTTTTAGCATGGCAGGGGTCGGGTTCTTAATTAACCACAAATTGGTTAATTAATTCCGTTTGTTGCTTCATTTATGGTTATATTTAACTGAGGGTCGAGATATATAAAATTTGGGGTTTTTCTGTATAATATCATAATACGGGAGAGGGTAATGTTATTTTATTGGGGAATTACATAATAATATAAGTTAACAGTTAACATGATTTTGTAAGGTATGAATGCGCGCTAAGTTAAAAACATTTTTCACATATATATTTAAAACTTAGGCTAAGTGAACATGAAGGTCTGTATGGAAAGTGTTTGATTTTCCCTAAGTAAAATAGGATTTTACTTAGGAAAAGATTTATTAGGGAAATGAATAACTTATGAAGGGGTGTGATTTTGGTGAAAGGGCTTAAGTGTTTAAGGTATTATAAATTATTGGGCCAAGGGTCCAGTCCCTCCAAAAGTCAAAGAAATGCTTTGAGCCCCTCTAACTTGATAGATACCTTAGCACTTAGGGGAAATTAGTGAAAATTTAGGGGAAATGAGTAGGGAAGTTAATTATTTTTGACTTTGTTTGCTTGATGTGCTTTCCATGTGATACATGCCTTTGCCTTGTGATGAAAGTAAAAGATTTACACATTTAGACTTATCATTCACCACTTGTTATTATGCAATCATCTACTTACCCTACCTACTTAACCTAACATTTTTACTTCCTTATTAGGGTGCACTTAGACTGGCAAACCCTTATCAAACTTTCTTTTCTTTTACATATAGATATCTATCTAAGTCTAACCTTATTACATCCAAGGGCTCAGATTAAACTGTTGAGCTCCATTTATTCACTCTACCTATTTACTAATCTGCCAAGATTAAACTGTTTGGTTAGATCCTTATTCTCTATTTCTAAAACATGAAATTGAAAATATGAGCTAGCCAAGCTTAAACTGTTTGACTACTCATGAATTGTGGCATAGGTGACAAACTGCACACAATCTTTTATTATACAAAAGTAAAAAAGTAGTGGCATTTAGGCTTGCACACTTTCCAGGTCTTTTCTTTTTGTTGGGGTTCATTTTCTTCCATTTTTTTACCTTTTTTAAATTTATTTTCACCCTTTGATTTTTCTTTTAGGGTATACCCTCTTTACATTTTTTAAATTTTTTGATTTCTTTACAAATATGGAAAACCTTTGCAACAAGTAAAGGTATGAACATATTTCAAAGCTAAACCAAGTCAATCATGATATATGACACCTATTGGTATAGGGGCATAACATCTATTACTGAGATAGTCTTCCTAACCTAAGTTCTTCTCAAATGCCTAAGTCTTCTGTTGTATGATATGGCTATCACGATTCACTAAATGGGATGCATCAAGGCATCATAGAAGCATTGAAAGCAAGAGCTTGGGGCACCATCATAGAGAAGCATGAAAGAGGATTTGGAAGTCAAGGATATAGCTCTTGGGAATATCATCAGGAACATAAGTGGCAAGGTCATCTAGTACAAGGTTCATCATACATCTATCAAAAGGAAACATCTACTGATGGGCATACTTTAGATCCTCAAGATTCTCCGATGGAATCTTCATTGAAACGTTCATCGATCATGAGTAAAAGCAAGTGTTTCGTCAAGAATTCCAATCTTGTGGAATTCATGGGATGACGGTATGATGACATAAAAATGAAGCATATCAAAGGATTGAAGCTCTTTCAATCAAGGAAGCTGTTGCACGAAGTCTGTATGACCCAAAGGAAAAATGGGGAATGTATGCTTACATTTGATATTGTGGAAGTCATGTCATATGATTACAGGTACCATGAACGAATGCTCTATCTTAAGAGCATGATCAAAAGAAAGGATCTCCTCCCTAAAGGGGATGGAAGAATGCACGGGTCACACATTCACTAGATAAAATCAACATAATATGTCCTCATATGAAGTATGATGTGGTTGACTACAATTAAGGAACTCTGATTGAAATCTCTTGTGAATGAAATGTGTGAAGAAAGAAAGGAAGAGATCATGGAATATGCAACCATGGTAAAGGAAATCAACATCCAAAAGACCAAGAATATTTGACTAGGATATTTACATGGAAGATATGAAGACTCTAATGGAGTCTGAAAAAGAAAGAGACCATTGACAATATATATCTTTGGGAGATGTGTCGATATGTATGCATGATGCTGATGCAAACTAGAAGATGTCACGATGAAATACCATCACAAAGGTAATGTTAATGTTCATTCCTTTATTTTTGAACAAATATATGAATGGGTTTATTTAGGGTTGTTGAGGAAAGATTTATGGATGTTTTCCACCATAGATTCACATGTAGTAGGATGAAATATACTTAAGTAAACATGGCATGGAGGAAGGCTAGATATGGACTGATGGATCACTTTCCGATGATGACATGGCTGACTCATGAATGAAAGTGATGGATGTTTGGTGCCCTATGTAGAAGTCCCAAACATGAAGACTCTATGATAACGAAAATAAGTTCATGACATCGTGAAGAGGAGTTCGTCAAGCAGTTGGTTGCCTCATCATCTCCACCTGAGAAGTTGTTGTAGGTCCCTAATTAAGAGGGAGCATGGAACAAGTTTCTTACTTGGAAGAAACTTGTAAATTCCTAATCCAAGAGGGAGCTTTGGTACATTTATTTATTTGAATACATATGTCCCCCCTTAATTAAGAAGGAGAGATAGACACATCATTCTTGTCTTCACTTGGGAAGACATAATGAAGGATTGGGTAAACATTCGACATCCCATGCTCTTTGAGGATGTATTAGGGAATCCAAGATAAGAGTAGTCGTTGAGGACTGATACTCTTTGAGGACTAGGAATCCAAGATAATAATAGTTTTTGTGGAACACACCCTGAGAACCTGGGTGGGGTATGCTCCGAGAGAGACAATGATGAGGGTGTATATACATCATTGGTATCGCCAGAATTGTGCTTAGATCTTGTGGAGAGATAGAGTTGTTAGTCAAGGCCTTGATATGTAACAATTTTGGTTAATACGACAATAAACAGATGGGTTTCAATCCGACTCTTCTTATGAGAAATTCTTCAGAATGAGAACGACCAAGTACCATTGTGAATACCTCCCTATTTAAGAGGGAGTATTGAAAAGTGTAACTAGGTTCGTTCTTCATAATGACAAATGTAAATGTGATTTTATGTAATTGATGTAAAGAAAAATAAAATTATTTTTTGTAATGCTTGTCTCATGGGTTTCATGAGCAAGGAATTTTATTTTTAGTAATGGCTCCCATTGTGAGCCTTTAGGATTTGTCATAAAGTCAAAGAGAGTCAATGCCATGTATGAAGGACCCTTCTTGGGCACGTTGCATTTTGTATGAGTCATTATATATATATATATATATATATATATCCCTTCAAGGCCAAGCAAAGCCTCCTCCTACAAGTTGGCTTCAAAGGGTAATAATATATTCATAAAAGGACACGCCGGTTCACCACATGTCATGTCAGCCAATTAAGCATGGGAAATAACTATAAATAGGGCGACTCGGCTCTATTTCAGAGACATAAATTCAGACAAGGATTTCAGTGCTCTGCAATTCGGTTAAGGTCTAAAAGAGATTGTGAAGTTTACAAGAAGACAACATACTAACTAGCAAGGAAGGGAAGAGGAAGATTTTACTTATTTGGAACTATTTTCTAGGTAAACTCCTTCACACGTGTAGCAGAAACTAAGGTTTCTGTTGGGTCCCTATAATACCAGTGATTACCCCATTAATATTGTAGTTGCATCCCTTATTAATATTGTTGTGCCCCTATTATCCCAATATTGTTATTACTGTGCCCCATAGAATCCCTATATTGTTATTTTTGTGGCTTTATATTATTATTGTTAGGTCGGCTAGGTTATATTGTGACTCCTTAGACTCCTATATATAGAAAGGAGGTTTTGTCATTTGAATCATCCAAGAATTGTTCATTTATGTAATGTAAAGGAGGTTGCCCCCTCAAAGAAGCTGAATTCTAAGGCGTTGATCTATCTTTTCTTGAGCTGGTTTCATGACATTTGGTATCAGAGCTTTGGATTCTAGGGTTTCGCTGCTCCAAACAGGTCATCGTGGCATTTTCTCTATATCTTTTTTTTTTTTGTGACGTTTCAGAAGCTAAAAAAAAACCCATTTGAGAAGAAATCGCGCTGAATCTCGGGTCCAAATTTCAGATCTGTTCGTGCTATATTTGCGGAGATATGATCAGAGAAGTTGGTCTTCTTGCAGACTCCTGAATTTCATTCCAAACAGGTGACCTGGGGAAAATCGTCATAACTTTCTCTCTGAGCATCTGATTGAAATTTCGTAAGAAGGTATAGAAATAGGACAGACTGTAGTATCTTGTAAATATTTTTCAGAGCCAAAGGTCGAAACAGTGACTCGTGGCATGTCGTACAAGTTCGCTCTATTGAACTAGTCTATAAGATTCAAGTCACTGTGGGAGATTTTGCATAACTCTTCATTGGAGAATCCAATTTGGATCAGATTGGTGGCATTGGAAAGAGGACACAGAGGGCTACTGCAGGTCGCAATTTCAGAACTGGATGATCTGAAAGTATAGAGATACATCAGAGGCAATATCGAGCTCCTACAAAGTGAAGAAAGGTTTGTAGATTCTTTTAAATTTTTGCTTAAGATTGGTTTGAAAATTTATTTTTAAGGAATTCAAAGGACATAGTAGAGCATTATTATCAATAACGGATGCCTCGAGGAAAGAAAATGCAAACACCTAGTAAGCAACCTGAAAGCCCTAGCATGACTCATGAAGAAGAGGAAGAAATGCTACATGATATATCAAAATTACAAGAACAAGTGCAACAAATGTCACGCTCACAAAAGCTAACAGAAGCTAAGATAAATGGCATGGAATCTAAGATAAAGGGCATGGAAGCTAAGATGGACGATTTGAAGATAGATTTGAAGACAGATTTGAAGAGAGACATGGCAGATTTGAAGACAGATTTGACAAATTTTCTACAAGAAATACTTACTAATGGTGAAAAGGTTGTAAAGGAAACTCATGATGCGAACAAAAGAAATGTTAATCATGATTTCATAGACTCCAATGTGGGATCGAAGACCCACCATATTCCAAAAATCGATATGAGGAAGTTTGATGGCAAGGATCCTGCAACATGGATATTATAGATGGAGCAATTTTTCGATCTCAATAATGTGCAAAACAAACAAAAGCTACGTATTGCAACTTTATATTTGGAACCAAATCAGTTTGTATGGTATCAATGGCTTTGCTCTCGTAAACAAATTATCACTTGGGCAATTTTTACGGAAGAATTGATAACACATTATGAGGATACAAAAAACAACACTTTTTTTAGCCAATTGATAAGTCTCAAACAAAAGGGTTCAATAATGCAGCACATTGAGGAGTTCCAAAAATTGAACATAAGGGTAAAAAATATTTCAGAGGAGCATAGGATTGATGTGTTCATAGGGTCTTTAAAGGATAATATGCAACATGATGTTCGCCTTTGGGAACCTGATTCATTAGAGAAGGGATTCAGGTTAGCAAGAAAAATAGAAAGCAAAATTATGGCAACCAGGAAGCATACCACTCACAACTATAAAGATGGAAGTGTTGTTGCCCCTAGTCTTCCACAACCTATAAGGTTGACACCACAACAATTGGAAGAAAAAATAGCAAAAGGGCTTTGTTACAGTTGTGATAGCAAATACACTAAAGGTCATAAGTGTGTTGAGAAGAAATTATTCTACATAGATTGCGAAGAGGAAGAAGAAAAGGAGCAAGAAAGGTCAAAAGAAGAGGATATACTCCAGGAACAAAGCCTAGATAAAGAAGAAATGAATCCGACCATATCTTGTAATGCATTGGCTGGAATTACCACTCCTCAAACCATCAAGATAGAAGGACAAATCAAGAAGAAAAAGGTAATAGTGTTGATTGATTCATGAAGTACCCACAATTTTATTGATTGTAAGGTAGCAAAAGAATTGAATTGCTTCTTATATCCAGCACCAGAGTGTCAAGTGATGGTTGCAAATGGAGGAACAATAAATTTCTCTGGAAAGTGCCATAATATCAAGCTATCGATGGGAGAATATGTATTGACTGGCCCAATGCTTTCCATTCCAATGGTAGGTGCTGATGTTGTACTAGGAGTCTAATGGATACAATCCTTAGGTACAATAGCTTTTAATTTTCAGTAACTTTTCATGAAATTTTCTGTGGAAGGAAAGGAAGTTGAATTAAGGGGTATTGCTGGGAAACCAGGAAAGATAATCATCTCTAACGGTATGACAAAGCTTCTAAGAAAGGAACAAAGGGGTGTAATTGCACAATTATGTTCGCTAGATGTTTCCACATTGGAATCATCTATTTCTCCAGATCTCCAAAAAGTCTTGAACAATCATTCCAAGGTATTTGAGACTCCCAAAGGTCTCCCACCTATTCGTGATCATGATCATGCTATTCATCTGATTCCAGGAAGTGTTCCTCCAAACATCAGGCCATACAGATATCCCTATGCCCAAAAGAGTGAAATTGAACGTATGGTTGCAGAAATGCTAGAGACTGGTATAATTCAACCGAGTCAAAGTTCTTTCTCTGCTCCAGTAGTATTAGTGCACAAGAAGGATGGATCATGGTGCATGTGTCCGGATTATAGGGAGCTCAACAAGCTCACTATTAAAGATAAGTTTCCGATTCCTGTCATTGATGAATTACTGGATGAATTGCATGGATCAATTTACTTCACCAAGTTGGATCTTTGTTCAAGATATCATCAAATCAGAATGAAGATTGAAGACATTCCGAAAACAACATTTAGAACTCATGAGGGTCATTATGAATTTTTGGTCATGCCTTTTGGCCTTACCAATGCACCTTCAACATTTCAAGGTTTGATGAATTCCATTTTCAAACCATTCCTTAGAAAATTTGTGTCAGTATTTTTTGATGATATACTAATCTACAACAAGTCTTTGAAGGATCATGTTGAACATGTTGACAGGGTGCTACAACTATTGGAGGAGAAACAATTATATGCAAAAAGATCCAAATGTTTCTTTGGAGTACAAGAGGTGGAATATCTGTGTCATATTGTATCTCATGAAGGAGTTAAGGTAGACCCTAGCAAAATTAAAGCCATTAAGGAATGGAAAATTCCCACATCCATAAAGCATCTGTGAGGATTTCTCGGGTTGACAGGGTATTATCGCAAGTTTGTTAAGAATTATGGGAGAATAGCAGCACCTCTAACAACATTATTGAAGAAAGATGCATTTTCATGGACTCCAGAAGCAACAAAGGCCTTCGAACATCTTAAAGAGGCAATGTGCCAAGCACCGGTCTTAGCTACACCAGACTTCACAAAAACCTTTATTGTGGAATGTGATGCTTCAGGAAATGGAATTGGTGCTGTTTTAATGCAAGATGAAAGACCCATTGCTTTTGAAAGTCGTCCAATCAAGGGAAAGTTTTTACACAAAGCTATTTATGAGAAGGAAATGTTGGCAATACTCCATGCACTTGAGAAATGGCGACCCTACCTAATGGGAAGACACTTGAAGGTAAAAATAGATCATGATAGCCTTAAATACTTTTTAGAACAAAGATTATCCTTTGAAGAGCAACAAAAGTGGGTCACAAAGATGTTGGGTTATGACTTTGAAATCATCTACCAAAAAGGGAAGCAAAATGTGGTGGCAGATGCACTCTCAAGAAAGTATGAGGACGTGGAAACATTGTTGTGCGCCATTCCTTTTATCCAACCATATTGGATAAACGAAGCAAGGGAGGAATGGAAGAATGACGAAGAAGTGTGGGCACTTATTCGAAAGTTACAACAAGATTCCAGTACGTCTGATACATTTAGCTGGCAAAATGATTCTTTATGGTACAAAGATCGCTTATACCTCTGTAAGAATTCCTAACTAAAACAAAAGATTCTTATGGAATTGCACACTTCTCCCTTAGGAGGGCACTCAGGATTTTTAAAAACTTACCACAGAGTTAAGAAGGAATTTTTTGGGATGGCCTTAAATCAGATATTCAAAAGTTTGTGGCAGAATGTTTGGTTTGCCAACAAAATAAAGTTGAAACAATTAAGACCCCGGGTCTATTACAACCTTTATCCATTCCAAGCCAATGTTGGGAGGAGGTTTCAATGGATTCTATCACAGGTTTACCCAAGTCTGAGGGAAGGAGTGTCATCATGGTGGTAGTTGACAGACTTACCAAGTATGCACACTTTTGTGCATTATCACATCCATTTAAATCTAGTACAGTATCTACTGCATTTATGGAAACAATTCAAAGGCTACATTGAAACCCAAAGATTATTGTAAGTGAGAAAGATCCCATTTTCACTGGAAATTTTTGGACAAAATTATTTTCTTGTCTTGGTACTCAGTTAGCTCATAGCTCATCTTATCATCCTCAATCTGATGGGCAAACTGAGATAGTAAACAAATGTTTGGAAGGATATCTTCGTTGTTTTGTATCTGATAAACAGACACAATGGGTCAAATGGTTGCCTCTGGCTGAATGGTGGTATAACACTTCCTTCCATACAACAACAAAAATGACCCCATTTATGGCACTTTATGGATATCAGCCACCATCCATCACATCATATTTAAGAGAAAATTCTAAGTTTCAAGCAGTGGAACATCACATCGAACATCAACAACAAGTCCTCCAACTCTTAAAGGATAACCTCGTGTTGGCACGGAATAGAATGAAACAACAGGCAGATCAACATTGCAGCGAAAGAAGTTTTGATGTAGGTGATTGGGTATTCCTACGGCTACAACCATATAAGCAAATGTCCCTCAAGCAAGCTAAGAAGGATAATAAATTATCACCAAAGTATTATGGTCCGTATAAGGTGTTGCAAAAGATTGGTACTATGGCATACAAATTGGAGCTTCCTGCAGCTTCTCGATTGCACCCAATTTTCCATGTTTCATGTTTAAAGAAGGTTATAGGCGACAAGCTCCTAGTTCAAACAATATTGCCAGAACTTGATGAGGAAGGAAAAATTATATTGGAACCGGAAGCAGTCACAGAAATAAGAACTCGACAGCTACGAAATCGATCAATTTCGGAGTATCTTATCAAGTGGAAGAACTTATCCGCTGAAGATTCCACATGGGAGGATGAGAATTTTATACAGAAGCTTCCAGAACTACTCAAGCATTGAGGACAACACTTTTTTGAAGGAGAGGGGCATGTTGGGTCCCTATAATACTAGTGATTACCCCATTAATATTGTAGTTGCATCCCTTATTAATATTGTTGTGCCCCTATTATCCCCATATTGTTATTACTGTGCCCCATAGAATCCCTATATTGTTATTTTTGTGGCTTTATATTATTATTGTTAGGTCGGCTGGGTTATATTGTGACTCCTTAGACTCCTATATATAGAAAGGAGGTTTTGTCATTTGAAGCGTCCAAGAATTGTTCATTTATGTAATGTAAAGGAGGTTGCCCCCTCGAAAAGGTTGAATTCTAAGGCGTTGATCTATATTTTCTATCTTTTCTTGAGCTGGTTTCATAACAGTTTCTGTTGTAGGTATATATGCTGCAATAAAGGATGAGAAAGGGTCATCAAATAAGTCTTTTTGTTGGCTAAGTTCATCTAGAGAAGCTTCCAAGTATAGTGAAGGCAAGAAACTACTCCACTCTTGCTCCTACTCCTCACACATGTGGAATTAGAGTTGTTCGAATTGCAGATTTGTGGGAAAGAGGTTGAAGTTTCAAGGTAGCTGAGAAGTGCAGAAGAAAGAAGAATTTTGGACTAATATTGACTTGGACAAAAGAAAGCAGAAAGGAGAGGGAAGGGTATTGTGTCTTGGTCTTGGAGTGGCAAGTAGGTCAAGGGTCTTGGTCTTGGTATTCTTCAATTGGAGTCTCTATAAGAAGAATAATTTGTTTAGGTTTTCGTCTCAAAGAGTGAGATGTTTTGACCTTGGATGATAACCTATATTCTATGTCTCTTGTCTCTTTGTGGTTTATGCATTGGTAGTTGTTTGATGAAGACGAACACTAATAACCTAAGTAGATCCTAATATAAAGAAGTAAAAATCACTAACAAGGAGTTACTAATAGAAGATAAATCACTTAATCTCTATGGTATAAGTGTGCAAGAGTATGATAGAGTGAGAGAATCGAAGAGAGCTCCAATATAAAACTGACAAAGGGTTGTGAACTGATCCTCAAAATCCTTTTTATCATTAAGGCCCCTATTTTCTTCGTTTTCTATATTTTTCCTTCAATTTTCCTCACATGCAAATTTGTGACCTTTCATCTCCCTTTTCTCCTATTTTCCTTTATTTTCATAAATAAAATTTCAATTAATGCCTCTTTTCCTTTGCCAATTTCCATAGCCATTAATTAATCACAAGTGATTCCGATCACTATGTTTTACCCAACATTCAGCTTGGAATATGTGTCCCATGACCTTGGTCTTATTTTTTATTTACATAGGAAATCAACCAGGGGTTGTTACACAACGGGCTTTTAATTGCCAAATATTATATAAGTATCCTAAGGATTTCTTTTTTTCACAATCAACATGAAATCCATAACCCAAAATAAATTTTAGCATAACAAGGTTCCAAACCTCAAGCAAGAGATGACTCCTTAAATGTGGACCATTTCACATCTGATAATAAAATGGGCCTTCAAGAACAAGGTTCAGATGCATTCGAAAAATTCAAGGGAGATATCTCATCTAATTGAAATAAGAATTAGTGCATAGCCAAATCCAATCATAAAAAAATAGAGTTTTCAAACTATGGAATAACTCATTTGTGCAAACAAGCATGATAAAAGAAGCGAAAGACAGGTATCCAAAACAAAATGCAAAGCTAATGAGGTGGACAGAGAATTATTCTTTCAACCAGGCCTCAATTTTCTTAGTGAACTGCACCACCTCTATAGCACGATTCAAAGGAATAAGACCAGATTCAAACCCCATCAATTTTCACAAAATATCTACCTACTAGGCTTTCCATGTAAGTTGTGAAGGAAGTCGGTCATGTTTCTCCATGCATTTCAAACAAATATTAAGATATATTCCACTCTTATGGGCCAAAAAGGTGTCATATAATATTGAATGTAATCAGATCCCAGTAATTCATACAACATACAAGCCCTTATAGTGAAGTTAGATGTGACAGGCAAATAAACCTTAATTTGATCTATATTAACAATTTTTAAACAAAATATTACAAATAGAATAAAAGCTACGGGGTATAAAATCTTGTCCAAAAAAGAAAGATCGCCAAAAAGGACCACACATAATGAAACTAACTATATCCATACCCAGATAAAGCTAAGGCATAAGTGATAATTCTGATATTGGGATGGTGAAGATGAGTGGTCAAACATAATCTGGTGCTTATTAGGAACCCATGTTACCTTGGATTGGGAGGTTTCAGAGGTATGTTCCATCCACTTACAAGAATTTAATCAAGAATATTAACATTTAAAATTTCAATCATAGCAATCTCAATGACCCAAAGAAGTCTTGAAATTGTCCTTCACAAAAGGAACCAACAAAGCTCCTCGGGTGATGAGAATAAAAGGACAACACACCCTTGTCCAAAGGGAAAGAAAACGATAACCCTTCCTCATAGGAGGACTGGTTTGCACATCTTGATTGTTGAATAACCTCAAGCAACTCTAAACTTAGGACAACTAATACACATCTTAAGAACCACTGAATAAACCCAAAATTCAAAAAATATAATTAATCTGTAGCTAAATCAACAAAGAGGATGTTCAGAAACTTACCAAAGGTGAGGATCTGGATGTCCTGTTCTGACATGAACATTCTATGTTTTGAACTGAAGACCATTGGGGTTCAAAGCATACGCACGTATACTTTATAGCGCTTCACAAAAGGCAAGGAAAAAAAACTTTGATGGGTTCACAGTGCAATGGAGAGGGAAAGATATAGGGAGGAAACAAAATTCTTCCTAATATGATTGCACAATTTTATATGTTAAAAAATTGAACGGCTCAAATAGACCCTTTGGAGTGGAATTGTTGTGTTAAAACTTTTCTCCATGTACCAACTAGCTTCGTCTCTTCTAGCATATTCCACTGTTTGCCATAGCTTCGTCAGGAAGGGCGTTCCGGTGAAAACATAGTCGAAGTGTGTTGGAGTCGTCGACGAGAACTCTTCCATCATCCAATAGACTTGTGGATGAATGGTACATTATGACAATGGTGGTGTTTGCAAGAGTAAAGAAAGAAGCGCTAGTAGTGGCGTTAGGGTGGTAGAGCAAAGGGGATAAGACTGGAGTGATAGCCATGTCCCACCCCGTAACACCTTTTTGGGCATAGTTGAGCATGTCGCCCATGGCCCTAGGGCCAAGCATGGTCTCCTTGGTCCACACAGGATTGGGGTATGTTATCACCATTCTACGACAATCATTAAGGGTGTTGATGAAGTTACCCATTTTTGTTGAAGCGAAACCATTGTCGGGGCATCTGCCATAGACGAGAACTTCAACTTTTAGAAACTCATCGAAGGCGGAGAGGGGAAGCATAACATAAGACCCTGTGGAAGTGTAGTTTCTAGCAATGACGCCCGGTATCATCAGATACGTCTTCACCACCACGTTGTTATTATAGTTCAGAAGAATGGAGTCCCAGTTCGTGAATATGAACAAGTTCTCGCTCGAGCACAGGTGTAGATATGGATACAAATTATTCTCCACTTTCACATTGGTTTGTGTTTAAGGTCCCTGCCCTCTTAGATTTTAAAAGGGGGTGACACTGTTGATATTCGTGACACTTGTTGAGGACGACAGATCTCAACAATGTCACCAACAAGAACCTCATAATATAATGCCTATCGAAATAATTACAATAAGAGTAAAGAAAATGCTATTAAATTATCATGTTTGATGACATGGTTTGATACTATAGATATTCAGTAGCATTTTCTTCATTCCTAATACTCTTTTATTTACTTAAACTAAGAATTGTAGAGACATTTTACTATGTGGCTTTTAGTAAATTGGTTTTTCATTTATATGCAAGAGGGAAGTGATAATATTTCAATCATTGATTTATAATGTTTGTTATTATAATGAAATAAAAGTTTTTTATATGATCTTTGTTGCGCTAAAACTGGAAAACGATGGCGCAAGCAGGAACTAGGGCTTCTCATGGCAGAAATTTCTCTCGGGGGGCAGCCGACTGGCCTGGTACGCAGGGGGGCTCGCTAGGGGTTCCAAGGAAGACAGACCACTCTTGCCTCGTATGGCTCTGCCCCCATGGGACCAGAGACTCGTGGTTGTTTTGGATGCAGGGGTCAAAAGGGGCTCTAGGGAGCTCGTTTCAACGGACGAATGTGGCAAATCTTCGGTGGGAAGTGGAAGCTCGACTACTCATGCATTGCCCTTATGATTATTGCAACGATGAGCCAGGGTCTTGGGAGGAGGCCGTTATGCGGAGTATGAAACAGGCAATGGAGTCCTTGCATGTCTCCATAACGGTCATGGTTCGTGCAGACGGTTTGGCCATGAAGCGCGATGGGGTTGCTAGTGTGCACAATCGGAAGCATTACAGTTTTGAGGGAGCTGTGATGGATTCAATATTTCAGAGTTTCATCAAGTGTTAGGAGATTGTATTTCCTCAACTGGAGGGCAGGTTTCACCTTATATAGCCATTGTTGGTTCATTGAGATGGCCAAAGTCCTCGCGCACTGACTCGAGCAGCAGCCCTCCCGTGCTTCAGCTGGTTCAGGGTTTGGTTCTGGGTCCGACAGTGGTGTCCCGAACTCTGCGCCCTCTACCCTCAACGTCATCTAATCTAGCTACTCTCGAGGGGCCTGGCGACCATGTTGAATAGTGGGGATCCGAGAACTTGGTAAGCTCCACTTGTTTCCATTTTTTTTTAAAACCCCCTATTGTGTCTTCAGGTCCACTCTGGGTTAAAAATACAAACAAAGTGATAGATCTGAAGCAAACTATCACGAGAAAATATAGATACCTTGGTCATTCACAGAACTTGATTTTTGAAGGCAAAGTATTACAGGACCACCAACCCTTGAAGGAGTATCATATCCTTGCTGCTTCCACCATTACACTCAACCTGAGATTACGTGGTGGGGCTACAACCAAGTGCAAAATAGGTTTGGGAGGTAGCACACAAATAGGCTCAGGATCAAAACAAAAGCACACAAATGGGGGACCATCATTCAAGAACATTCTTCAGGGGAAAAAGACAGCCTCTGAACCATCCAAACATGTAGGAAACGCTCCAAGCCCATATATAGTGGAGCAGCTGAACTACACCCCAGAATTAAACATAGACATGCTAGAAACTGATGAGAACTGCGCCTCTTATGAATCCCTTGTAATTATTTGTCATTTTAACTGCTTTTGGCCTAAACCAGTAGAGCTCTTCCATTGGATTTTAACAAACTGGTCATTAGAATGCGATATACACCTTTGCTCAAAAGGTTTCTTTATTGTAAAATTCCCAACTCCTGAAGCTAGAGACAAAATCTTTCAGGAAGGACCATGGTTCTGGGGTTCAACTGGCCTGTTCACTACTCCCTGGTTCCCTGAATTTGACGCAAACACCATGGTTGTCTCTAGAATTCCAGTCTAGGTTCGAATGCACAATCTCCCCCTTCATTTCTGGGAGGACAGGGTTCTAGCTGGCATTGGCAACAATTTAGGGTAGTTCATAAAGACGGATTCCCAAAGAATAGAGGAAAGGGTTTTCACTTATGCACGTATATGTGTTGAAGTAGACCTCAGCAAAGGCCTTCCGGACAACATCCGACTAATCCACAACAAGCAGATTTGGACACAGATTTTGGATTATGAGAACACAACTTTCAGATGTAGGAATTGTAGGCAAACAGGGCATTTACACAACTTGTGTCCAGAAGCTAAAAAGGATACTCGAAGGAAAAAGAGTCTTGGGAAAAAACCCAAAGGATGGCAATATCCCCCACCGGAACCTGAAGAGGAGGAGGATGAAGCTGGGGATGAACCATCTCCACAGGGGAAAAGTAAGAATCCAATGGAACTTGAAACACAGGGGGGAATCCTACAAGACCCAATAGAAGCTCGGAATCATCGGCTGCAAGCCGACTTATTTCCTGATGATGGGGACATCAGTGGGAATAAGCGTATTCACTCATCCGATAATTCAAACTCAGACAAGGACAATGCCAAAGTGGATGTAGGGAATCATCTTGCTCTTGTCTCTTCGGTGCCATCCCAAGGGGAATGGCGAAGGGTTGAGAAAAAGAAGGGGCGAAAAGCTTAGCTTTTTCCCATCATGTATATTATCTTGAATTTTTCTGCTTGTTTCTGTTTATCATTTGATCTCTAACTTGATGATACAGATTTTTAGCGAGTTCAACAAGTAATTTTGTTTTCATTAATAAAATTATGCCCTTTTCCTAAAGTTTTTAGGTTTATATTTATTTATGTATTAAAGTGAATATTCTAATTTCATTAATTTAAAAGTAAAGTTTATAATTTTTTGTCCCAAAAAAAATTAACAAGATTCCTTCCCTGTACAAAATATCTCAATATTTATAACTTATACATTCCAAAATATTATATTGAAAATTAATTTTATTTACAATGGGATTTTCTATAAATAAATTATTTTGGAGTTTAAAAACGTTCTAACATTTTTAGTGGACACTCTATTCAAAAAAATATTTGAAAAAGTGACCCGAAAAAAAATGAATTTTAGAACTAAGTAATTGAGATATGGAAAAACCAACTATTAAATATTAAGTGATAAATATAAAATTAAAGAGGAAACCAGATCAAATCATTATAATTATAATTCTAGCTTTTAGATATATAATATTAATGATAGCTATATAATGTGATAGAATAAAATAATAAACTAAACATTAGGTATTATATGGAAAATATGCTATTGTATTATATGGAAAATATGATATCCAAAGAGGTATTAAGTTAAGAGAAAAATAATAAGAAATATTTTTTTTATGTAATGAAATTAATAATAACTATAAATTAGCTCTCAAGGGGTAATTCAATTAGTGATAATTATGTAAATGAAATATTATGTTCAAGAAGGTCTATGGTTCAAATCCTCCCAATTCACCTGTGCATGTAGAAAGGGAATGCATATGCACCTAGAGGTTATAGTGGTAGTGGTTGGAATCAACCTTCTGTCACACGAGTATGACAGTGACCCAATTGTTGATTCCTCTAGATACACTAAAAGAAAGCTATAAATTATATATAAAAGTAATTTATGGTTACATAATAAAATAAACCCCATGGTGGGTGTTAATGGGTACATGGAAAGGCATTATAAATAGATGGGACATGGGAGGGTGATGGAGATTAAGGCTGCCTCCCACCTAACGTCATGATCAAAGATGTATTCTTGCATGCAAAACATTACAGTGGTGGGTGGTAAGATTGTGATTGTGGTTCACGACGGTTGGCAATTTCACTTTGTACCATGATTACAACACAATATTGTTCATTCAAAACATCTCAATGGAAAAGTGAGGGAGGTGTGCAAACAAATGTGAAGCAACTAGGAAGATCATGGTGAGAGGCTAGCACAAATTTTTGTGGATTGGTATGCTATATGCTTTTTTTGTAAGGTTGGAGAGCTTCAAGATCTCATTTGGTCCCCTACTCTATGCTATTGTCGACAATATAAACACTGAAATACAAAGGACGGAGACTCCTAATTGTGTCAAGCCTGAGATTTGGCCTAAAAATTGGCGGATACTCTCCTTGCATGCAGAAGAGATTTGTAGCGTGTTAAGTAGAATTACAAACTATCAACAAATATCACTCACACAGTTTTAGTTAAAAGACTTGATTCTTCGAGATCTCTCTAAATGAATTACAGGTTTTAGGTCGGTAAATGCTTCACCATCTTTTCCAAATTAAAGCATGTCTTTTCTGTTTTCTATCTTCATTGGTTATTTATTCTCAGTTTATTGGGTTACTTCAGTGTTGTTTCATTGGAATTTAGTCTTTTACTTAAGGGTTTTCACTCTCTCTAATGCTGGTTCATCTCCTTTCTGTAGTTGTTGTCTCATGCTACCTTCGGTATAGGTGGTTTTACAATTTGTGGGTATGATTTCCCAAAGAGAAAGAGAGTTATGGTTTGTATTTCTCTTCACATTGTCTTTTTCTTCCCCACCCTCCTTAAGTATATGTTGCTTTATCTTTATTGCTTTCATCTATGTTCCGCTTCTTCACCCTAGAGTTACTATCTTTATCTTGGTTACTGTTGTGGAGGTAAATCCCCTCTGCGGACAGAGGCGATCCCTACCAGTCCAAATAGGGTCTAGCAACAATCGAACAACGCTAACACGCAGGTTCCTAATTGCAAATGAAAGACCAATGATGAAGGCCTACCTGGATTCCAACGCTAGTACTTGTAGAAGAGTTGATGCTCCCGTTCCTTTGCCCTGGCTGGTCACAATCCTCACGATCCTCGTGCACAGACACCTGCACATGCAAAGAACGATACAAACACAAGCATAAAATCCAATAGATGCAACTATATATCAGTCAGAAAGGATATAACTCAAACACCATCATAAAGACAATAAGAGTGGAACCATAATGATAGTCGTCTATTATTGATAAACAAAGAAGAATACAACCATAGTTCTGACGTCAAATCCTTCTCAAGAGGGTCCAGCCAGCAAGTCTGTCAAGCATTCACCCTTGAAGGTAGATCTCCCAAGACAAAACTCTCTCTCACACAAGTTTACACAAGATCAAAACACTTCACAACCTTCCTTAAGCTCTCTAATAATCCCACACTTGTCACACCAGCTACCTACCAAGCTCACACACTATCAGCAACACTCCAAACACTATGAATTCCAAACTAGCAGCTCATGGCAATGGTGGAGGCTTAAATAGGAGAAGGAGTCTCCATGAATGGTGGAAGGATGAGCTTATCTCCAAGGAAGGTGGCTCAAATGATGAAACAGACATGCCAGAGAAGGGAGGGCGACACATACAAGGCCAACAACCAGGTCTGGAGTCATCTGGAAGGCCGGCTGTTAGAACAAACTCGCCCAGACTGGATCATCGCGGGTGCCTAACTGCACTGGAGCGCTGACATCGCTACTGAATAACCAAGAAAGTCATGTCAGCGCGATAAAATATAATCAACAGTCGCACTATCTCATGAAATTCGACCAGCGTGGGAATCGCGTGTACTTCCGCGCTGGCAGCGTGTTCGGTCTGTTTTGGAGCGCTCATCAACGCGTTTATTTTTACAATAGTCGCGATGATAACAAAAACTTTGGAAAAGTGGGTCATTTTGCAACGTTAGAGAGCATGAGCATGGATGATTTGGACTCATGACACAGTAGGAAGACTGGTAGGAAGATAGTGACAAATTACTGTGTAACAGTTACCATTTGAGCTTGCATCTTGTAACTCCTAAAGCCTCTCTTAAATTCTATCTCATGCTTCTTTGTCTTCTGCCTCCCTGTCTTAGTATTGCTCCTTCTTTGTTCTTTCATTGGAGCTACCCTATGTATTCAACATATTTCCTAAATTTCTCCGTGGAGCCTTTTAATACCATGCTACTCATGGTCTGCGCTGGTCACCTTGGGGGATATAAAGGAAGAATATCTAATACTCTTCCCTCAAGCTCTTATGCGTAACATTTAGCTGAAAAATCTACAACAATTTATGTGCATTTGACCCCTCTTGAAATTAGGATAGAATTTCAAGAGGTAAAGAGAGAAACAAGAACGAAAATAAGGTTCATTATTGACATAGAAGGGGAGGAGGAGGTTGGTGGTTGGGTCCCTGACACCAGCAACACCAAGACAAGGAAACTTAGATATATGCAAACAATGGACATATATTGGCAATTAAAAACCATTATAGGCAAGGTCTTTTGCAGAGCGATCTAAAACACAACAAGAAATCCTTGTGTGTGTCATTGACATGCAAAAACAAACTAGGAAGCTCACTAACAAGTTTGAAATCTTAGCTAAGTTGGCAGATTTGGAGTCACCTCCTCATATGAGGAAGAAGCCTTGTCAAATACTATACAACTTGACTCCCCTTCTAAGGAAATGTTCTCTTTAGTCTTTTTTTGTTCTCTATAATAATGGCAATAAGTCTGCATTCTTAGATAGAACTAGTACCAAGTTTGATAATCATTAGTTAGACAATAAAAAACTAAGTTATATTTTACATTTTTTCTCAAGTTTATATAATTTCATTGGAAGAAAGCATTATTTATATGCTACTAGTCTAGTTTCCCAAGTGGGTGGCCATTAAGTACAACCAATTTTGCAAATCGTTTCTTGGTTAAGTAATATAAATGTTGCCTTATAAAAAAAATTGAAAATTTATGAAAAACACAAAGGAATTGAGATAATATGAAATAAGAGGGAAATAATAATGTTGCTAAAAGGAATAACTTCATAAGAATAAGAATGAATCATATAAAGACAAACAATCTCATTAAGATGTGTCACACCTTTACCTTTTATGGTTTCAAAGTTAAATTCTATGAACAATAATTTGAAGGCCCGGTCATGAGATCATCCTTATCCCCTTCAGTGGGCAACATATTCATGGAACACCTTGGGACAATAGTTTTAAATAACTTTCCTCTTAAATTTAAATGTTGGTTTCAATTTGTTAATGTAGATTCATCATATAGCCTCATGGTCAATCCTCCCTTAACTTTGTTTGTAGCCATCTTAATAACATTTCTCCTCAAAATCAATTTACCATGGAAACTTAACATGACAACTCACTCTCTTTCCTATATGTCATACTAACAGTCTTTCTCAAAATCCTACTATTCTCAAAACCCTTGTCTCTAAATCTATTGGCACCTCCAATCCCCAACATATTAGCCAAGAAAGATCCCTCCTCACTAGTGCCCTCCTATCCAATAGCTATTATTTATCCAAAATTAAAAAGAAATAAGAAATAAAAATAAAAAATTGCCCTCTTTCTGAAATCCAAGTAACCCCTCTCAAATTCCCCACCCCAAGCCCAGGTTTCACTCCCTTGCATTCATGGAATCAATAATCATATTTCCAAGATATTCTATATAAAGAATATGAAAACTCTTTTCAAGCCTAAAAACACCTTTAAATAATTATTTGGAAGAATCAAATATGAATCTATCCCTCTTCTTTCTCGTGGTGTGTACGCTATTCATGACTCATATGGAAAAATCTACATTGACCAAAGTGGAAGATATAGCTAAAATCGCCTCAAAGAACATATTGTTGACACGTTTCATAATTTTTTTTTCTAAATATATCATAGTGGAGCACTCTTATAACACCAAATATCTTATATGCTTTGATCAAGCCAAAATTTTAGCATCGACCCCCTATTACCTTGCACCTATTTAGAAAATCCTTCAAAATTTAAAAACATCCAAATTAAAGGAGAACACAATTACAAACTATGCCAATGTTAGAAACCTATTATCTATTGTTTTAGTTGGCAGTGTTGGAAGAAATTGTCATTGATGTCAAAGGGTGAATGCCATTGTTATGATTGACGATATGTGTGCAAAAGTCAGTGAATTTTGGTGCAAGACCACTCTAGATTGGCAGTCATCATCATGTCATTTCATTTGATAGGTTGTATGCCTTGTGGGTCCTCTTGGTTGGAGAGATATTAAATTTTGAAGTTTATGTCCCAAATGAATGGGCGTGTCTCTAGTTCTTGCCCCACGAATCCATGGTCTTAAAATTTCAACATTGCCCCCAAAAGAAGGTCTAAATTGTAATCAAATTTGCCCCAAGTCCAAGTGTCCAAGTCAGCCTTGAAAGGAGTTATCATGAAAGACAAAAAATCAAATTTTCAAGAAGCTTAATCCTCCTTTTATAGGTCAACCTAATAAAGGGTTTAAAGTATGGAAACAATCTTGTATTTTGTGGGCAGGTCGACCCTAAGTTAGGCCTCCCTCCAATATTATATATATCCTAGGTGTGGATATTCAAAGTGTGTAATTTGTGGCATTTGTTTAAGTAAATAAAGAACTTTGAACTCACTGGATTATATCGAGGAGGTAGTATGAAGCACAAAGATCAAGGGTGATTTGGTTGATTATATTTTTCAACATTAGTAGCAAGTTTTGTTAAGACATTTTGTTTATTGATCAAGCCTTTACAAGCTAGATTCTTTCCTGATTTGAAGAAGATTAATTTCTATCCTGAAGCAGTCGTGATCAACCCTAATCCAGTCTTGCTCAGGTATGAATTCATCACCTTGTTGCTGATCGAAGTCTATTATGAGGAAATTAGGTCTGGTAGGAGGATGGCCTAGCCCTAGGGCTAGGGCTGAGGGTCTGTGGAGGCTAAACATAGATGGGTGAGGAAATTTTGAAGTAGGTCGGTGTCATTTCAAGTGGGACAAAAGCTAGTTTAAGGGTAAATTGGTAGGCCATAGTTAGGGCCTCAGGCGGGGTCCAAAGTTACAGGGAGGAAGGTCATAGAGCATAAGGAAGGAGGTTGTATGTAGCTACAATAGGTTGAGTTTGCACAACTAAGAAGAGGGTTTCCATTTGAGGTATGAGTTGGATTTTTTCTCTTGTTGTTGGACTGTAAGATTGAAAGTTAAAAGTTAGAGTGATGAAAACATGCAAATTGGATGTCAAAATTAAAGTGGTAGAGTTGAATTTGTAAATGATTTAGTAGAGACAACAATGGTTGAGTTTTGTTGTAGTTGGGTCATTGTCCCTAGTACGGAAGCCCAAATATTCTTATTATTATCTTAAATTGTAGGGGTTGTAGGGTGGTGCTAGGCAAGGAAGTTGTAGCTTCCTTCAGAAGGTTTTAGCCTCCATCTAGTGGGAACTGGTAAACCAAGGGGTTGTAGCCTCCTTCAAGTTGTAGCTTTGTAAACAAATTGAAACTATATAGTTAATTTTTCATGTATATTTGATGTTCTCTTATTAATGATATTTTGCACATTAATTCACCCCCCTCTTAGTATTGTTGATATTTCCAACAATTGGTATTAGAGTGGGTTACCCTCAAAATAGTCTAATCACTGGAGGGAATATCGTGAACATATATGGATCAAATGGAAAACATCTCTTCAAGAACAATTCTGGTATTTGATGGAAATGATTATGCATTATGGAGCAATAGCATGGAAACCTACTTGAAGGCTTTAGGAGTGGATGTTTGGCTCTCCATTATTAATGGCTACAAAATTCCAAAAAATCCTCCAACTAATCTTGATGAGAAGAAATTGTTTAGTTGTAATTCAAAGGTTCTTCATGCCATCACAAGTGGATTTTCAAGAACTATTAAGACCAAGGCGACGACGTGCATAATAACCAAAGAGGTTTGGGATAAACTTAAAAGTATTTATGAAGGTAATGATAATGTCAAACAAGTCAAACTTCAATGACATAAAGCACAATTTGAAAATTTGAAAATGCATGTGTTGTGGCCACAACCACCACCCTATTAAAACTTGCCCTGGTGGCAATTTTGAATGGGTCCCCTAGAAGTCTGACCTTTCATCTCTCTGAATGATCTTTTTCATCCTAGTGATTTTAACTCTATGAAGAGCCAAATCTTCCACTCACAGATGGTTAAAGCTCCTTAACAAATCCCTCGCATACAACCTCGTTTAAGCCCTTCATTCCTATGTTCATCGGGATTTATTTAACTCACAAAACCCCCATCGTATAGTTATTCCCTTCATGGCTCTTTATAGTGGAAATGCTCAAAACATGCATAAATCATCCCTTTTTTGCTTATCGCACTCAACCTTGACACATAACGCATACCATAAGGCATCGGACCCGACGACAATCTTAACCATACTTCATATATATGTCAGGTCCAAAGCCCCGTCACATATCGCAATCGGCCAAGGTCCAAGGTTTATATATATATATGGTGCGCCACTGGCCTCCGGACCTGATGGCATTACAAACCGCATTATATACATTATCGGGTCCGGTTCCCTAATCGCATATCACATATCGGTGGAGCCCGGGCCTTATACACAATGTGCACGGCGATATGGTGGACCCGCTGAGCCTATCAAATATGATATACACATTTTTGGGTCCGAAGCCCCGTCGCATATCGCAATCGGCGAAGCCCCAGGCTTATGCATATTGCGATATGCTAGACCCGATGATATTTATAGGCCCCGATATATAAAATTTGAGGCCTGGCCTGAGTGATCGAGACAGGATTTTCTTTGTTTTCCAGTGTTTTAAAAAATTCCCGATATAACAAAGGAAGCAAGTTTTCAGTGTAAAAGGCGGACCTGTGGAGTCCCGATAGTGGAGTCGCACATCGGGGAAATGGAAGGCATGGGTACTGCGACCTACGAAGGGGATGATACCCGATTGCGATTAACTGAAGCCCTCAAAAACCATGCCAAGCCTTTGGATTGAGTGGGAAATTGTGTGTTGCCTGTGTTTTATGCGCAAATCCTTTTTCAAACTTGTCCCGTAGTTTTATAAGAGTTAATGAAGGCATCGTTTATGTTTTGTTTGAACATTTTTGTTATATTGTTCATGATCATGAAGCTAATGATAACTATCTCTACATGCGAGAAGTAAAGTACACAGGAGTGGATTCGAGGAGTCATGTATGCAGAAGCATTGTGTTTGAAGATCTAGCCTTAGGCATTCCAGTTCGGAATCCCACACATTGCCTGTGCATTTCGAAAGCAAAGTTGTCTCGGTTTTCATCATGGGAAGGGAACGCACAGTCATCCTTTTTATCAACATCTGTTCACTTCCTCAGGAAATGAAGAGCTCCAGCAGATATGCTTTCTACGTGTCAGCGGTTACGCTGACGATCCTATCTCTGTATACTCGATTTGTATATCGAAAACAATGGGGAAGATGAAGAGGTAGGGAAGGCCTAGAGTCAGGGGCTTTTGCACAAGTATTACCTCTGAAGATAATAAGGGGGCTTTTTGTTTTGATAAGAACAGTTTTGATTTATTGTGAATAAGGAAGACTGTTTGGTCGAAGAAGGAGCTTGTAGTTTCTGATTTATTTTCCTTTGCTTTGAGGTGTTTTGAAGCAGGGTGTTGCTGCTAGCATGAATATAAATGTGATTTGTGTTTATGTATATTGATGGCATACTGTTCATGATTAGTCTTGTTTATTTGAATATGATTCAATTACAATGTTAACACATGAGCGATCTTTGATTCAAAACCGTATTAAACACCAGTTGCTAGTTTATTTGTACGGAAAGGAATGTGTATTCCTGTATGAGTAATCTGATTGCAATCAAGGTCTAATACAACCTTGTTCATCTATGAACTCAATAATTGATTCTTTTGGACTTGGAATTTATTTATGGCGTTTAATCTCTTTCATCATGCTCCTGCAGGATAGATTAGGATAGCTAGAACTAGAATAGAGTAATTAGTAGTGTAGATAAGATTTAATACATAGAGGTTAGCTATTTTATTTTGTTGATTTAATTGAAGTCTTCCTCCTAGAAGCAATCTATCAACGCATTTAACAGTTTACGAGGTCCTTTAAAACCCATTAGAACTAGCCATCCCAAACGAAAGTAGGTATAATTGGGGCTTGCGATCAAGTTAGTTCCCCTTGTTGGCATATCGAACATTCGTTAGTCAAGAAATTGGCGCTAGAATGAGGGCCTGAACCACTGTCCACAACTTTTCAAGATTCATCTATAAATGCCACCCATGGATTCAAAAGGATTAATGTATGGATTGTAGGGGCCGAAAAAGACCATTCCACCCATTTGAAAGAGCCTCATTTTGAGGAAACAGAGACCCTTCTAAGTCCTGTTTTTGGGTCACCTAAGGAAGAGACACTATGGGAGTATCCTGTCACTCAGGAACAACCAATCAGAAGACTTACTCGAGCTTACGCTCGTTCCCTATCACAGCTCCCTATCTTTCAGTCTTTACCTCCGACAGCAAAAAGAAAGCCAAGGGTCTATCACATAAACGAAGAGACATCTGTAGCCCCTTCTCTTGAAGATATTATGCTTGATTCTTTGCAAAGTATTGACTCTCCTTGGGAAGATATTCTCGAGGATTCCCCTTCTGAAGGCAATCCTTGGCCTGATTAATGAAGAAACCCTCAACTAGAACATCCCTATCCTCGATATGGCTAATATTTCTCCACTGGGTGGAAACCAACTCCCACCTCCTCTGGGAGCACTGCCTCCCTGGCTCGCTCAGGATGCCATGGCAATACCTAGGCAGCAACATCCCTTACCCAAGAATGCAGAAAAGGTACTGCCTAAATTCGACCTTGAGCGAGGAGAGACCGCTGAAAACCATGTCAATTCATTCTTCCTGGCCGTGTGCATGCTGGGGGTAGCTGATGAAGATATAATTTGTCACCTATTCCCTTTTACCATAACTGGTGCAGCTTCCACATGGTACTTTAGCTTGAGAACAGGATCAATCACTTCTTGGGCTGCCTTTTAACATGCCTTTTTGGACAAGTATGGCGATGACAAAAGCCCTGTTGCCTTAGTTCTATAACTGTCCCGTTTGAAAATGGAAACCAGGGAGAAGGTTAAGGATTTTAATATCTGGTTCAACACCTTGTTCAATAGAATCCTAACCACCACTAGACCTACTGAGGAGGTGCTCATGGAATTCTAGATCACTGCTCTCCCTATCCCTACTACGATGATGGTCAAGAGGAGTAACACACAAACCTTACAAGGTGCTATTGATGAAGCCGTAAAGGTCAAGAATGAAATGCTCAGTCTCACAGCATGCCACCCTACAACCGAAGAAAAGGAAGCCTCTCAAGTATCCAAGAATAATAATGGGAGTGATAACAAAGGGGCTGAAATCAAAGACAAGGACACCACGGATGTGGAAGGTTTGCATCGAATCATTAAGAAACTAAAAAACATAGTCATCGATATGAAAAGGAATCATGAAGAGAGTACTAGTGGTAGTGGAGGAGACTATAACAATAGAAAGCCCTTCAAGCCTTTCTATCATAAGAAAATAGAAGGTGGTCATGGTCAACTTGCGTTGCTTGCTCCACCCAATGAAGGGGATTTAAACATGAAGAGCTGGCTCTTATTGGGTCGCTCCTTAACAAAGAAGAATCTATAGTGGAGCTGGAACCAGAACAAGAAAATGAGGAAGAATATCAAGTAGAAGAGCCCGTGGATGAAGAATCTCAGATCAATGTATTGTGGGATTTCTATACAAATGAAAACGATGATGACCAAGGAGATAGTATGGCAGAAATCCACACTAATGAAATCCACACACGAAGTAAAGGGCCACTTTCAGGTGTAATGAAGCCTGTAGATCAAACCAAGAAAGATGTCCACCCTATGAAGGCACCTACTCCCAAAGTCCCTGTTGAGAAGAGTAGACCTAGTGGTCCGTCCAAGAATACCCTAGTGGCAAACCATCCAAAGAAAGAGAACATAGAATCCACTGCAACGAAGGTGACTCCGAATGGTAAACTCCCACCTAAGACCATCAAAACTGGTATGTTTACTCTGCCCTACCCTGTTTATAACATTGATTACAACATTGTAGATGATCTTAAGAAATCTAGGGCTAATATAACATACTTCGATTTGCTAAAATTAACGTAGCAAAGGGATCTGCTCCTGAAAGCTATGAATGAATGGAATTGTAAATCTCCCACCATTCCGAGTAGCCAACCCAAGAAGTCAGTCTCCAGACCTGTTAATACTCCCAGTTCTGCCCAAAAGCTAGCAGCCATGGAAGCCACCCTATCAAAAATGAATCGAAACTCCCAAGATGTCAGTGCAGCCATGGTAGGGAGGAAATCAAAATCCATGACTCCACCCTTCCTTATCACATTCGAAATCCTCAACATGAACGTGCACAATTGCTTGGTAGATTCTGGTGCCTCATCCACTGTTATGCCTCACGCTGTTGCCAAAAGACTGCATGCTATACCTGAGAAAACGGGGACTCGGATTATGCAATTGGATAGGACAAATGTGAAAGTAATTGGGGAGTTAAAAGATGTGTTGATTCGGATGGTTGCTAAACCACAATACACACAAGTCGTTGACATAGTGGTAATCTACATAACCACTAGGGACTGGTCATCAAATATGAATGGATATTTCTCAATTGATTGGTCCCATCTCTTGTTGCCTCAGAGGGGAAAAGGTGATATGTTGAGAGTTGATCGTGAAAGATACATGAAGTATGTGGTGATAGAGCTAAATGGTCTCAATGAACCTGTAATGTTTACCAACTCTATCCTTGGGAATTACAGTTTCAATGTTTATGCCACAAAAACCTGTTTTGGGAAATCCATGCTGAAACAAGTGAAGGAACTGCAATAAACACATGGTTGGAAGCTCTTCCCCGTAGTCCAATTGATAAACCACCCTGTAATATAGTAGATGATAAAACTAGTCTCGTGCGAAGCAATTCAGTTAATGTAACATTAGAATCTAATGTTTGGACACTCTATTTTAATGGTTCTAATTGCCTTGAAGGTGCAGGTGCTAGAAGCATTCTTATTGACCCACAAGGGAACCAACATTCGATGGCCAGCAGATTGAAGTCCGTGTGCACCAACGACACGGCATAATATAGAGGCTTGCTACAGGGCTTGAAAAGGGGCCTTGATATGAAGGTGAGAAATCTCAAAGCTTCTGGTGACTCACAGATAATCGTGGACCAAGCGAGGGAAAGAATACATTACAATTCACCATACTTGGAAAGATACCAACATGAGGTATGGAGTTTAATTAATAGTTTTGATTCTTCTAATATCATACACATACCTTGATGGCAAAACCAAGATGTGGATTTGATCACTGGTTTGGCTGCAAAACCTTTTCCTGATCTTAGCTTAAACAAGAATAAATATTATGTTGAATTGATTTTCAGGCCATTCATACCTGATAACATCTCAAATTGGCAGGCATTCAAAGGTGACAAGCAGATCCTTGAGCTCCTGCATTGCGGGAAGACATTCAGAAATGAACTCGTCGTTAAAAGGGAGCATGACAGGCTTATGAGTGAGAGTAAAAACGAGGTAATATCTTTCATTGGGAAATCCATTGTCAATAGGTTTGGCATCCCTAACGCTCTCATGTTTAATAACACTTCCTATTTTTCATCACTAAAGCTAACTGAATTCGCTATCGATAAATCAATTCGCATAAGATATGCATCAAGCTATTACCCCCAGGGAAATAGAGTCGCAGAATCCTCAAATAAAAACTTCATCTGTGTGTTTGTCATCGACGACCAGGGGAATTGGCGCAGTGCTCTAATAAACGCCCCCTGGTCCGATAGCGTCACCCTAAAGGGAAGGCACACGAAATTCTAACATTTATGGCTAGGCCCACTCCAAGTTAGGAAAAAATTAGGCAGGGAACTTACAGATTGAAAATTCTACATGGAGATATTGAGAAACTCCCTCTTAATGGCCATCACCTTAAGAGATACTTCGAGTAGCCACCACATGGTGGTTACTTCCTGATTAGGTTAGAATTCATCTTATTTTGCTGTTAGTTTAGTTGCATTTCTGTCTTTTTCTTTTGTTTCCTACAAATTTTATTTTCCTTCTGTTGAATTGCAGCCCTTTTCAGCCAGCTGATTTCGGTCCTCCAGTCTCGTTCTACCTTTCAGATTTTCCCTCATTCACCACTTTCAGCCTTTCCCTTCCTCATTAACCTGCTGATGATTCTGTTGTTCCTAAATCCATCATTACCCTGCAAATCAAACAAACTTTCTATCAGCCCATGAGAATTTGAAAATCAGCTATAGAATTCAAACCAAGCCACTCATTGGCATCTGTTGAGAACTGGGTAAGATCTGTTGATAACTTGGATATCTGGAGCATGTAGGGGCATCTTTATAAAACAAGAATGTGTAACTACAGCTGGACTGGCATGGAGGGACGCTACATTTTGAATAAATCCCACTCAGACCTAGCATATACTTGCCTATAAGGTTTATAGTCATTCTCCATTGGTCCCATCCACCACACTAAATTGTCCAATACCTATTACCCACAAGTAAACCTCCTTTCATGGGCTAAGCTCACTGTCATATACCCTGTGGCAAATCCAATTGTGCTCTAGTCCTTGTGCCTGAAACTGGAAGGACTTATCTAAAAGGAAATGAAATGTCAAGTCCTTGTGCCAATCTGGAAGGACAAGTTGTTTGGGAAGCCAGTTAGAGTAGGGACTGTTGTTGGGCTCAGAGTACTAGTTGACATAGCAAGCCCAACCTTGCTTAAGCGGTTTAAAAATATGGCATGATCCATGACTGCGCCCCATTCAATCAATGAAAATATAACACTGAAATTCTCATATAAAGTGCAAGATAAACATGTCTACATCAAGTTTGATGAGCAATAAAGAGCTGAGGTATACACCTAAATAGGTATGGACAGACCAGTGATGGCCCCAAAAGGATTTTTGAAAATGGGAAACAAGTAAAGGAAGGTCAATAAACCCCATAATACTACCATTGGATAATGCCTGTCAAAACTCTATCAGTCAGTGGAAGCTATTTGTCTTTATCCCACCTGAAGCAGTTATCGTTGAAGTGGAACCCATGCCTATCCATATGTACAGTTTGCATTTCAAGTTTATCTTAGTACCCTGATGTGTTATTGATCCAAGGTTTATTTGGAAACAGAGATAACTGGTTTGCCCAACGGTTCGCCATTTGTTGTGGCCACAACCACCACCCTATTAAAACTTGCCCTAGTGGCAATTTTGAATGGGTCCTCTAGAAGTCTGACCTTTCATCTCTCCGAATGATCTTTTTCATCCCAATGATTTTAACTCTATTAAAAGCCAAATCTTCCAATCACATCTGGTTAAAGCCCCTTAAAAAATCCCTTGCATACAACCTCGTTTAAGCCCTTCATTCCTCTGTTCATCGGGATTTATTTAACTCACAAAACCCCCATTGCATCATTATTCCGTCATGGCTCTTTATAGCGGAAATGCTCAAAACATGCATAAATCATCCCTTTTTTTGCTTATTGCACTCAACCTTGGCACATGACGCATACCATAAGGCATCGGACCCGACGACACTCTTAACCATACTTCATATATATGTCGGGTCCGAAGCCCTGTCACATATCGCAATTGGCCAAGGTCCAAGGTTTATATATATCTATATATATATATGTATATATATAGCGCCACTGGCCTCCAGACCCGACGGCATTACAAACTGCATTATTATATACATTATTGGGTTCGATTCCCCTATCGCATATCGCATATCGGCAGAGCCCGAGCCTTATACACAATGTGCGCGGCGATATGGTGGACCCGTCGAGGCTATCAAATATGATATATATATTTTCGGGTCCAAAGCCCTGTCGCATATCGCAATCGGTAGAGCCCCAGGCTTATGCATATTGCAATATATGATATGCTAGACCTGACGATATTTATAGGCCTTGATATATAAAATTTGAGGTCTGGCTTGAGTGTTCGGGACGAGATTTTCTTTGTTTTCCCGTGTTTTCCAAAATTCCCGATATAACAAAGGAAGCGGATTTTCGGTGTAAAAGGCAGGCCTGTGGAGTCCCGATAGTGTAGTCACACATCGAGGAAGTGGAAGGCATGGGTACTGCGACTCGCAGAGGGGCTGATACCCGATTTCGATTAACTGAATCCCTCGAAAACCGTGCCAAGCCTTTGGATTGAGTGGGAAATTGTGTGTTGCCTGTGTTTTATGCATAAATCCTTTTTCAAACTTGTCTCGTAGTTTTATAAAAGTTAATGAAGGCAACGTTTATGTTTTGTTTGAACATTTTTGTTATATTGTTCACGATCATGAAGCTAATGATAACCATCTCTGCAGGCGAGAAGTAAAGTACACAGGAGTGGATTCGAAGAGTCATGTATGCAAAAGCGTTGTGTTTGAAGATCCGGCCTTAGGCATTCCAGGTCGGAATACTACACGTTGCCTGTGCATTCCGAAAGCAAAGTTGTCCCGGTTTTCATCATGGGAAGGTGACACATAATCACCCTTTTTATCAACATCTGTTCACTTCCTTAGGAAATGAAGTGCTCCAACAGATATGCTTTCTACGTATCAGTGGTTACGCTGACGATCCTATCTCTGTATACTCGATTTGTATATCGAAAACAATGGGGAAGATGAAGAGGTAGGGAAGGCCTAGAGTCAGGGGTTTTTGCATAAGTATTACCTCCGAAGATGAGAAGGGGGATTTTTGTTTTAATAAGAACAATTTTGATTTATTGTGAATAAGGAAGATTGTTTGGTCGAAGAAGGAGCCTGTAGTTTCTGATTTATTTTCCTCTGCTTTGAGGTGTTTTGAAGTAGGGTGTTTCTATTGGCATGAATATAAATGTGATTTGTGTTTATGTATATTGATGGCATACTGTTCATGATTATTCTTGTTTATTTGAATATGATTCAATTACATGGTTAACTCATGAGCGATCTCTGATTCAAAACCGTATTAAACACCAGTTACAGAAAGAAATGTGTATTCCCGTATGAGTAATCTGATTGCAATCAAGCTCTAATACAACCTTGTTCATATATGAACTCAGTAATTGATTCTTTTGGACTTGGAATTTATTTATGGTGTTTAATCTCTTTCGTCATGCTCTTGCAGGATAGATTAGGATAGCTAGAACTAGATTAGAGTAATTAGAAGTAGTGTAGATAGGATTTAATACATAGAGGTTAGTTGTTTTATTTTGTTGATTTAATTGAAGTCTTCCTCACAGAAGCAATCTATCAACGCTTTAACAATTTACGGGGTCCTTTAAAACCTGTTGGAACTAGCCATCCCAAACGAAAGTAGGTCTAATTGGGGCTTGCGATCGGGTTAGTTCCCCTTGTTGGCATAGCGAACATTTGCCATGTCAACAGGATGAAGCAAAAAATATTGCAAGATATTTACTCAAGAGTAGACAAAGTTGTCAATGCCATTAAAGGATTAGCGAAGAATACAATGAATTATTGGTCAAACAAAAAGTGCTAAAATTGATTCCTTTGAGATATGATGCCAAGGTATTTATCATAGAAGAAACCAGGGATTTGAACAAAATGACAATAGATGAATTAAATGGCACCCTTGTAGCATACAAAATGAGAATAGAAATAGAACTTGGACAACCAAACAGAAAAGTAACTTTTAAATCCACGAAGAAGAAAATGAACAATAAACTCAAGGTAGAAGGAACACTAGGCAATGAATCAGATGAAGAAGAAGAAAATTTCATCAGGAAGCTCAAAAGGGAAACTGGAAAAATTAGGTAAGTTACCCTTTAAATGTTTCAATTGTGGCATGATAGGTCATTATGCTAAGAGATGTTCTTTTGGGGAAAAAATCTTCCATGTAACATACCCCCTACTATCCCCAGCCCCAACTGAGGCTATTAGGAGGTAGTTATTAAGATGACCCAATATCCAAGGTCAAGTTATGGAAATAGGGGAAAAAAATTCGCCCCCTTTTTCTTCCTTCCAAAACTTGAAATGAATGATACCAATGCATTCATCTCATCAATATGATTCCAATGATATAATTTTTTCTTTGATCCGACTCCCAGATCCAAAGATATGGCCATCCAAAGTTAAGTCACTTAGTTTGAGCTATATAACCAAGCTTCCATGTGAGCCCCACGTGGCTATTGCAGCTGACCTTCTCACCGTGGCATAGCAGTGTTACCATGGCTGCCAACCTGTTCATATTAGTCATGTAATACCCACTATATAGCAGGTGTGACCCAACCCATAACACCTACACGTGATATGAAAGGTATTACAAGTGTTGGCCCCTCGAAGGCCACATCATTCAAAAACAATCCCCACAGAGGTAAATCTTGTTGCCCTCACCATTCCTTTCGAGGACAATCCTTCTGGGATTACATGTAACCTTGCAAACCCCACTACTAACATGCACAGTGACATGCTCAACTCAACATCACCCTTGTTAAAACTCTCTTTGACGCATGAAACACTGCCGGGATGACCTAACCTCCATTGGATCATTGGGGTGGCATATACATACGACATGGCACCATTCCCTTGCTTTGTTAGGGTATAAATATTGGCCCATTGTGCCACATCCACTTAGAGATAAAAAAATCTTGGACTTTGGTACCCAGCTCCATGGGATACCGTAAGGGAAATAATGTTTGTGTGACATGTACTGCCTTGGGTCCCTGTCTGGTCCTCTGACGCACGATGCAACAACATCTCCACATTATAATAGTTTTGGAGTTTTCATGAAGATGCACCAAAGCATAACCACTGACCCCACCGCCATGTCATCTTGGCCTTTTTACCCTCACGAGATTTGCACCACCTCCCTTTGAATGTTATAATTTACTGCAAAGATGACAAATAATTACCAAGAGGAACAAACATAAAATAACCATCAACAATACACATAAACATTACACATAATATTTAACTGGGAAAACCCACCCTAATGAAATTTCATTAGCCTTGGCCAAAACCATGGCCAACCTAGCCAAGTAAGCCTTCACTGCTCACCTCCTTGGCCTTCTATACAATGAAGTCTTGCCAACCTTTTATAGGCTCCATTACATGCAATATCATGGGTACATAATATCACGTGCCCCAAAACCATCACTATTTAACTTGGTCAGCCTTGACTCTAAACGCAAGTCAATTTTACCTAACAATTCCCCCCTTAAACTTGACTTAGGGTTCCTTGACCGAATCCAACCAAAAATGCTAAGTGAGACAACCCCTTTCACTCTGGCCCTAACCCCCCTCAAATTTTTTTACCTATTGTATCTGTTAACTTGACATCCCCCTATCACCTAGGTCTAACCTAGACATTACCATTGATTACCCAGGGGTACGCATGCTTTACCAGGTCTTACAATAGTATGCCCATTTACATGCAATAAACATTGTATGACTCCATTATATATATAAAAAATCATTTACCCTTGCTGTTGATTTTATTTGATCATCCTCTCTCACTTTTGCAGCCTTTGAGTGTTCTCCTTTTGTGTGGACCATTTCCATAATCACCATCAATAATCATCAATCTAAGTGCCAACACAAGTAGCTCAACATAGGCGGCACCACAACTCAAATACTCTCACAGCTCCACTAGGCTCCACTTTTGATGCCTTTTATCATGGAAACCTTAATTTATTTTCTTATCCATTAGTAATAGTACTAAATTCGCACATCACTCCAGACATCTCATCGCTTCACCCCCCTTTGCTGAGGTATAGTGTTAAGGATGCCCTTAACATGGTCTTTCACATATTTTGTTGAGGACTGTAACAAGATTTTCACTTATGGTTAGTTGTTATGATCTCAATGTTGAACACATGATTACTCCTCGATCTTCTTCAACAAGTCTTGGGCTATCACTGCGAGCGACCTATGCAACCACTACTGGATCCTTGCAAGCATCGTAAACCTTTACAATGTGTCGGCTATGAATTCCACACATTCTTGTAACAATTTCCTTTCCTTAACTGCACTTTTTGCCAGCTTTGAAATCAGGGAATCAATCCTTGCTTCTTGGAGCATGAACTTGCTGGTTGTCGCTTGCCATGTACAACAAAATCAAATACTTGTTTCATGAAGTGTACGTTTTCCTTTGTTCCCACAATAAGAGGGTCTATAAGATCACCCAATTATCCAACTACAAACACCTACACACAAACCTAAATATTCTAGAGCGTCGATGACTGTGGTGGCTCTCCCACTCTTGTGTAGCATGCAACTACTGCTCGACCCACATTTTGTCACTGGGTAGGCTGGAATTTTCAAAACCCCGCGTTACCCACTTGCATGCCTATAGGTGTTCAGCTCGAGCTTGCTCCTTCAGGCCACACACCCTGGAAGTTTTCACAACATTCTTGGTCATTCATCGAGTCTTCCCACTTTGAGAAAACTTGAGCTTCAATATAGATCCATGATTTTGTTTGCGGATCCTAGCAGCCAACCAAGAAATTTACCTTTGTCGCTTTCAAAACCATTAACATTGGTTATACCATGATCCCCTAAGCTTTAATGCTTAATAACTCATGCATAGCCACCATACATCGCACACAAGGTATCTGACACACAAAAGTTGTAATGAACACAAGTAAATCCTAGCGTTGTAGAATAACCCGTCATATTTTCACTACTAATCTTGATCGATATGATCTGATCCATGCCAAACTAAAAAAACAATACAAACTTATTAGGGTTTGGCTACATCTTGATTCACAATTTATGGCTTTTGATCCAGATTTACAAGAAAACTCAGTTATCTCTCTATCTATTAGGCCAAAACAAACCATTGGCAATAGAAATGTCCCTTTAAAGCCAAAATGGATCTGATACCAATTGTTATAATTTACTGCAAAGATAATAAATAATTACCGAGAGGAACAAACATAAAATGACCATCTAGAATACACATAAACAATACACATAATATTTAACCGGAAAACCCTAAATTCGGTGAAAAACCCACCTTAATGAAATTTCAGTAGCCTTGGCCAAAACCCTGGACAACCTAGCCAAGTGATCCTTCACCGCTCACCTCCTTGGCCTTCTTTACAATGAAGTCTTTCCAACTTTTTATAGTCTCCATTACATGCGATACCATGGGCAGAAAACCATGGGTACACAATACTATGTGCTCCAAAACCATCATTGTTTAACCTGGTCAACCTTGACTCTAAACCTGAGTTAATTTTACCTAACATAAAATTCTTTGGGGATGAAGTTCTAGGACATGTGAATGGTTTTGGGTGCAAGTAATCCAATGGCTAGGATCTCTCCCACCTATGCCCTTGAGTATGGTGCTTGGTCTCATGGGCTTAACCCTGATATCCTTTTGTTTCCTCTAGTCCCTAACTCCTACCCTTGCAACACTTATTCACGTATGTATTTAAGGGCGTTTTCGCCATTGGCATTTGGTTACAATGACTATGCACATGAACAAGGGCCAAGCCCCTTAATGCCTTGAACTTGACCCTCGCTCATTTCCATACATATATAGTTATATAACTCTTGGAGCTATGCCTAGTAAACCTGAATTTGTGCACATAACTAGTTTTAATGCGATCTCTCTTGAGCTTATGAGGATTTTGGCCCTAACATTATCCTTCCTGAGCTTTTGAATTCCTATATCTCTCATAATCTCCTCACAGGGCTCAATCCAACACAATGAATCTATATATATATATATATATATATATATATATATATATATATATATATATATATATATATATATATATATATATATAAGCACCCAAATGTTATCTTTCCCGAGCTTTCAAATGCATATATCTCTCTTAAGCTCTTGAAAAATAAGGCATGGGAGCTAGAACATCGCACATAATATAGATCTATCTATCTCTTAATGCATAGGCAACTTAGACAATGTTCATACTCAGAAATAGAAAATGAGCTCTGCGCTCAAAATATTATGAGACTTTAATCCAATTGACTATGCAAGAAGTTCACATTTCTAATTCATGTAGGGATCATCATTCTTTAGCATATAGAAAATCACATTTCATAATATGATATATGTATTACCAACACATTGTATTCATATCAATACATGCCTTAGGCCAACACAGGAACTGAAACCATTCCATAGCCATGTCTCTAAAACAACAATGTTATTTCCGATAGGAATACCTCATTCCTCAGCATTACAAGCCACGATAAAGCAATGCATTACACAAGCATTAAAAATTCAAAACATAAGAGACATCACCAAACACTTATCTTTGATAAATTAATCTAGACAACTGAGATAGGGACTTCAACTACCCACCCAACCTTAGACACACTGCAACCAAATCTTTCTTCTAGTAGTCACCCTTGAGCCATATTCCAGAGCTTAAGGATGAGTACCTAAGGGATTTAACCAAAATTTCCAGTCGAAACAGGGACTTCAATGGACCATCCATCTCCACCAACCAACGACTTCTTATAATCAATATCAAACCTCTACCCTTTCAACTATTTGAATAAGAAAATGTGTCTCTACCATTACAATTCAAACTAGGCAGAGGCTCATCTCCACATGAAACCGAATGAGGGGATCCAGAGGTTTCTCACCTCCAACCTCAAAAAATTCTTTCATCTAGTGGTTCCATCCAATCCTGGGAATCCAAAACCCACTGTATGAACCAAAAAACAAGGAGAAGGGGCTAATTTTTTTTCCTTATAAGGAATCCAAGGAACAGGTCTCCACTCAAGCTGTCAAATGATTCCAGAGACTATTTTCCTCACCCATAATATATTATTTCACTTCCTAGTGCTCAACCAAATGTCTGCTCTACTCCTTTTCTTTTGGTAGTAACATAGAGCTATGTGCTCTTTTCCTCTTGCGCTGTACTTTCTTTCTTCCTCTGCAACTCAACTAATGCTTTTGCGAACCTCTCCCCGAGGATTTCATTCCTTTGGTCATGTTTTCGCCGAGCTTCTTTATATGTTGTCTTGCGTTCTCTCTGTTGTTCTCCCTTCACTACCTACAAGTGCCCTCTTTGCAAATTCATCTCTTGCTTGCAGTGTGCAGTGTTAGCCCTTGAAAGCATCCTTATCTCCCCTTACATGGAGTTTGATAATAATCCCCATTACATAGTTGTAACCGTTTTTTGTTGCATTGGTGTACATTCTCTGTCACCCCTGACTTGCTTCTTGGTCACAGTGGTTCTGTCTTTTTTGAGTGGTGGCGGGGATGTTATTGTGTGAGATTCCTGCCCTACTCTCCTATTGGTTGACTTCAATTGTCCCTTCTATCAGTGCAACCCATCCTTATTAATATTTTTTCCTCTCTGCCTTGTGGAATTAACCAAGGCAAGCATGGCATCTATTGTCTTTCTTGCCTTCTTAATTAATTTGTAGTACAAGTCCATTTAAGGAACACTTTCAATCCCTTAATGACTATCATGAAATTAGTCAAGTCTCCTTCAAATCCAAAGTAATATCCTTAGTCAAACTCTGGAATTATGTCCCAATTCTCAAGCCTTTATTTTGTAATCGAAATACATGAATATTTACAATTATTTGTAAGAGAGTTATTTTCCCAAAGGGGTTGTCACAAACCCTTACCCCCTCGGAAGAACACCGTCCTTGGTGTTCTAATCTTGAACACAATTGAAATCATACTTAGTCCCAGCATAAATCACTATGAGCTTTATAATGCATCTCACTTACAATCACATTATATATATATATATATATATATATATATATATATAAAACACCGTCCTTGGTGTTCTAATCCTCAACACAATTAAAAGCATACTTAGTCCCAACATAAATCACTATGAGCTTTATAATGCATCTCACTTACAATCACATTATATATATATATATATATATATATATATATATAACACCATCCTTGGTGTTCTAATCCTCAACACAATTCAAAGCACACTTAGTCCCAACATAAATCACTGTGAGCTTTATAATGCATCTCACTTACAATCACATATATATATATATATATATATATATATATATATATATTTGCTTGCTCAACAGCTAAATAGATATGCAATTTTTGCCTTGAATCAACTAGTTTCTGTGGCTCCTTTTAGTTTGCCTAATGATTTTGTTGTGTACTCTGAGTCTTCAAGTTGTTGGTTGTTTGTCTTGCAGGAAACTATTCACCTAGACTGGGCAATTACCATGCTTTCATGTAACATGACATGCAATCTCTCATGATATTCATCATAAATAAATTGCAATGATTTAAATTATACCTCTTATCTTGTCCATTTGTCTATCAAGGGTGTCTAGAGGTGTCCAACCTCCACCCTTTTCCAAAACAAGGTAATATAGAGGCCTTCACCTCCACCCTCAATCAACAACAAGGGAATCTGTTAAATTTCCATGAAACTCTGCAACTACTTAGATGAATACCAAAAAACTAAAATCTAGTTAACTTTCACCAAGATAGAGAGTCTCTTAACAACTTATAAGCAACAGAATAAAAAACACATGCACAAATTGACACATTTTTTTCTCAGGAAACCTAATAGGGAAAACCTGCTTGCTTGATGTGGCTATTTTAATGATTGTCCTTGGAGAAATTGAATTTATTAATAAGCAATCTATCTCTTTGAGAAAGTGTTCTACTTCTCTCACAAATCTCAGCTAATACAATTGATCTTAGCTGACCTCGATCACTCCTTGATCTCGAACCTCTAGCACAAAATTGTCCCTCTACTTCCTCCTTGACTTGCTCTGTAAACACTATTGTCTTGCTTCAATTATGCTCCTCCTTCCTTGCGCGCTTGGTAGCCTTATTCCTTGTGTTAATCTCCTATTTCCTAGTGCACTCCAAGCCCTATTTTTTAACGCACTTCAACCTCCTATTATTTAGGACACGAACTCCTCTTTCCTTATGCACAACGAACTCCCAAATCCTAGGGCACTTGTAATCTCATATTTCTTAGGACACACGATTTGCACTCTCCATAATCAAAGGTACTCTCACAAACTCGTGAAAAGTCTTGTCTCACAAACCTTGTGCATAAAACTAGTTATTTTACGTGCCTTCTTCCTCCTCTTTATAGACCCAATTCAAGCATGCAAGGAGACCCAATTCAAATTTAGAACTCGAGTTCTAATTGACAAGTTAACCAAGAGTGATGGGTCCCATCAATAGGTATCTTTTGAGGCCCGTCGTTCTATCCTTCAGCCCTTAAAACTCTCCTTTTCCCACATTAATTTGCATGTTTTTTAACCATAATATGCTTAGTAGGAAGACTAAAGGGTGCTTGTCATATTTCATGGCATAATGTGATTAATATGCAAGAAAATGAAACATTTTTCGAGATATTTACTATGCAGGGGCTAATTGGAGACATCTAGAGAGAATCTATGGGGCTTGTCCACTACATTAACTCCCCAAGTTGACCTGAGATCAAATATTCCTCACCAACAACTTGAATTCACTAGCAGTCGAGGAAATCAAGTGCATGTGAAGATCCAAGGGAACTAGATCCACCATTCTCGAGATTTTGGAGGGAATCACTCCTCTTTTCAAGGGAGCTACCCTCAACTACTTTTGTATAAACAAACAATCGTAAAGGCTCATTGGATTCGAATTTTTGCTGAAGATAGGAGTAGCTACTAAGATCCTCATGCTTGATACTGTCATTTTCATCTTTTATATGATGTATGTGACTCTTATTTTATGTCAACTAGAATTTCACTGTTGGCCTGCATTTGAGTTATTTTTGGAGGGACGAAACCCTTGGGTTTGGGCCCAACCCAGAGGCTTTAGTCCCTCTCTTGTATTCTTTCCTTGTTCTTGTTCAATTCATTGTAATTATTTTCTTATTTAAGTAGGAATTTTATCACAAAATTTGTAGTTGCAGGTTTTCCTATCACCTCTCTTGTGGGAAGAGTGGTTTTAAGATCTATAGCAACAACCCAAAAATATTTGTTTATGATTTCTTTGAAATTGTTAAGTGTTGGATTGTAATCCTTCTGCATGTTTGGTTTCTGCAACTTAAAATTTAGTAGCATTGAATTGGAAATTAGAGTTGTGTTGTAGGTTAGAGTTGATTTTAATAAAATTCAAGTCAACCTTTCCATGTTAATTTATTTTTTTGTGATATTGATCATTTGATGGATGTGTTTGACTAGTCTGCAGGGATTTTTGTTGACTTGCAGGGGTTGGAACACTCTTACACATCCATCTAGACCATTCCATCTCTCTCTTGGACCTTGGACCCTTCACATTGCTTCCAAACTCTACCACTGAGATCACCCTTCCAAGCGAAATGAAGGACAGAGTGGGCATAAACTTTGGTTCAAGATAGGCCTTCGGGGGGTACTAAGCTTGGATAAGGGGCTCACACACCCTTAATTCACATTCATACACCTTCCTTAACCTTTAAGATACCATTCTTGTCCTCAAAAACCTCTCGGATTGCCTCCTATAGCAAAACATGGCCTCCTATAGCACTTCTTGTAGCAGGCTTGTAGCGTTGATTTCTTCAACTAGATTCACTCCAAACTTTCACCCTTACACTTTGAAGTTGAATAATGGCCCTAAATCTTTGATTTCATGGTTAAGGAAATTCTAATACCACTCCAACCCCATCCTTTCCTCATTGCAAACATAAGACAACAAGTAGAATTAGAATTAGCATTTTTTCTTAGTTGTGTTGAAAATTGAATTGCTCATTTTTAAGCAAGTTGCAAATAGATAAATGATTCATGCAAGTAGGCTATTGATTTTCTTAAGTGTGCAACTAGAGTAGAATATTTTAATTCTACAGCTAGACCAACCTCTTCCTTTCATGCAATTTCAATTAGCATTTACTTTTAGTAAATGGCATTTTCATTTATGTAGTTATAATCATGTTCATCTCTTTGCAATCATGATATTGTTTCATAAGAAATTCTCTTTGTAGTTAGTTGAAGGAGTGGCCTTTGAACACCTTAATCTGATCTAATGACAGAGAGTGACATGAGTAGAACCTAATTTGTTGTGCATATAACACTGTCACCTCTAAGTTTGTACGAACCCCGGGTTGATAATTTAAGTTGAGAAGCCTTGGGAGTTGCAACATCCTTGGTGCAATACCAGTGCTCATCATAGAGTGACACTCTTTCTCTCTCCAATCAACATTGGAGTTATTAACGCATCCTTCATTTAAGAAAGGCCTAAGACTAACTCGCTCTAACTAAACTTCTAATTGCCACCTCATTTTGTAGTCAAACCGATGAAGACTCCACTTAACTAAAGCTCCAACTCTACACATGTTCACATGATGATTATTCCAGTAAACTAGAAATAACTCATCCTAACTTCAGTCTAACTCATGAGGAAAATTCAAGGTCTTCACTAGCTAAGGCACAAGCCAGAAGACCTTACTCGCTACATTTTCAATGCTTCCTCTTAATGAGGAAGGTACTTGTGGAATAACCTCGTTCACCTAAGTTTGTTTTCAACACCACCATGTTATCCATTGCTATAGATGATCCATTTGAACTATAAGACTTCCTTTATTTCTGTTGCAGAGTATGATCTAAAGACTTGTTCCTTCCAACCATGCTTTGTGAGTCTATCACCTTAGTAATAAGTGCCATGTACCCCCTGTATCTTAGTGGCTAATTAATCTGCCTGAAGGTGGTACTAGAAGGTCCAACTCTCTTCTCATCCTCCCTAATCAACTCATCTTCCCACTTGGCTCGAACTCTCCCTGTCCTAGGAGTCACTGATTGAGTGGATGCCTCCACTCGCCCTGGGTTCTTCTCCTCATCATCCTGTTGGTCAATCCACTTGCCAATTGACCAAGACTCAAACTGCGATACTAGATGAGGATCCTTATCGGGAGCTCTAACCTTCTCTCACTCTAAGGACTCCCTCACACCTCTGCTTTCTTAAACCCTCAAGTCTCTACTTTGTGCACTTCCTTCCTTTCTGCTCAAGGTTGTGCCTATCTCAACGTGTAACAGGTACAAATTCTTCATCCTCACACCTATCTGCTTCTTACACCTAGAACATAAGTGCTTGATGTTGGCATTATGATACAAGTATTGTCCTTGATGGAAACTCTACAGGTAAACTTAGTTTTGATAAGAGGATAACAAGAATATTTAGAGGCAATAGGGCAGTGGTATAGAGGATCAGGAAGATGGAACTAAGGACTATTGATCAGAATAAAGAAGTTGAAGGAAGAAAATGATGTAAGAGTAGTTTAAGAGATACATGTAGGTTCACTTAGTCCAAGCAACGTATACACGCAGGTATTCAGAACAGAAAAAGCGTATAACATACACACGCACTCCCAAAGAAGGCAAAGCACGTACATGTTGAAAACCATGGTTTTGGTCTGAGGTATTTGGTCAAAGCTATCTTTGGACCATGGTATTGACCCTAGGTATTTAGTCCAAGGTATTCGGTCCATGGTATTTGATCCAAGGTATTGGTCCTAAGTGGATTCGGTCCATGGTATTGAGAAAGGCCAAAAACTATATAAATAAGAGAGGATCATAAGGCCAGTGTGCAAGAGAATAAGATTCTAAGGAATACTTCTATATAAAGTATATTTTATGTTGCAGGGTTATGTTTGGGACTAGATCTGAAATATCTCTGTGCACCTTGAGTTCAATATTGGATGAGGATCATGAGACCTGGAATGACTTATTCTTGAATGATCTAATATTGGTTGAGGCTAGATATGATGTTTTGCTTCTGTTTTATTCGTTATCTATCATGATCTGGGCTAGTCTGAAGTCTGGAATTGCAGCAAAGTTCTGAGTCAATATTTCTAGATCTGTATGCAGGTTTGTCTCAGCCAAAGAGTGTATACACGCAAGTTTTGTTCTTTCAAGTAGTGTATACAAAAGAGAGGCTTGATGTTCAGAGATGACTGATCTATCAGATCAATATTGCTGATTTATTGCTGCTGATATCTTACTGTTGTTTGTCAATGAAGTCTTCTTAGATTTGAATGTAAATCTGAATGCATAAGGAGGTTGATATTTGATTGATTATATAAGTGAGAAGAAGTGTTTTCTGTTGCCTGCCTATGTAAAGTTTTGTAAGTTGACAGTAGATGTTCAGTATACTGCTGGTTGGTACAGTTTGTGATTCAGAGATTTTATGATTCAAAATCTTTAGAGGTATACATAGGTTGGGCTGAAGGAAGTAGCGTACTCACACAAGTTTTCTTCATTGAAGTAGCATATACAGTCTGACACATGAATTTTTGAGGTTTCAGTTGGTTCTGAATGTTGATGCAGGTTTCTGGGTTCAACACAGTGTTCTGATGACAGTGATCTGATTGTTTCAGATTAACTGCATGTTGGTTGATGAAGTTTGAGTTTCTAAATTTCTGATGGGTTATTGATGAGTCAAGGTCTTCATATGTTTTGATATGTGCCAGGGCATCCAGTCTAAAATTCATGAAACGTGGTGCCTGGTGGAAGAGTGGGGTTTTCTATAGGCTGACACCTACGTACTAGTAAACATATTGGCTAGTACAAGAGCTAGGGGGTTGTAGCTCCCTTCCAGTAGAAGCTGGAGAATGAGAGAAGGTCGTAACCTTTTGCAGGTAGAAGCCTGTGTACTGGTATGAGTCTGCACCAGTACAAGATTGTAAACAGATTTTCTTATTATTAGAAAAAGACAGAGATGATAGTAGTAGGTGGTTTTCACCCACATTGGGTTTCCACCTTAAATCTTGGTGTTCATGTGTGTTGCTTATGTGTGATGGTTTATTATGTTTATACTGCACATGGTTACTATTTAATGATTGATGAAGTACTGATGCACTGATTAAAGATCAACATATGATGAATTAACTGAATCATAAGTTTACTACATAAACACTGGTTGCCTTAAAGCCAGTTGCTTGTACATGCTAGTTCCCCTCTATGAAGTAGCATATATAAATCTGATTATGAAAAAGAAAAATTCTTGATCTGATAATACTAATTCACCCTCCTCTCAGTATTATTTCCAACACTTGAGGTAAGACTTACCCTTGTTGAAGATGGCATCATAACCCTTGTCCTCAAGGGTAGCTATTGAAACAAGATTATGCTTCAGGCCTGGCACATAGAGGATATCTTTGAGATGGATATGATTACCTGACTCCCTGTAAAAAACTAAGAGTACCAACTCCTCTAGTTGCATACATACCATCATCTCCTAGATTAATCTCAAATTGCATGTCCTTCCCCTTCAGGTACTTGAAATAATTCTTATTCTTAGTCATGTGGAAGGATGCTCCTAAATAAATATACCATACATTGTGGTTTGTTGATCTTTCCATACAAGTAGTCAATGAGATATATTTCTTGAATTGCGCAGAAAATGCGTCTACCTCCATTGATGCAACCACATGATCTGTACAATACTCCTTCTTCCGATTAGGGAACTTAGTGGCATAGTGCCCAAATTCATGGAAATGGAAGCACTTGATCTTTCTTAGATCCTCCTTCTTCTTCTCACCGTTCTAATGGAATTAGCCACTCCTTAGCCCTTCTTGCCCTTGGATTTGCTGCCTTTGCCCGCTAGGGAAAGTTCTCCTCATCCTTTGTTGCAGCTGACCTCCAAATTCTCATCCCTCTCTAGTTTTTTTCTTGACACAATCACTCCATAATATTTCCCAGCTGGGACTATTCTCTCTGCCACTTATTTCATCCTGGAAATTCTCCCAAGACCTATGAATTCCTAGAAGTGTAAGAATCATAAGGTCACTATCTATTCTAGTCACACCCACACAACCTAACTCATCCCGAATTTAAGTGAACTTTGGCAGATACGTGATGATGGGCTTCCCTTTACTCATTTGGATACTCCTTAGCTTATCCTTGAGAGCAAGTTTCCTGGCATCATTGGAACCCTGATACAGATCTAAGATGGCTTTAAACATATCCTATGATTTCTTCTTCTCATGGATATGAGAGATACTATGATCTCTAATCCCCTCAAGAATGATCCTCCTTGCCTTGGTGTCTTTCTTGTTATGTTGGATCAACTGTTAGGCATTTTGAGTTGGACCTATTGCTTGCTTCACATACTCGAGCACTCCATTATCTTCTAACATCGTTGAGATCCACTCCTTCCATGAGAAGAAATTCGAGGCTCCTTCTAAAATTTTGATCTGACCTCGGTCCTTAGAATTCCATACTGCTATCCAAATAATGGCTCTGCTCTTCAAACTCTAGTGCAAGCCTTTTGCTTGATTTGTTGTCGACTAACTAGTCAATATGGTGTTGGTTTTTATACCAATCTTTGCTATTATACCAAGTCAAATTTCCATGAAACTTTGCAACTACTTAGATGAATATATGAAAAATGAAATCAAGTTAACTTTCACCAAGATACATAGCCTCTTAACAACTTATAAGCAGTGGAATAAAAAATAGAGAGATAAAAACACATGCACAAATTGACACACTTATTTTTCTTAGGAAACCCAATAGGGAAAACTTGCTTGCTTGATGTGACTATTTTATTTATTGTCCTTGGAGAGATTGAATCTATTGCAAAGAAATTTGTCTTTGAGAAAGTGTTTTTCTTTTGACACAAATTTCAACTGATACAATTGATCTTAGTTGTCTAAAATCACTGCTTTATCTTGACCCTCAAGCATGTAATTGTCCCTCAATTACCTCCTTCACTTGCTCTTCAAACCCTATTGTATTACTTCATTTATGCTCCTCCTTCCTTGTGCACTTGGTAGCCTTATTCCTTGCATTGAAATCATATTTCCTGGTCCACTCTAGGCCCTATTTCCTAGTGCAGTTGTGCCTTATTTCTTAGTGCACTCCAACCTCCTATTGTTTAGGATCCCATCTCCTCTTTCCTTGCACACAACCAACTTCTAAATTCTGGCGCACTTGTGATCTCCTATTTCTTAGGATACAAGCTCTTCGCTCTCCACAATAAAAGATACTCTCACAAACTCATGAACAATATTGTCTCCAAATCTTGTGCACAAAACTTGTGATTTTATATGCCTTGATCCTCCTATTTATACACCCAATTCGAGCATGCAAGGAGACCCAATTCAAATCTAGAACTCGAGTTTTGATTAACAAGATAACTGAGAGTGACACTTTTTCTCTCTCCAATCAACATCAAAGTTCTTAACTCATACTTCCTTCAATTAACATTGAACACTAACTCGCTCTAATTAAACTTCTAACTGCCACCTCATTCTGTAGTCAAACTAGAAAAGACTCCAATTAACTGAAGTTCCAACTTTGCGCATGTTAACTTGATGATTATTCTAGTAAATTGGAAATAAATTATCCTAACTGAAGTTTAACTCATGAGGACAATTCTAGGTCTTCATTGGATAAGGCACAAGCCATAATACCTTACTCGCTACATTTTCAATAGAATCCATAGGATTTTACCTCCACCCTCAATGAACAATAAGGGAATCCAAAGGCTTTTACCTCCACCCTCGATCAAAAACAAGGGAATCCAAAGGCTTTTATCTCCACCCTCAATAAAAACAAGGGGATACAAAGGTTTATGCCCCCACCCTCAATCAACAACAAGGGAATCTAGAGGCTTTTACCTCCACTCTCAATCGGTAAAAAGGGAATCCAGAGGCTCATACCTCCACCTTCAATCAACAACAAGGGAATCTAGAGGATTTTACCTCCACCCTCAATGAGAAACAAGGGAATCCAGAGGCTCATATCTCCGAGAATCCATAGGCTTATGCCTCCACCATCAAATCAACAACAACGGAATCTAGAGGTTGATACCTCCACCCTCAAGGGAATCTAGAGGCTTGTTTCTCCACCCTCAAATCAATTATTTTACGCAACACACATGTCCAAACAACCACATACTTGTCTGCCGCAACACATTACACAACACATATACACATACACTGGGAACAATACAATGTACACATGGCATTATACAACATATACACATATACAACATGACATGTTGTTGAACCTCAGAATTACCCTCTCCTTAACAACTTTTCTCACTTCTTTCCCTTGATTTTCCATAAGAATACAGATCCCCATCACTGATAAATGATAGATTTTGTCTTAAGGAGGACATTAAATGATTTACATGTTATACTTTTATGTTTCTGATATTTGAATAAGTTTTTGCAAATTAACTACGGAACATAGCCTATTCTGCAATTAACTGTGTGTTCCGTAGCTACTTCGTGGTTTGGCAGGTTACAGGTGTTAAAAGAAGAAACCAGCCACATGGGAATCTCTGGAATCGTCTCGACATGGATCCTATCCTAGTCACCCAGCCTAGATCGATAAAAAAGCCAGCTCAAGACCACAGTCAAAGGTGGAGTCAAACATATGAAACCTGGAAGCAATAGGACTCTTTGTCTACCCTTTCATGGTTAATTAATAAATCCAACAGTTCTGTTGAAGCATTAACTCGGATCAGCCACCTGTGTTAATGGTTTTGTGCAACCATCTTGCTCGAATTCAAGTCACTTGTAGCTGATCAAACATTTACGCAGTCCGGTTGTGATACGTGTAGACCACCTGTAGCTAATTTTCCTCAAAAGACAGTTATGAATATTTTATTTTAAATATAAGTTGTACAGAACCTAAAGGGGTTCGAAGTTTTTGATGTATTAAGCTCAGACTTGTAGCTCTGTAATTTTGGACTTTTTGTTCTGGTTTATAATATAAAGCCGTGTGTTGACTGATGATCATTTGAAGGAACATTTTGAATTAAGATAGCAGCTCAACCCAGTCAGTTGCAGAGGGCCCCTGCACTGAAGGAGGTTTTCTTTTCATTTGTTTTTTCTCTTCAGTGTTAATTTCATCATTTGCTTTTAGCAATGTTTGTAACTTAGGTTGATTTCTTGTAGTGTGATTTCTTTTAGTTCTGATCAGTAGCATAATGTTAGAATTAAATTGTGCTGTCTTGTTTCTCCAATCCATTTCATAAAGGAAACGACTTTGTTTCTAAATAGAGTAAGATTAAAAGTAATGAGGATGCATTGTTGATTAGTTTACTCACTGTTTTATTTATTTATTTCCTAGTTCAGGTTGTCAATGCACTGTATTAGTGAATGTTTTTGATCGCCATTTCAAGCTGATATCCATCCTAAACTAAATGGTCAAACATTCACTTTACATAAGGGTTGAAACCAATCAGTTACCTTCTGCATGTTTTTATTTAGTTTTTTCTAGATCATGAAGTACAAAAGTTGCTTGTATTCTATCTCAAGAAGGTTATCTTTCAAAATTGAAGGTTAGAGTAACTAGAAGTACTCCAGTTAATTTCATTCCATGTATCTATTTCAACATGACTTAAAACTTTACCTTTTGATTTTAAGAATTAGATTCATGAATTAGGATTAATTGACAAGATAGGACAAATGCTCCGTTTTTCCTTCTTTTAACTTAGATTTTGACTAGTTTTAAGCTCTTGGTTCACCTTTAGGAAGTTTAGATTCAGTTTCTCATAGTTCAGATTGTACATTATTAGGAATCAAAGAACAAAACCCCCAAAAACAATATAAAATACAAAACAACGAAGTAAGAAGGGTTAACTAAGCACATACAGTGCAATACACTTCATCAGCTTACGAACCTTGGTTGATAATTTATGTAAGCAATTTAGGAGACTAAATTGACTAAACATTTTGGCACCGTTTCCGGGGAATTGTAATTAGATAACCTTATCTCTTACATTCCAAAAAAAATTAAAAATGATATGTATAGAGAAAGATACTCTAGAGATAGATTTATAGCTAGAGGCAGGAGTTAAATTCCTACAACACCACCTACTCCATGAAGATCAAGAAGAGATACACCTCCATCTCAAGCTCATATTCTCAGCCATAGAACTCCTGAAATTCTAAGGTTAGATATCTCATCAAAAAAATCTCCTACTTCATCTACCGAGGCAGTCCTAGAGGAGAAAAATCTTGGGTCTCCAACAACAGGAGTAGCCTTTTTCACCTCCACAGGGGAGCACATTTTAGTTGAAGAATTAGGAATACATGGTGAGGAAGAAGAAGTAGAACCTATCTCCCATATTCCATTAATAGAAGAACTAGAGGAAGAGAAAGTAACCTTGCAGGTTGAACCTTATACTGACTCTGAAGAAACTATAATGGCAGAAGAAGGAGAGGATGGAGAATTCACACTGTTTGGAGGAGGGGGTAGAGGAAGAGGTAGAGGAAATAATGGAGGAGGTAGAGCAAATAATGGAGGAGGCAGAGGAAATAGGGAAATAGATAATTCTTTTGGATTCCCTATAGTGGATGAAGAAACAAATGCCACAATGAAAAATATCTCACCTTCTGTCCTCCCAAATTTCCATGGGTTAAAAAGTGAGGATCCTGAAACATTTTTATTTGAGTTTGAAGTCTTGTGCAGAACCTATGATTACTTAGAAGACTCTCAAAAACTTAAGTTGTTTCCTTCAACATTGAAAGGAAATGCATTGAATTGGTTCATGGGGTTAGTCACTCAATCCATTAGAACATGGAATGACATGAAGAAAGCGTTTCTGGATAGGTATTTGGATTATTGCATGCCTACCAATCACAAGGATGAAGTGTTCAAAATGATACAAAGAGAGGATGAAAATTTGGAGGATTTAATTGAAAGATTCAACTATAACTTGAAAAGAGCAAAGATGGACAATTTAGATGAAGATACCTTAAAAGCTCTTTTACTAAAAGCCATTAGAGATGAGTGGATAGATATCCTTAACATGATGGGGAAGGGAGATATCTCTCAACTCCCATTAAGTGACATAAGAGAATTATGTGTTCATCTCTCAAAAGGGAAATCCAAAACTGGGAAAGGTCCAAGAGATCCTTCTCTTGTTAGAGTGAATAATTATGCAACTGGATCAGTAAGTAGGGAAGAAATTGGGAATATGCTTGATGAATTCAAAACAGGTATTCTAGGGAGCCTTAGTGAGAAAATAGACACCCTTAAGTTGAAAAACAAGCAGAAAACCGAGGCTGATGCTTTAGCTATTTTCTGTCCCAAATGCAGAAAAAACATGCTTTAAGAGAATTTCCTTTGGATGCAAAAATTATAGAGACTTGTATGATTTTCTAAGAAAACCACGAGAACAAGGGTTGTCCTTCAATTCTAGGTCTTAAGGCTATTTTTCAAGAAGAAACTGTTCCAAATTCAGCAGAACCTCTTTGCTTTGTCTCTAGAAGACCTTGGCAGGGGCCACAAAATCAGGGATTTAACAATCAAATGTATCTTCAGCCCCCACCAAATTGGAATTCTTGGCAGCAACCTTGGCCTCAACCCCAATCTCAATCTCAACCTTGGGCTCAAGGAGTACAAAATCCTTATGGGAGATTTTCTCAATATTATCAATATCCTCCATCATATCAGAATTATCCTTCCCCACACATTCCACAAAAAAATCAGCAGCCACAACTTCAAAATCAGAACCCTCAACTTTCATTACCATTTCCACAACAAAATCCACAACAAATTCCACAACAAAACCAAAATCCTCAACTCTTACTACCATTTCAGCAGAGACCAAATCAACTACCTGCCCAACCATTACCAAACCCCAACAATAAAAATCCTTAGAATACTTACATGGTAGAAGGACAACAATTTCCAACTTATATGATCACTCCTCTAGATCTCAATGATGTTCAACTATGATCTGGTAGGATATTAGAAAAGGAAAGGCCTTATGTAGTTATTCAAGAACAAGACAATTATGGGGAAGATTCTCTATAGCCCAATAATTTTTTTGAAGGAACATCTCTCCAAAACCAAAATACTGAAAATGAAAAATAGAAAGAACCAGTGAACTCAACTCCCATCATTGAGCAACCAGTATCTACTTCCGCACCTCCTTTTCCTGAAAGGTTACAAGTTGATAGAGGAGTAGAAAAGTAGATTATGTTGCCTAATTATGATTTTCTAGATGAATTGAAAAATGTCTGTATCAAAATCCCTTTGTTACAAGCCATTAAGGAGATTCCAATCCTAGCTAAAACAATAAAGGGGTTGAGAAAAAATAAACCAAGAAGAAAAGCAAAAGAAACAAAAAGAATTCACCTGGTAGGAAAAATAACAGATATAATGATGGGAAAAATTGCCATACAAAAATATGTAGATCCAAGAAGTCGAATTATGAAAACACATATTAATAGAGTTGAAATTCCAAATGCATTGATTGATTTAGGAGCAATAATAAACATCATGAGCAAACAAACCATGGAACAACTCAAGCTTCCTAATCTTCTTTACACACCTACATTACTGCAATTAGCAGACGGATCTGTAATCAAACCAGATGGAGAGTTAGAAGATATTTTAGTATCCTTAGATTCTTGGGAATATCCTGTTGATTTTATGATCTTAACCCCAAAGAACAATCTAGGAGGACATCCACTCATATTAGGAAGACCTTGGCTCGCCACAACTGATGCTTTCATTAGCTGTAGATTTGGTGACATGTATATTTCTGATGGGAATTCAACAAAGAAATTCACTCTAATCCTCCAGCAAGAACAATCACAAAAATAGATGACAAAGAATGGATTGATGATGAAAATGACATTCAGCCTCTCTTTACTATTTCAGGCATTAGTGAAGATAGTCAAATCTTAAATACAATGGAAAAGTTTGAATAATCTCCAGAATATGAACATGATCAATTTCAAGAAAAATCCAATATTGAATATTTGTCATCTAGGCAGATGTCTCTTTATTCTATGGAAGAATTTGGTAGCTCTACACTTGAAATCTTTCCAGGGAGAACATTGAACATAAACAATAACTTGGAGAAATTACAACAGGAAAAGCTAATCAAGACATTACAACAAAATTCTGCTGCATATGCATGGGCATATACTAAAATGAAAGGAATTAGTCCTAAGACTTGTATACATCACATCTACATTGAGCAAAATTGTAGACCTATCAAACAACCTCAAAGAAGGATGAATCCAAATCTTAGGGAAATTGTGAAAGAAGAGCTGCAAAAACTACTGAATGTAAACTTCATTTATCCAATTTTAGACAGCCAATGGGTTTCCCCTTTAGTGATTGCGCCTAAAAAGAATGGTAAATGGAGGGTGTTCATTGATTATTGAGAATTGAATAAAGCTACCCTTAAAGATCATTTTCCTTTGCCCTTTATAGATCAAGTGTTATATACATTAGCAGGTAAGAAGTATTTCTCATTCTTGGATGGTTTTAGTGGTTATAATCAGATTCAGGTGGCACCTGAAGATCAAGATAAAATCACATTTACTTGTCCATGGGGAACTTATGCCTACTGAGTACTTCCTTTTGGGTTATGTAATGCACCTGCAACCTTCCAAAGAGCAGTACTAGGAATTTTTTCTGATCTAATACATGATTGTGTAGAGGTATATATGGATGACTTTATAGCCTATGGGAATACATTTGAAGAAGCTTTGGAAAATTTGGAAAAAGTTTTTAAAAGATGTAAGGAAGCAAACCTTTCATTAAGCCATGAAAAATGTTTTATGATGTTTACAGAAGGTATTGTTTTAGGGCATCACATTTCAAGAGATGGGATTAAAGTTGATAAATCTAAAGTTGAAGTCATCTCTAAATTATCAATTCCAAATTGCCAAAAGGATGTTAGAAGTTTTCTAGGATTTACAGGATACTATAGACGATTTATAAAAAATTTCACTAAAATAACATCCCCACTCTTCAAATTACTCACCAAGGATTGTGAATTCAATTGGAATCTTGACTGCCAGTTAGCATTTGAGACTTTAAAACTAAAATTTTCTGAAGCACCCATCTTGAGAGGTCCAAATTGGAAATTACCTTTTCATATTTCAACAGATGCTTCAAATACAACTTTGGGAGTTGTATTAGGAAAAAAATATTTGATTCCCTACGCCATCTAATATACAAGTAAGAATTTGACTTCCATTGAGTTGAATTATACTGTAACTGAAAAGGAAGTTTTAGTTGTTGTTCATGCAATCAACAAGTTCAGACATTATATGACAGGCTATGAAACCTTTGCTCATACAGATCACTATGAAATTAGATACTTAATGAATAAACCTATTACTAATGGCAGAGTTACAAGACGACTTTTACTCTTGCAAGAATTCAATATTACTGTGCTAGATAGACCTGAAAAACAAAACACAGTTGCTGATTTCTTGTCCAGAATTCAAAATATCAAAGATGACACTCCGATTGAAGATAAGTTTCCTGATGAATATTTTTTTGCAGTGACTACTCAAACTCCTTGGTTTGTAGATATTGCCAATTACTTAGTCACAGTGAAATTGCCTTCACATTTTTTTCCTAGAGAGAAAAGAAAAATCATTCAGATAAGTGCAAGATACCCATGGATCACTAATGAATTGTATAAAACAGGCCCAGATCTTATGATTAGAAAATGTGTTAGGGAAGATGAAATGCCTGAGATTCTTAAGGCATGTCATGATGATCTGTGTGGTGGACACTTTGCTGACAAGAGGACAACCTATAAAATCCTTTCTTTAGGGTATTATTGGCCATCCATCTTCAAATATGCCAAAGAATATGTCAGGAGGTGTGACAGCTACTAGAGGCTAGGGAAACCTGCTCCTTCAAATTAAATGCCACTACAATTTCAGGTACTCATTGAACCTTTTGAAAAATGGGCCTTGGATTTTGTTGGACCAATTAATCCTCCATATAAACAAAATAGGTATATATTGGTATGCACTGATTATGTCACTAAATGGGTAAAGGCCAAAGAATTACCTTTTGCTAATGAAAAATCTGTAGTTAATTTTCTTTTTGAGGACATCTTCACTCGTTTTGGTGTTCCAAGAGAAATTGTGACAGATCATGGATCTCAATTTACATCTAAAATGGTGAAGGGTCTTGTGGAAGATTATAAGATCAAACATAGGAAATCTAATCCCTATCATCCACAAGGAAATGGTCAAGTTGAATCTACAAATAAGGTGATTTAAGGAATTCTCACTAAGACTGTGCATCTACATAGAAGAGATTGGGCAGAAAGGCTTCCTGAAGCCTTACGAGCCTATAAAACTATATGGAGGAACACAACAGGACATATACCCTATGAACTTGTTTATGGGAAACAAGTCCTGTTCCCTATAGAGTTTCAAATCAAAACCTTCAAGATGGCAGTCCATTTGGGACTTGATTTATTAGAGGCATAGAAACATAGATTGGAGAAACTCAATGAACTTGATGAAATCAGGGAAGATGCAGTTCAAAGAACCAGTATAGTCCAACAACAGAGGGCTAAATGGTATGATAAATATATTAAGGAGAAGAAGTTTCAAGCAGGAGATTGGGCACTGTTGTTCGATTCAAAGTTCAAAGATTTTCAAGGGAAGTTTCAAACTCATTGGCATGGGCCATATGAGATTGAAGAAGTCTTTAATAACGGAGCAGTAAATATAAGGACAATAGATGGAAGCAAAATACCTCTTCTTGTGAATGGTCATCGGTTGAAGATATATCAGAAACCAATTTCAAGAGAGGAGTTTGTTATGATTTTCCAGAATAACTCTGAAATGAAGCTAGTGAAGAATAATTCTTCTTCTCCACTAACTTAGTCTTTATTTTTCCTAAAAAAATTGATGAATGAAAAAAAAAAAAAAAAATTGTATGAGGTTGAAAACCAATCATTGATTGGCATACTTATACAAAAAATACAGGGTGAAAATAAGAGATTTCTATCATCTTATATTTTCCATTTCCTTTCTCTAATAAGTAGTGGCAACAAGCTACATTCATTTTTAGTTTAGAGTCTGCAAATTTATAATCTCATTCCATCTCATTCTATTTTCATTTTTTTTATAGTTCCACTTCATCTCACTGTCATATTTCATTTACATTTTATCTTTTTACAGTTTTACTCCATTTCACCCTATTTCTCATTTTATCTTACACCTCATTCCATCTCATTGTCATAACTCATTTCCATTTTATTTTTACACTCATATTCCATATCCATATTTCACTTTTCCTTCTTTTCACATTCTGCAGCTGATTCCATTCCGTAGCTAATCTGATTCTGCAGCTACAACTTACTTATCAGCTCTGGCACAATTGTACAGCTCACAAATAAATCATGAATGTAGGGAAATTGAAGAATCAAGTTTTGGAGATCAACCATGCTCAAAGTACCTATGGATCAGCACCAAAAGAATTATCAAGAAAAAGGTTAGGTTTTAAAGGTAAAATGCAAAATCTATTTCAAACAACAAGTTACAAACATAAGTCATGTATAATATGAATGATCGTATGTCTCCTTAACAAGTCATCATTTGATTTGACTGCCACTTCATGATACCACATCTCCGCCACATCTTCCACATTCGGTACCAAACGGTCTATAATAATTTCATCATACCACACCTCCGCTACGCTGTCCATACTCTTTACTTAAACGGTCCCTAATAACTCCATCTGTTAATGGTCAAAACTATGATGTGACCAACGTATTCATGTCTCTCCAAACCCTCATCGTCTACTTATTCCACGCAAACCCATAGTTCTTTTTCACCATACCCGCAGTCAGTCCATTTCATAGACCAGGAGAGTAATTCTGAAGGTTAGAAAATTCTACAAAATAGAAGCCATGGGACTCATTGTCAGGACAAAGCCCGTAGGGGCAAAATATATGGAAGGTACCCAGAACTCAAGGAGATGCCGCAGAAGGCTGGATGGCTCAATTTCATTGAAAAATTCAATGGCTATCACAAAGAGATCACAAAATCTTTTGCTAGATCATTCGATGGTACAAAAGTATAAATAGGAGACATTAAGTTTACAGTAAAAAAATCTTACATAGCAGAGGCTATAGAAATGCCAAGACTTTGTGAGAGATGGTTCAAAAATAAGGAATTTCACAGTGAATCAAGGAAGGTAATCCTCAGGAACCCAGGTATGGATGTCACTGTGTTTAGAAAAGGAATTCCTATTTCAACACTTAAAAATAAATGGAGAAGCATGCTTTTGATATTACAAAAATTTATTACCTGTGAGGGGAGATTCGGATGCATGTATGTCTATCATATACATTTATTGATGAACTTTCTAGAAAATGGAGACATCAACCTTCCTTTCTTCCTTCTAAACAGTTTAAGGATGATGGATTCAAATCTATAGAAGAAAATAGAATTCATAGACACAACTATGTACCATCATGGGTTGGTAAAAATACTGGTTGAGTTTCATTTGAAAAGAATAGAAGATACTTGGGAAAACTTCTTGATAAGAAACTATTTCCAAGAGGCATTAGAATCACCTGAAGAGGGTAATATCAGAAGGAGTAGGAGGAAAAAGACCAGTCTGACCATTCAAAGCAAACTTGAGTCCTCCACATAGAAAAATGATGAAGAGCTAGTCTCTGAAAAATTGACAGAGATCAGGGAGCAGATCAAGCAAAAAGGGAAGATAAAAAAGAAAGCTAGTGGAATTACTGGAACAAACTTGAATCTTCATTACAACAAGATGATGAACAATTATTCTATAAAAAATTGACAGAGATTAGGAAACAAATAAAGAGAAAGGAAAAGGTAAGAAAGGAGAAAAGGGTACAAAGGAGGAGAACATAAGCCCCCTACAACTTAGAAGGAGCTCTAGACTCTGAGGTATGGCAAAGAAGGTATCATAAAAAGGAACAGAGTTCATAAATCTAGAAGAAGAAACCCCAGTACCATCTCCTAATAATGTTCCATTTACACACAGTCCTCAAAACTCTCCTAACAGTATTTTGAAGGCAGCCCCAACAAAGGATCTCCAGGCATAGACCCAACGCAACAACAAATTTATGATTACATAGAATCACTAGAGAAGAAAAGTGCCTCAATGGATCCAGAATCCTCAGCCAATCCAGAACAACCTATAAATCCACAAAAACCTCTAACTGACTCTCTCAAACAGGAAATCTATGAGTTAGAGATATTGAACAGGCATATCAAGAAAGAAAATGAAACCCGGAAGGAACAAAGCAAATTGGATAAAGCCATTCATGATAATACAATACTGCACCTAGGGCTATGGTACAAGAAGAATAGGAAGTTGAAGAAGAAGAATAGAAACTTGAACAAAATAGTCATCAACCTTAAATACAGACTTCTCATGAAACAATCCAAGATGACAGTCACTTAAAAGAGAAGCAAGAGAATAAAATTAGATGTACTAGCAGAGGCGATTGAGCAGATGCAATAGGAAAGAAGAGTTCACATTCTTGGAAAATTTGCATGGGGACATGCAATGAATTTGCAGTGGGGGTATGTTGAACCTTAGAATTACTATCTCCTTGACAACTTTTCTCACTTCTTTCCCTTGCTTTTCCATAAGAATACAGATCCCCATCACTGATAAATGATAGATTTTGTCTTAAGGAGGACATTAAATGATTGACATGTTATACTTTTATGTTTTTTCTATTTGAATAAGTTTTTGAAAATTATCTATGGAACGCAGCCTATTTTGCAGCTAATTGTGTGTTCCGTAGCTACTTCCATGGTTTGATAGGTTACAGGTGTCAAACGAAGAAACCGACCACATGGGCATCTCTGGAATCGTCTCGACATGGATCCTATCCTAGTCACCCAGTCCAGATTGATAAAAAAGCCAGCTCAAGATATGAAACCCGGAAGCAATAAGAATCTTTGTCTACCCTTTCGTGGTTAATTAATAAATCCAACAGTTTTGTTGAAGCATTAACTCGGATCAGCCACCTGTGTTAACGGTTCTGTGTAACCATCTTGCTCGAATTCAAGTCACCTATAGCTGATCAAACATTTACGCAGTCCGGTTGTGATACGTGTAGACCACCTGTAGCTAATTTTCCTCAAAAGACAGTTATGAATATTTTCTTTTAAATACAAGTTGTACAAAACCGGAAAGGGTTCGAAGTTTTTGATGTATTAATCTCAGACTTGTAGCTCTGTAATTTTGGACTTTTTGTTCCTGTTTATAATATAAAGCCATGTGTTGACTGATGATCATTTGAAGGAGCATTTTGAATTAAGTTAGCAGCTCAACCCAGTCAGTTGCAGAGGGCTCCTGTACTGAAGGAGGTTTTCTTTTCATTTGTTTTTTCTATTCAGTTTTAATTTTGTCATTTGCTTTTATTAGTGTTTGTAACTTAGGTTGATTTCTTTTAGTTTTTATCAGTAGCATAATGTTAGAATTCAATTGTGCAGTCTTGTTTCTCCAATCCATTTCATAAAGGAAACGACTTTGTTTCTAAACAAAGTAAGATTGAAAGTAATGAGGATGCATTGTTGATTAGTTTACTCATTGTTTCTGTTATTTATTTCCTAGTTCAGGTTGTCAATGCACTGTATTAGTGAATGTTTTTGACCACCATTTCAAGCTGATATCCATCCTAAACTAAATGGTTAAACATTCACTTTACATAAGGGTTGAAATCAATCAGTTACCTTCTGCATGTTTTTATCTAGTTTTTTCTAGATCATGAAGTACAAAAGTTGCTTGTATTCCATCTCAAGACGGTTATCTTTCAAAATTGAAGGTTAGAGTAACTATAAGTACTTCAGTTAATTTCATTGCCTGTATTTATTTCAACATGACTGACAACTTTACATTTTGATTTTGAGAATTAGATTCATGAATTAGGATTAAATGACAAGATAGGACAGATGCTCTGTTTTTCCTTCTTTTAACTTAGATTTTGACTAGTTTTAAGCTCTTGGTTCACCTTTAGGAAGTTTAGATTCAGTTTCTCATAGTTTAGATTGTACATCATTAGGAATCAAAGAATAGAAACCCCCAAAAACAATATAAAATACAAAACAATGAAGTAAGAAGGGTTAACTAAGCACATACAATGCACTACACTTCATCAGCTTACGAACCTCGGTTGATAATTTATGCAAGCAATTTAGGACACTAAATTGACTAAACACACGTACACATGGCACAACACAACACGCCACAAATCACATTGTTCTCATTCTGCTGATATATCCTTCAACATTCCCTGTTCATAATGCAACATGGGCACAATATGAGAATCACATTCGAATGATATTTAAAATCATAGATCAAGCAAGACTACTTTTTCCCAATTGATTCCTCACACAATTGAGAATCTTACATGCCATCAACATTTGCATTAGATGAATATAAACCATTATTTTTTCACAAGAATGACTACTGACAAAACCCGTAAGCCACAATGGCATTCATATATGCATATAAACGTTTACATGATCATGAACATATCACATATTTACAAATGTTAATTGGGTTAAGGTCATGATAACCTCCTTTGGGCCATTCTCATGGTTGCCATATCAATGTCCACTATCCCATGGACCAACCAACCCACTTGAATATCAACACACATTAACACATGTCAACTAGAATTAGGGTTTGGATAACTCCCTGCTTTTATGCAAACATGCATGAAATTTCAACTATAGTTGTTGACGTAGGGTTTCCCATGGTTTTACCCACAAAATGCATAAAAATGTACAAACACAACTATCCCAGGAATTTAACTATCACTGGCAGTTAAAACTTCAACCTTTATATGATTAAGGCCCCTTTTAGCCATAGTTCCTTTGTCATCAGAACCAATCACCCTGCCAAATCTCTCTATCGGAACCTTTAAACAGGCCTTAAGCCTTTGGTTATGACTTTGTTAAAGTTTTCCATTGATTCTCCCTTATCAGGACTTTAAAAGACTTCGGAACCGTTACATCACCCCTTAACCGCTTATATAATCCATAAGCCGCATATATATAACCACCCCCTCATAACCTTGGTTAATACATATTAACACACAATTTACATATCGGCGCTAAATCCCTTTAAATCCATTTACAAAGGGAAACATATGCAAATCATACCTTTCCGCCTACCGTACAACCTTGTCACGGTTTCTGAGGCTAAACCTCATCGCAATCGCTATCAGCTCCTTTCATAGGTCTTTAACATGCATATGCCTCGTTAACCCTCCGACTCTGATCTCCCGACTATCGAAATCGTTATCTCCACGTTTAAGCCTTAAAAGACTTGCTGCCATTCTTTAACATAATACAAAGGAAATACATGGAATTTCCACTCCGGATCATATACACGGAACTCAAATGTTATCTACCTGCATTTATATATGTCTTCGGGTTCGGCTTATCGCTGGACTCTCCGCCGTGTTACTCCTCCGATCTCTGAAACTCTCGACGCCCGATCGCCGATAAATCCCAAACGCCGATCGCTGATTATCGCAAATGCTGATCGCCAAATATTGCTGTCGCGATATCGCAACATTCATAAACCACTGACCTTTGGCACCTCCAATCACCGATATGCGATTTAAATCGTGACCGTTGATCTGGCCACGATCCAACGGTCCACGATTAATCGCTGCTCGCTCTTCGCAAATCTCCAAGCCTCGGTTCCGATAGCTCTAAAAGGGTTGCTGCCGATGTGACTAAATCTCAGCCGTTGATCTATGAGATCTAATGGTTGTTGAGCGTCGAACTTCACTTCTTCTGTTCTTCCTTTTACTTAGAAATTTTCCGCGTTTTCTCCAGTTTCTTCTTTGTAGTTCGGGTTTCTTCCAAACTCTGATCTCTCGGTGTTTTAACTGTGCACTCCCTCCTAAGCTTGGATTTAATCATTGTAATGGATTCGAGACTCCATTATGGTCCGCCTTTTCATATATTTCTCTGTGTGTTTGCCTCGACTCCGCCTGCATATATTTATATTATGCAACTCTGATAAACTTAAATTATCATTCAACACTTCAACCACGCATTATACAACTTGGAATTAAATCTCTGTGCATATATAAATCCACACATAATTACAAAATGGGACTCTGTCTCTCAGCCTGATTTCTCTTTACAGTGGCCTTTGGTTTACAAATCTGCTCGTAAGCTCAAAACCACACTTTTTCTATTTATCTAGCTCAACTTATCTCCAACATCTAACCCCTATCTCTGCCTTTTAGGCTTACATTTATACTCAGGGATTCTAAAACGAATTCTGGTTTATCCATGATTTCCTTAACAAAATTCCTAAATCTCTCCCTCATTCCTAAAACTCCTCTCTAATCCCTAGATTCATGAACTGACTCCTAATCTAAGATTTACAATTAATTCTCAATCCCTCAATCTCTCAACTATCCTAAATCTCTCATGTTCTCCTATATTCGAGAACATTTACAAATATGTCTCACATTATTTAATTAATTCCCTATTCTAGCTTCTCTCATTAAAATCACTCAAAACATTAATAATTACATTTAATTCACACTTAGGAAACCAAATTCCTTGAAAACACAATACCCATATGTCTACTAGAATACAATGAGTTTTCTTGGGCTGGATGCTCCTGCATTAGACTCCCAAAGTGGAAAATTTCCATGATCTCCCGATCATGTATCTTTATAAGTCGTTAGAAAAACCTCCAGGATCCCAAACTTTAGTTTGTAGCTGCCCAAACGCTTTGCGCCTTTGTTGCTACTGTATGTTCATTGTTTTCTGCTCTATCTTCCTCTCCTTGTCAATTAGGTTCATACTTTAATTGATCATCCATCCTGCTACTATCATTTTCCTCCCTATGGCCTGTTTCATCATTAAATGCCACATTCCTTCAATCTATGTTTCCAACACATCCTTGAACTTGTCTTGTTAAAGGCCATTTAACACATAAGCATCTGTCATTTTTATAATTTGTAATTTCACGTTTATGAAATGTATCATGTAAATGTAGACAAGCTTACAGTTAATTCATAGCCATTCAATCACAGCGTTACACCTAGCACCCACTTGCATAAGCAAGCAAAAAACATACAATCAATAATCATAATGTTGCAACCGACACACGCAAACAATCAATACACAATCCATGATTACAATGTTATAGCCAACACCTACAACAAACATTTATCAAATTTCCTAACTCCCTAATAATGTCACCAACATTATGCATCCAATTCATCGAGGCTCCCTGTCATATAACATATTGACCATGGGATTTTCCCATCCCATCAGCACATACACACACACACACAACAAAAACAACCATGCTTATATGCAACACAAGCAACATGGGGAATTCCACAACCCCTCATATAATCTGAGTATTTGTATGCACAACTGTCCCAAGTGAAAAAGAACAGACCACTTAAACAATCATGCACGAGAACATGTAGGCAATTTTGCAAAAACTAAAGAAATAATAAGTATCCATGATCGTAGAAATAGAATGCCCAGATCTTCAGGATGATTTAATAGAAAAAACTGGCCATACCATTGCATTTTTCAATAGAATCAATCATACCAGACATCCTGGAAACCAACATACAAATCACAACCAAATTCTATTAATAACATGCAATCCTATCAACATCAACTACAACACTCATAGCTAGAGCTCCATTGTAGCTCCAAATATCCATGCTAGGTCCAATGCTTGGACTCATTGCTCCTTTAATTTAGTAACAAGGCACCAACGTATTCTCAAAGAACTAGAGTTGAAACCTTTGTCCACATTTCTTCAATGATAGAGCCCATATAGTCCAAATGTTGAACCTGGGAGCTCTAATACCACTCTATAACATACCCCCCACTATCCCCAACCCCAACTGAGGTTAGTAAGAGGTAGTTACTAAGATGAACCAATATCCAAGGTCAAGTTATGGAAATGGGGCCTAATTTTTTTACTTTTTTTTTCCCTTCCAAAACTTGAATAAATGATACCAACACATTTGTCTCATCAAGATGATTCCATTGATATAAATTTTGCTCCAATCTGACTCCTGGACCCAATGATATGGGCATCCGAAGTTTATCCACTTAGTTTGAGTTATATCACCAAGCCACCATGTGGCGCATGCATGGTCCCCACATGGCTATTATAGCCGACCTTCTCACCGCGGCATGGAAATGTTACCATGGTTTTTGACCCAGTCATACTAGTCACGTAATACCCACTATACAGTAGGTGTGACCCAATCCATAACACTTATGTGCCGTGTGAAAGGTATTACGGGTGTGGGCCCCTCAAAGGCCACATCACCCTGGAAACACCCCCCCTAGAGATAACTCTTATCAGCCCTCATTGTTCCTCTCAAGGATGATCCTTTTGGGATTACGTGGAACCCCACAAACCCCACTACTAACATCACCCAATACTAATGTCTCAACAACGCGCTCAACTCCACATCACCCTAAGTAAAACTCTCTTCGACGCATGAAACACAATCGGGATGACTTGGCCTCCATTTAATCTCTGGGGTGGCATGGACATATGACATGGAACCATTCCCTTTCTTTGTCATGACATAAGTATTGGCCCATTGTGCCACATCTACCCAGAGATAAAAAATCCCAAGATTTTGGTACCTAACTTCGTGGGATACCACTGGGAAATAATGTTGGGGTGATGTATATTGCCCCTGGTCCCCACTTGGTCCTCTGACGCATGGTTTAACCACCTCTCCATGTTATAATAGTTTTGGATCTTTCATGATGATGAACCGATGCATAACCACCAACCCCATCGCCACGTCATCTCGACCTTTCTACCCTCGCGAGATTTGCCCTGTATCCTTTTGAATTCTTCGAGGATGAAGTTTTGGGACATGTGAACTAATTCCAGCACAAGTCGTCCAATGAATGGGATCTCTCCTGCCTATGCCCTTACGTATGGTGCCTGGTCTCATGGGCTTAATATTGAGACTCATTTTTTTTCCTCTGGCCCCCAACTTTTGGCCACGCATCACTTATTCACATATGTACTTGATGCCATTTCGACCTTTGGCATTTGGTTACAATGACCACACACATGATTAAGGTCCAAGACCCTTAATGCCTTGAATTTGACTCCCACTTATTTCCATACATGTCTAGTTATATAGCTCTCAGGGCTATGCCTACTGAACCTGAATGTGTGCACATAAGTGGTCTTAACACTATGCCTCTTGAGCTTATGAGGATTTCAACCTAGTTAGCTTATACTTGGGTAATTGGGCATGCATATATGTATATTATAAATTGAACACTATCCTTCCCAAGCTTTCAAATGCCTATATATCTCTTGAGCTCCTCACAGGGCTCAACCCATCATAGTGAACACACACACACACATACACACACACACACACACACACAAACAACACACACAACACACACACATCACTATTCCTCCTGAGTTTGACACCTAAAAAATAAGGCGTTGGAGCCATAACATTACACAAATCATAAATCTATCTATCTCTTAGTGCATAAGCATCTTAGATAATGTTCAAACTCAGAAATAACAACTAGCTCATATAACCATTACACACTTTCCATTCAACTGAACTCTGTGCTCAAAATATTACAAGCATTTAATCCATTCGACTATGCAAGAAGTTCACACTTCTAATTCATATAGGGATCATCATTCTTTAGCATACAAAACGTAACATTTCATAACATAATATATGGATTGAACCAACACATTTTCTTGATATCAATACAAGCCTTAGGCCAACACAAGAACTCAAACCATTCCATAGCCATGTCTCTAAAACAACAATTTTAATTCAGATAGGAATACCTCATTCCTCAAAATTACAAGACATGATAACCAATGCATTACACAAGCATAAATCATTCATAACTTAAGAGAAATCAACAAACACTTATCTCTGATAAATTAAACCAGGCAACTAAGATTGGGACTTCAAGTCTCCACCCAACCTTAAACACACTGAAACCAAGTATTTCTTACAATAGTCACCCTTGAGCCATATTCTGGAGCTTGAGGATGCATGCTTAATGTATTTAACCAAAACTGCTAGCTGAAATAGAGACTTGATAGGACCATCCACCTCCACCCGCCAATGACTTCTTATATTCAATATCTCACAAGGGAATCCAAAGGTCCACCACTTCCACCCCTTCAACTACTTTAATAAGAAAATGTGGCTCTATCATTACAAGCCAAACTAGGGAATCTAAAGGCTCACCTCCACCCAAAATTGAATGAGGGAATCCAAAGGTTTATCACCTCCACCCTCAACAAATTCTTTCACACATTGGTTCAACCCAATTTTGGGAATCCATAACCCATTGTTTGAACCAAAAAAAAATCAGAGGGGGCTAAAGAACTCTCTTTATAAGGAATCCAAGGAATAGGTCTCCACCCAACCTGTCAAGGGAATCTAGAGAAAGCCATCCCCACCCTTCAGTCTTACAAGGAATCTAGAGACTATTGTCCTCACCTAGAATATGTTCTTTCACCTTCCAATGCTCAACCAAATGTTTTCTCTGCTCCATTTCTTCTGGTAGCAGCATAGAGCTATACACTCTTTTTCTCCCATGCTATGTTTTCTTTTCTCCTATGCAACTCAACCAATGCTTATGTGAACCTCTCCCTAAGGATTTCCCTCCTTTTCCTTGTTTTCCCTGAGCTTCTTTCTTTGTTTTTTTGTGTTCTCTCTATTTTTCTCCCTTCACTACCTACAATTTCCATCTTCGTGAATGCCTCTCTTGCTTGTAGTGTGCGGGGTGCCATCCCCTGAGAACATCCTTGTCTCCCCTTGCGTGGAGTGTGATAATAATCCCCATTATGTAGTTGTAACTGTTTTTGGTTGTGTGGGCATACATTCTCTATTGCCCCTAACTTCCTTCTTGGCTATGGTGGTTCTGTCTATTCTAAGTGGTGGTGGGGATGTTGTTGTGTCAATTCCCCACCTCACTCTCCTGTTGGTTGACTTCAACTGTCCCCTCTTCCCCATCTAAAATTTTTGTCCTCTCTACCTTGTGGAATTATCTAAGGCATGCATGGAATTTGTTGTCCTTCTTTCCTGGTTAATTAATTTGTAACACCAGTCCATTAAAGGCACACTTGCCATCCCTTCAATGGCTCTCATGAAACTAGACAAGGCTCCTTCGAATCTCAAGCAATCTCCTTCCTCAAACTTTAGAATCTATGTCCCAATTCTTAGGCCTTTTAGTTTATAATAAAAAAATGAAATATTTAGAATTGTTTGTAAGAGGGGAATTTTCCCAACGAGATTATCACATTCCACAAGAAAAATCTTTATTCTAAATAAGAAAACAAATATTTAGATGAAAGTGATATAGAAGAAGAGAATGCAAGAGAAGTTCTCTTCATAAGCCGAGAAACCCAAAATAATGATCATGATGAAGAGGTCATTAATTTAGATGAAGAAATTATAAGAACCAAAGATGAAAATGGATTCTTTTTGGGGACTTCGAAATAATTTGTAAACTAAATAGGAAGATGAAGATCTTAAAGAAAAATTGAAGGACAATGAAAAAGAAAATGGCAAGCTCAGAAACAAAAATAGAGAATTGAAAAACTTACTTGAAAAACGTGGTGAAGAAAATATATCTTTGAAGGTCCAACTTGAAGAAGCAAAAAGAGTTGAGGAAGTAATGAAGATCCAGATGAAGAAGAAAAAATAAGATTGTAAGAAGCTTGATGAGGAAATTGTGTCATTGAGGTTTGAAGTTGATAAGCTCAATAAGAACTTAAACAACTCGCTAGTGTTGGATAACATTTTCAACTATCCAAGATCACTAGGTGATAAAACAAGTCTTGGCTATACAGGTGTATCCTTTAGAAAATTGGACACAAGCTCCAATCCTTTGAAGGAAAAAAAATAAAAAGGAGTTAAGAAATTATGTTGATGTTTCCAAGAACACCCATCACAGAAAATACAACAACGAAATAAAGGATAAGGATCAATAATGGATTGAAACACCTCCAAGGTAGAACAACTTTAGAAGATCATCTTACTTTCCCAGCTATGAAAATCATTTTCTTGGCCATTGTTACTATTGCAGAAATTTTGGGCATAAAGAAATTCATTGTAATCAATACAAGATGAAATTATGTAAGAAGTAGGAATGATTATGGATTTGCAAGAAATGACCATAGATCAGGAAATGCTCATGGATCTAGTAACATAAAATACAATCCATTTGAACCACTAATGAATCAAAACATTGTATACTACAAGTGTAATAATGTTGGTCATAAGGCACATGATTGCAAGCTTATAACAAAAAATGATCCAATCATAAAGACATAAAAGCCAACTATGATATGCAAAAAGAAAAAGAAGGAAGATTGCAATCTAGATTTGGTCAATGAAGATGAACAAGATGAATGGTACATAGATAGTGGGTGCTCAACACATATGACACGAAATCAAAACAAATTTTTAGGCCTAAAAATAAAAAGTGACAGTGTTGTCTTTGGAGATAACTCCTCCATCGAGATACTTGGAAAAGGTGTAGTAAATCTTGGAAGCGAACATGTAAAAACAACAAATGTTTTGTTGGTTGAGGATTTGAAGCACATTCTTCTCAGTGTCACCAAAATGTGTGATTAAGGGTATAATCTCTTGTTTGATTCTTGAAAATGTGAAATTATAGAAGAAGACTCAAGAAGATTGGTTGCAATAGCTATAAGAAGACAAAACAACATATACATTCTAGACCAAGCAGAGAAAAAAAAATCCCAAGCAAGAAAATTCTTTAGGAACAACAAAAAAGGAAGGGATAAGAAGACAAACTTAGTGTTGAGTGCCACATGTTCAGGGGGAGAAACCCTAAATAAGCAAGTCAACCTTTTCCATTGATTTCAAAGGGGGAGAGAAAGGAAGTGAAGCATGGAGACAGGGAAATCATGAGTATTGAAATCAATGATAAAGGGGGAGATTGTTGGAAGAAAGTTCCATTTATGTCAAAGGGTGAATGCGCCATTGATATGATTGATGGTGTGCGTGAAAAAGTTAGTGAATTTGGGTGCAAGACCACTCTATATTGGTAGCCATCATCATGCCATTTCATTTGACAGGTTGCATTCCTTGTAGGTCCTCTTGGTTGGAGAGATATTGAAGTTTGAAGTTGATGCCCCAAAAGAATGCGTGTGTCTCTAGTTCATGCCTCATAAATCCATGGCCTTAAAGTTTCAACATTATCCCAAGAAGAAGGTCTACATTGTAATCAAATTTCCCGCAAGTCCAAGTGTCCAAGTTGACCTTGAAAAGAGCTATCATGAAAGACAACAAAATATTTTTTCAAGAAGCCTAAGCATCCTTTTATAAGTCAACATGATAAAGGGTTTAAATACTAGCAAAAATAATGTATTTTGTGGTTAGGTTGGCGCTAAATTACCCACCTTTAATAATATATATATTCTAGGCGTGGATCTTCAAATTGTGCAATTTGTGGTCTGTTTAAGGAAATAAATATTTCTAAACTCGTTGGAGTAGACCGAGGAGGTAGTATGAAGAGCAGAGATCAAGGGTGATTTGGATGATTCTGTTTATAAACATTAGTATCAAGTTTTGTGAAGACATTCTAGTTATTAAGCAGGCCTTTATAAGATTATTTTTGTCTCGATTTGAAGAAGGTTAAGTTCTATCCCAAATCAATCCCGATTAATCCTAAAATCTATTCTTGATCATGTATGAATTCATCACCTTGTTGCTGGCCAAAGTCTATTATGAGGAAGTTAGGGTTTGATCTGTAATTAAAAACTTGAAGGTCTATTAAAAATTTGCAAGCAAGTTTATGTCTTGTGGATAATGGATTAAGTTGAAAAAGTACATAAACTTTAGTGTTTTAAGAACTCAGTTTGCAAAAACAAAACAAATAAATATGAACCATACATAACAACACAAAACAACAATTGATAACTAAGTTCACCCCTCTTGGGCTACGTCTCTGGGTCCAGCTACCAATGTTGGGCCTCTTCAATTATGTACTCAAATATGTAATTATATCAGTTTATAGTGCTCAAAATGCAAAAATAATGTTGCCAATGGATTTAGAATGCTAAAAAAAAACCCTATCTAGGCTCTTTCGGAGCTCAAAAAGGTTAAAAAATGAGCAAGATATGCCTCCTTGAACAATTTATGCAAACTGTTTTGCAGAACTACAATTTTGGCTAATCATCCTACGATTTCTACCTTTCTGCAAACTGTTGAGTGACAAATTTTCTTGGCATCGACAAAATTCTAGCTGAAAAAGAGGCAAAATTTCACCTCCTTAATCGTGTAAATATCCCTTAAGTGTCGTATAAGGTCATATGGGTGCCATGTGGCTGGGGGCCGGGCTAACCGCCCGCCCTCGCTGCTTTGCTCCCTTTGGTCTTGGCACCTAGTCATACAATAGTTCACGAAATCGGGGGCCACATGTGGGCGAGGTGCCACCTAGTCTGCCCCTTCTGCCGTTGGGTGTGGACATATGGTTTAACTGAAATCGGGGGTCAGGCTTAACTGCTGCCCCCTCCGCTTAACTCCTGATGTGGTCACTTGTGCATGAGGAGGTTAGGGCTGGGGACTAGTCCCCACCCCTTTGCCTTCCAATCCTCTGTAGGTCCCTCGGGTGATATGTGATCGGGGGTTGGCGCCAAGCGCCCCGCCCCCTCCCCCCAACGCGCCAAACAATGAAATTTAAATATACTCGACAACCATATATGTTAAGAACTATTGTGTGGTCCATCGGTAGAGCGCGAAGTTGTTACTTGGAATGTCAAGGGGTTGAACCCCGTTGAGGCCCTTGGGTCTCTTTACAAAATTTTTGGCCAACCATGGGGCACCACGTGACGCCTCTTAATAGGTCAACTTGACAACCAACAAACGAATGAAAAATTATCAACTGCCTCAGTATGGCCTTGCCACTTTTCAAGCTTGGTTGGGTCATACAGTCTACTATGATGCTCAGACGGTTGTTGATGTCAGCATACCGTTTGCCCAATCAGCAACCTAGTCAACCCTGCTGCACAATTTTTAATTGTTTGGCCAAAACTTTAGAACATCATAACTTGAGCATACGATGTCGGTTTGAGGCAATTCAAGTGGCATTGGATTCAAAAATACGAGAAATACGATTTGGAATTAGTTTTGAGTGATTTAAAACACTTTCAATTATGAGCATTTTTCTAATCTCTTGGATCATTCCTCCCCACTAGAAGATTTTGGACCACCAAAAGGCTATTTTTATTCAGCAAGTAGGTGAGGGTACAATTCCCTCACCTTGCCAATATCAATCCATTTGGCCTTACTTGGATTAGTTTCCTTGAGCCCCACACGAAATTACTCCACATTGCCTTTGCATGAAGTCTTTATCCTCCTGTCAAGAATAATATCTTGCTGCAATTCTTCTAAGTGCTCAAGATAGAAATATTCTATTTTTGGAATCTAAACATTATGTCCTTGATATTCAGTCAAAGGAGGCTCATATAATCTTAAGTTATCCACATTTACAACAACATAAACTTGCATGTATGGAGGTAAATCTAACCAGAAGGCATTATAACCAATGTTTTACAAGATTTTAAAAGGGCATATATGATTGGTTTGATTTTTTTACCCTCTCCTTGGAGCCTTTCCTTGCTGATATAAAGCCAAACTTGATCTCCCACTTGAAAACTTTGGTCAACACGATGCTTGTGATGTCTTGCCTTGTACTTGGCTTGACTCTTTTCCAATTGTTCTTGTACCATTTGATGCACCAACTGAATCTGTTCAATGAAGCGCTTGGCCTTAGCTATGTGATTGTGTCCATCCACCACAGCATATTTCCCAAAGATAAAATGTAAGTAAGATTATCGTAAATATCCCAAACATGCTTCAAATGGAGATGTCTGAGTCGAAGAATGCTTGGCTCTGTTGTAGGCATGTTGGGATGTAAGTGTTCATCACAAAGAATAGGATGCTTGCTACAGTAACCACGAAGGAGATGTACTAATGTTATGTTCACCACTTTTGTCTAGTCATTACTTTGTGGATGAAAATATGTTCTCTTCTTCAACTTGGTGTCCATGAGTCCCCATAAACTTGACCAAAATTTCCTGACAAATCGAGAATCTCGATCAAAATTAATAGAAGTGGGTAGCCCAAATTTCACCCATAAATTTTGGAAGAACATATGTGCAGTATTTTCAGCTGTAATCTACTTCTTACAAGGCATTAAAACACACATTTTTCTGAAACAATCCACAACAACATAGAGATAATCACGACCTTTCCTAGACATAGGTAGTCCTCCTACAAAATCTATAGCAATAATTTCCCAAGGACAAGAAGGAATAGGAAGTGGAGTATACAAACCCAAATTTCTATTGCTAGGATTACTGGTAGCACACATAGAACATCCTCTTACATATCTTGACACATTTTCATTCGTACGAGGCCAATAACAATACCTCTGTAATTGTGCAACTGTTTTTCCCACACCAAAGTGGCGAACAATAAGAGAAGTGTGAACTTACCTTATGATGTTGACTCTTTCACCCCGTGGAACACATAACTTGCCAAGATGATATAACAATTTATCATGAACATGATAATCCAATTCTTCAACATGATTGCCTTGACACAAAGTTGCACAAACTTCTTTGAAATCTTCATCTTCAGCATACTGTTCAACATAACTCTCATGCATGATATAATTATGCTTAATGATGACAGATGTACTAACAATAGGCCTTGATAACATATCAATAATTTTTTGTATATACCTTTCTTATACCTGATTACCAAATGGAACTGCTGTATAAATCCCATCCACTTGAAATGTCTAGCTTGTTGTAGTTTGGTTTGCGATTGTAAATATTGCAAAGGTTGATGGTCAATATGATTAATCGTTTCCTTACCCATCAAATAATGCTACAATTTCTTCACGCTATGTCCCAAAGCGTACAACTCTTTGTCATAAGTTGGATAGTTAATTATTGCATTGGTAAAGGTTTTAGAATGATAACAGTTAGGCTCATCATGCTACATCAAAAATGCTCCCATGGGATAATCACTTGCATCGATTTGAATTTCAAATGGTTGCTTAATATCTGGAAGTGCAAGGACTGACGTTGTACTGATTTTTTCTTTCAATGTATCAAAGGCTTTCTGCTGGTTGCCTCCCCACTAAAAGTCTTGTTTCGCACTTGTCAAAGCTTGTAGTGGAGTTGCAATAGATGAGAAGTTAACAATAAACTTTATAGAATATTGGGTTGCTCCCAAAAATCTCCTAAAATCTGTTACATTATTGGGTTTAGGTATGACATAAACCTTTGAGGGATCAATATTCAACTCACCCCCTCCAACAATATGACCCAGATAAACTAAATAGGTTTTCCCAAATTCACACTTAGACATCTTCAAACACAATTTCTCTTTCTTGAAGACATCTAAAACTTGCTTAACATGCTTGACATGATCTTCATGAGTCTTACTGAAAATTAGGATATCATCTAAGTAGACTATGACAAAATCATCAAGGAATGGTCTCAACACATCATTCATAACTCTCATGAATGTTGCAGGTGCACTACAAAGTTAAAATCCCATAAATAACCATTCAAGCAAACCTTGTTTTGTCTTGAAAGTAGTCTTCCAAATATCACCTTCAACAATCTTGATCTGATGATAACCACTTCTCAAGTCCAACTTAGTGAAATAAACAACATCCTTCAATTGATCTAGCAAATCATTAATACGAGGAAGAGGATAATGGTTCTTTACCATGATTTTGTTCAAAGATCTAAAGTCCACACACGTGCAATGTACCATCCTTGTTTTGAACCAAGAAAATAGGAGACCCACAAGGAGGTGTACTTGGTCTAATGACCCCTTTGTCAAGCAACTCTTGAATTTGTTTATTGATCTCCGCATTCTCCAACACTGACATTTTGCACATGCCAATATTTTGAAGAGGCACATCTTTCTATAATTGAATCTCATGTTGGACTCCTCTTTTAGGAGAAAACCCTTCAGGTTCCTGAAAAATATTATCACATCCATAGAAGGCTTCATATTCAAAAATATATTTTTGTTTGACCATCAACGACACAAAATTCTTACTAGCATTTACAAGCCTTTTCATTTGATCAACACTTACAAGAGAAAAATTCATATTCTTTTGACATGATCTAACAATATACTTAATTCCATCTTCAAACACATGATATTGTTCTCATGATGATAGAATATGGATTTTCGGTCATATACGTATGGACTCCCTAAAATAATTCCACATATGTCAAGTGGTACAACATCAAGCTCTACTTCATCAATAAAGTTTGCAGTGATGGAGAATTTAAGTTTACACTTTCTTGTCACTTGCAATTTGGCATTGTCACATACCCAACCAAAAGGATAAGGTTTAGGATGAGGTATAGTTTCCAAGTTTAGTTTCTTGATAATAGTTTTAGAAGTAAGGTTAACTTGGGATCCACTATCAAAGAAAGTATCAACTTTGGTATGTTTTGTAATGACCCTAATATGGAAATCTCAATTCTTTATTTATCATTTTGAGGCTCAATAGGCTTACTAGAAGAACTAGTACTTGCAATAGAAGCTTTACCTTTCATTCCCATGGCTGTGATTTTGGTCTTATCACTTGAAGCAGATCCTAGATCTCGTTGAGTTGTTGCAACAATCTTTTATTTCCCCTTGTTGTTAAACTTCTTTGTTCTCATTTCTGGATGTAATTTCCAAAAATGGTCTTCATCATGGCCTTCTTTTGAACAATTTTTGCATGAGTTTTTCACCCTCTTTCTTTACTGTAGCATTCTTTTTTACCTTGCCTTTAAACATCCCCTTTCCTTTGTCTCAAAATTTGAATGGCTTCTTGCTAGTCTCTCGAGGAACATTTTTCCCTCTTTCTTCTAAATAAGTTTCTTGAACACATACTTCATCTAGATTGGTGGGATTAAACATGAGAATTGTATGTCTCAAATAAATATGTAATCCACCTATGTATTCAAGGAGAGTGTCTTGTGAAGACAAATCTACACCCAATATTAAAGCTCTTCTTCCAAATTCTTCTGTATAATTTTTAACACTCCGACCATTAGCTTGTATAAATTTTTTCCAATCCATATTTTCCTTTTGCATGTAAGCTAATGTATAAAATTGCCTTCTTAATGCAACTACAAAATCATAAGAAGAGATAATTTTACCACTTTTCTTCAAGTCTTCTTGATTTCTGGCCTCCCACCAGATGACAACTGCACTTTCCAATGGACGAGAAGCAAGCTGGATCTTGGTCACATCATCCTTAATCCTTTGAATCCTACAATAAACTTCAATCTAACGAATCAAATTATCTAATTTTTTAGCATTTACTTCTCCATTGTACATAGGCAATTCAAACTTAACATCAAGCTTTAACAAAAGAGACTTAGCATGTATTTTTGGAGACCTTGGAGGAGTATGTGAAGGGTATGAAGTAGAAGAGGATGAACGTGAAGATGGAGGTGAAGGAGGAGGCGGAGGTGGATGCTTGCTCCCATCACCACCATTACCTCATGGTTGATTTGAACTCTCCCCATGCAACCTTGTAGTCCTCTCTTCATATAAAACTTTCACCATTTCAAACATGTCATAGAAAGCCTCTCTGAAAACTCTCTCATTCTCAAGCATCATCTCATGTCCTTCTTCATGTGCCATGATTGGTGGAGTTTGAGGAGTTTGTGACCTCCTTGAACAAATTTGAGGATTTTGTTCTTCAAGCACTCCTTCTCCTCTTTTCAACTTTAACCTTATAAGCATCATAAAACACTTGCAAACACAATCAAACCTTCAAAAAAACCATGCTATGATACCAAACTGATATGTAATTAAAAACTTGAAGGTCTATTAAAAATTTGCAAGCAAGTTTATGTCTTGTGGGCAATGGATCAAGTTGCAAAAGTACATAAACTTTAGTGTTTTAAGAACTCAGTTTGAAGAAATAAAGAAGATAAATATCAGCAATACATAGCAACATAAAACAACAATTGATAACAGAATTCACCCCTCCCGGGCTACGTCTCCAGGTCCAGCTTCCAATGTTGGGCCTCTTCAATTATGTGCTCAAATATGTAATTATATTAGTTTAAAGTGTTAAAAATGCAAAAATGGTGCTACCAATGGATTTAGAATGCTAAAAAAAGCCCTATATAGGCTCTTCCTAAGCTCAAAAAGGTTAAAAACTCAGCAAGATATGCCTCCTTGAACAATTTCATCTAATTGTTATGCAAAACTGCAATTATTGATAATCATCCTATGATTTTCGCCTTTCTGCTAACCACCAAGCAAAAAATTCTCCTGGCGTTGGTGAAATTCCCGCCAAAAAAGAGAAATTTTGTCACCTCCTTAATCGTGCCAATATCCCTTAAGCGGTAGATAAGGTCACATGGGTGCCATGTGGCCAAGGGTCGGGCTAACCGCTTGCCCCCGCCACTCCGCTCCCTCTGGTCTTGGAACCTGGTGATATAATAGTTCACAGGACCGAAGGTTGGCGTGGGCCAGGTACCACTCGGCCTACCCCTTTCACCGTCGGGTGTGGATATATGGTGTAACCAAAGCCAGAGGCCAGGTTTAACTACTCGCCCCATCCGCTTAACTTCCGACATGGTCACATGTGCACAATGAGACCGGCGCTGGGGCCTAGTCCCCTCCCCCTCCCCTTTATCTCCTCCGTAGGTCCTGTGAGTGGTATGTGACCGAGGGCTAGGGCTAAGCATCCCGTCCCCTTCCCCCAGTGTGCCAAATAATGAAATTTAAATATAACTCGACAACCATATATGTTAAGAATTGTTTTGTGGTCCACCGATAGAGCATAGATTTATTACTTCGCAGGTCGAGGGATCAAACCCCACCAAGGCCCTGGGCCACTTTGAAAATTTTTCGGCCAACCACGGGGAATCATGTGGTGCCCTCTCATTGGGCCACATGACACCTCTTAATTAGTTCACTTTACAACAAAAGAACCAATAAAAAACAACCAACTGCCTCAGTATGACCCTGCCACTTGTCAAGCTTGGGTTGGGTTGTACATTCGGTTATGCATGCCCAGTCAACTGCTGATGTCAGCGTACGGTCTACCCGGTCAACAACCCAGTCAAACATGCTGCATAATTTTTAGTTGTTTGGCCAAAACTTTAGAACATCATAACTTGAGCATACGATGTCGGTTTGAGGCGATTCAATCGACGTTGGATTTAAAACGACAAACACTATGATCTGGCACTAGTTTCGGGTGATTTCAAGCAGTTTCAATTTTGAGCATTTTTTCTGATCCCCTGGATTAAGGTTGGTTGTAAGCTGGCCTAGCCCTATAAGTAGGGCTGAAGGTCTGTGGAGGCTAAACAAACCTAGATGAGGATAGTTTGAAGTATGAAAAGGTTATTTTAAGTGGGACAAAATCTTGTCTAGAGGGTCTATTGGTAGGACGCAATTAGGGCCCTAGGTGGGGTCCAAAGTTGCTGGGAAGAAGGTTGCATCTCCTTAGGAAGGAGGCCACAAGAAGCTACAATAGGCCGATTTTGCACAACTAACAAGAGGCTTGATATCTGAGGTATGAGTTAAAAGTTTTCTCTTCTTTTTGGATTGTAAGATTGCAAGCTAAAAGTCAGAGTGATAACAACATGAAAATTGGACATGTCAAAATTAAAGGGGCAGACCTGATGTTGTAAATGATTTAGTAGAGACAACAATGATTGAGTGCTGTTGTGATTGGGTCATTATCCCTAGTAAGGGAGCCCAAAGATTCTTCTTCTTATCTTAAAATTGCAAGGGTGGCAGGGTGGTGCTAGGCAAGGAAGTTGTAGCTTCCTTCAAGAGGTTGTTGCCTCCTTCGAGTGGGAGCTAGTAAACCAGGGGGTTGTATCCTCATTAAAGTTGTAGCTTGTAAACAAATTGAAACTATATAGTTAAGTTTTCATGTATATTTGATATTCTCTTGTTGATGATATTTTGCACACTAGTTTGTTGATTATTAATGAAGTAAAAAGTCCTAAAGGTGCTCAATACTGGTTCACCCCCCCACCCGCTAGTATTACTGATATTTCCAACAAGTAGACCATCTTATTTCACTTATTAAGCTTCCCCTTGCTTTCATCCTTTCTCTTTTGTGGCTTCTTACATCATTTTTATTATTCTCATCTATTTAGAATTTTCATAAACCCATCAAAGCAAAAATATTTTGTTTGTAATTTTAAATATATGTTGATTATTTTTTAAATTAGCGGAGGAAAATGAATATGGACATAAATCCATATTTGATGCACTTTAAAACTTTGATGAAAAAATTTAAATTAAAAGACAAATTAATACAAAAATTTACAAAGCATCCAAGTTAAGCTATATTTTCGATGTAGTAATGGTTGTATTATCATAGGCATGGGTTTTGGTAGATAATTCAAATGCACATTGGCTTTAGATGTATAGTAGGTTATGGGAAGTGACAAGTGGTACATACTTAAAGCACCATTGTATAGGGAACTAACAATGACAAGTATTAGCTCTCTTGCCTTGAACTTTGCTCTTACAACCCATATTGTTTTATTATAAGACCTATTGCAAACAACAATGGTTGTTCATGATGTTGAATTCAAAATTTTATAATATGAAATTATTTTACCTTATGAATCACCAAAATTTTATATAGATATTGTCCAAAACTATTAGAAATTTGAATATTTTTATAAAAATATCACCCAATAGTTTACAAATTTCATATTATGGGCTTGTGATATTCACCAAGGTTTCTAAACTTTAAGATAGATTTCCATCCTTAAAATTTTCCCTATAGCAGTGGGTTGAGAGAGGTTGTGGTGTGGTGTTGCATGGTGTCGGGGAGATGTTCTGTGTAGAGAGAATAGAGACGAATGTGCATGTGAAACCAAAGACAAACTCATGGAAAGGAATGGAGCCACATGAGAGGTTATGCGACCGTGGCTCAAAGTAGGTGACAAAAAACCTTCTAAGTTATAAAAAACTTGTGTGGAATTGTGAATTACATGTTTCAGTTAGGGAATTAGTGTTGAAGTCTTCAACATGAGCTATAGGGCCAATAATTATTGAGTAATTTGTTTGAGTTAAGAACAAAAAACATTGAAAATGGTGGGGGTGACAAGGAACTTTTGGATTATAGAAGGAATCCCTTTGTGCTTTGTAAACCCCTTGTGAAAAAACTATAAAGGATAACATGCACTAGCTTAGTAGGTTGAAAGACAAAATATTTATTTTTGCATATGAAGGAGAGTTGCCTTCATGTTTCTACCCTGTAATGGACCCTATTAATGAATGAGTGGGTCTTGCTATTGTGGCATTGGATTTGGATCAGGGGTGGCTAGCTACAAGAAAATTGTAGTGTGACTGAGGCTATGGTTGGGTGGATAGTGACTCTACAACTTGTCACCCTAACATTTGAATACAATCCCCTAACCAAACTAGTCTAACTTTTGTTTGTTTGACTATATCATAGGGACAACAACTTCTCGTGAACAACTCAAACATTCTTGGAATATTATCTCTTGAGATATTGAAATTCAATAATAAAGGTATTCTCTTAAGAGTCAAATTCATAATCGTACTACTCAACCTTGAGTTGTTTTAAAGAACAAATTGGCTTCTGATTCAAGCTCAAGTCAAGCCTTTACCTTTCAAGGATTAATCTCTAAGTTGATTGGGAGTATGTATAGTCACTGTAATGCCATGACCATGAGACCAACTTTTCTATCTTACTTGGACTTTTGAGACAATTTCTATGGCTTCTACTTTATTTTGAGGACATCAGGTTGATTATCCGATGATTATTTTGCTATTATAAACCCATGGGATGATGATTACGATGTATTTATTTTAATTTCTACATTGCATTGATGCTTAGGTTACATATGGTTGTTGAATAATTCAATGATGTTCTATGGCGTTTATAAACTTGGATGACTATTTTGGGACTAGATACTACTAACAATTGTTTGAGTGTGGTAGGAGATCACCTTAGCACACATGCATTTTATAGTTCCCCGCTCTAGTTGATTGACCCTAAATTACAATTTCCTAGATATATCTTCTAGGATTATACATTATTGTTTGAGGACCTCAGGTCGAGGATCTGATTATTTATTTGAATCTTACTATTAGTGGAGGTGATAATAATTGAGATATGCCAGTTGATGTCATGATTATAATGGTAGTGATGGACCTATTTGATGATTATATCTAATCATGTGATGGTTTCATTATGTTGTCTAGTTTACACTAGATTCTTGCTTATAATTAGCGATGATTATGTCATAGTGATGATTTAGCATACACAATTATATTGGTGACTAACATTATGAATAAATATCACTGATGGTTATTGAGTGTACCAGGAGATGACCCAGATGCACTTTCATGTGATGAGTCAATGACCTCTAGTTTGATTGAATTGCATACTATTGTCTCAAAAATTTAAAGTTCAAGTTAATATTATTTTGTGATTCCTAATGACATTTTAGTGGTTTCAGGAATAGGTAGTTTCTTGGACGAATGAATCACACATAGATGATGGGGCTGTATAGATAGATGGAATTTAATGGAAGGGGTGGGACAATGTTCCTGATTTCACCCACTAGCACTCCTGTCGTGACTTGGTCTGGAAGATGTTGGAATACCTTCACTTTGAACATCACAATGCTGTGAGGGTGGACCCCAGATTGGGTCACTCATGAACATTTTACTAAGGGGCATGCATCAAGGCAAATTCCTCGATACCTAACACCATTGGTCTCACTATAGAGGGTGACAAAAGAGAGGAAATAGGTCTCTAGTCACACCTAGTTTTTCCCTCGTAGTCACTGGATGCTTAAAGGGCAAGTGGCATGGCACCCTTGGAACTTCAAAGGGAAGTTATTGAAGGGCATGATCGACTTGGAACCCTTGGAAACAAAAAGAAATTGATTGGTGTTGCACCCTTGGAACTTTGAAGGGAAGTTCTTGAAGGGCATGACCGACTTGGCACCCTTGGCATCAAGAAGAAATTGGCTGGTGTGACACCCTTGACATCAAGAAGAAATTGGTTGGCATGGCACCCTTGGCATCAAGAGGAAACTGGTTGGCTTGGCACCCTTGGAGCTTCAAAGGGAAGTTCTTGAAGGGCATGATCGACTTAACACCCTTGGCATTAAGAAGAAACTACTAAAATATAATTAATATTTGGTAATCATACTAATTCACATAATGAAGTAAGTGAGGTTTTAGAACCAAGTTAACTAAATCAAGAGTAAACCTTAGGGTAAAGGGAGAATATGAAGAAATAAAAAGATTGGATCAATTAAGAACTCTACCCTTCCCATGTTTGGAAAATCTTAGGTAGATAATCTGCATATAAACTAACTCCAAAGTATATAAGGCTAGTAAGCAAGGGGGGGGGGGGGACATAGAGTTAATTAGAAGCATTAATCCGAGAATAGTTTAACCTCATTAAGAAAAGGGGGTGGTGAATGAAAATAAAGAATAATAAATTAGATTAGAAAAATTGGTTTCATGAGAGAACTTCCATGTGGCAAGAGCCAACACAAGGATCTCCATCTAAGAGTCAATTTGAATTAAATTAGGGAGTAGTTTGGGGACAAAATTTGAGACCTACCATTTGACTGCAGTAATGAACACAAAATAAATAATATAAAAGGGGGATCAAAAGATAACTAGGAGAATAAATAGGGAGTCATGTTGGGGTGATGAAAAGCATTATTTTTGGATAAAAATTTAAGTAAATGATTTAGGAAAGCCTTAGTGAGAGGCCAACATATGGGTGGGTGAATAATCAAACTTTTAGATTAATAAAAATAATTGTTTTTGCATGAAGTTCCAAGTATCAATTTTGAAGTCTGCTATGAAATAAGGAGCAAGCTATGGGAGAGGTATCACTTTTTCCCCTATTGTTGGCTGGATAACATAATGCTATTGTGAGTGACTGCGAAGCCTATAGTGAGTTTGGAGATGTGGAGGCCATTAGAGAGGGGACTCTTAAGCAAGGAGTACTCTCCTCCACCAACTAGTATTCTTCCTCTACTTTATCACCCCATTACAACTCAAGGGTCCGTGGGGAAGGAGATTACCCAAGGAGTAGGTTGGGAGGTCAACAGGTGAGTCAGTGGCATTCGACTGGGATGTAACATCCTTCACTCTTGTACACAAACAACAAGAAGGGAACACAAGAAGCAACAAGTCCGAGATTGAATCATCAACCTTGGTGAACGATACCTTATTTTTCCATAAAGTTTTATTGCTTGTGTCTTGTTGTATACAAATTTACTATATGGGAAAAGGAAACAATATGAGTCTCACATTGTAAATTATGGACTATTGATGCATATGCCTTAATATCTAAGTGTTTCCAATGTTGATGGGTTTTTAATTACTATGTGACCTTCGTAATGGATGTTGCTAGTGAATGATTAGTTTAAAATGAAAATATTTATTTGCTTATAATTGCGTTTCGAGACTTAATTCCATTGCTTATGGGTTTAAGAAAGATAAAAAAACTTGGCGTCTTTGGGATGGTCCCTACACTTGGTATTAGAGCTGAGGTTCAACCTCTAGGACCTATGAACCCTTTGTACCTTCTGTAATTTTGGGGTGTCATCTTTCCCATGGTAATTTGAACCTTACGATGATTTGTTTCTGTCACCCTATAATTTTGCTATTTTTTTATTTTGTTTCTTAAATGTGATCCTTTAAATTGATGTTTGACACCTCTTGTTTGTGGGATATGTGGCATAAGGGACTGTTCCAATAATAATGGAACTTGGGATAGGATGGAATATTAGAATGATAGGCATATGATATTTGGATCTTTATACCAAAGATATATTAAAAACAACAAAGAAAAATTTTGTTCCCTTACATACTCTTAAGTGCCTCCAATCCTTCTCCATGTTCTACCTAATATCTGTAGAATCCTTTCTATTATGCAAGAGCATCATTCGTCTATTTCATGTTATGCAGCATGACACAAATTCACGATAAAACATGTGTTTCAACATTTAAGCTCATTGACAATCCACCAATTGAGGAATTGAAATTTTCCTAATTTAAAAAATAGTCTAACATAAGAGATTATTTTGTCTTTAATTGATTTTTTCCTGATTCAAATAATAATCTAACAGAAGAGATTATTTTATGTTTTGATGTTTTATATTTTCTATAAGAAAAATTATTAAGTAATTAAGAATTGTGAATAGTAGGGACTCAAGTACCTAGAGAAACTACCCCTTCCCTTAATATGTCACTGCCAGACTTAAGTTTATTAGCAATTTAGTAGTTTTATGAATTGTGCGTAGAAGTTTGAATTTCATATATGAAAAAAGGTGAAAATGAGAAGTCAATTGGGAGATCATTTGAAGAGTTATTTTGTAGAGTCACAGTTATCATTCAAAAGGACTATGTACTATTATACTATTATAGAAAAATCAAAAGCGACATATTTCAGAAGCCAACCATGTGAGTAACATATAGTTGTACTACAAATCGTTAATGATATTAGGAGCTTTTGTGATAGAAACAAAAATAAAGAGGCTATATATAATGTAGTTTTCGACAATGAGCATGCCACTACCATTCAAATTCTTATATACATAATACTCTTGGAAAAATTTCTGTTTGATTTTACTATCAAACTTTGCAATCCTGTGGATGGATCTTTCTACAACTTCCTAAATGTAAGAAGCATTGATATTCTAGAAGATATTAACAGAGGAGCCTCGTAAATGGTGAAATTTAAATGGAGGTGGAAAGAGCTTGTTGTTGTTGTTGTACTACTGTGTTTGTTTGCCACGATCGATCAATTACAAGTTAGTTCAAATTACAATTACAATGTTACATAGGCCATGGAAGTAATAAGCATACTACCTACTAACATAAAGCAATTTTTTGTAAAGTGATGCTCTGTAAGCCTAGGGTAAGAATATCTGCAGGTCTATGATGTTGGTGGAAAATTACGTAGAATTATAGGTCAACATAATTGACATCATCATTGTGATATATTATGGCATATCAATCCTAGATAGGAAATTGTTGTGACATATTACGACGATTCAACCCTGGATAGGATGGTAAGTAGGTGTATGATTTTATCAATGGATGGATCCCCTTATGATTGTGTTAAGTGAACTTATTAGTAGGTCCTTTATCAATCAACCACGAACCAACTAACCAACTATCAAAATGTTAACTAGTAAGCAGATTTTAGATCACGTACTCTCTTACATGTATAAATTACACAACGATAATGGAATAATAGAGATGTCAACCATGTGTTAAAAAAAAACCTCCAACTGTTGATACTAAGATATTCAGAGTATCACATGATGGAACGATATATTCTCTCTTAACACTTGTAATTTATGTGGTAACAAATAATGGGGACCTGTTTTTTTTTTTCTCGTTAAGACTAATTCTATTAAGCAGTAAAATATTGTACAAGAGGATACATTCCAGAGAAGCAAGAAACCGGCAACCGGAAATGATAGGACTATCAACCTCGGTTCCGGGAAAAGAGTGAGGCAAGCAGGGAGCTACAACTAGACACTAAAGCATGAGAAGCAATGAGTGCTATTCTAAAAGAGTAGGGGTTTCAACACGAAGCTTTTTCCCTTTCCTCTTTTTAACTTCAACCCAGCCACTTTGGGGTGGATGGGCGATTACAACTTGTAGATTGGGGTCCTCCACGGGGGGGCTCTCCTTTTCTGAGTCCGAGGAAGAGGACAAATGGACACGTTTCTGAGCAATAGCTGTATCAGGAGAAGGTTCCCGACCATCAGTGGAAGGGGCCACAGAGTGAGGGGCCTGAAACAATTCTTCATTGCTATCTTCATCTTCAGAACTGGAGGAAGCAGAATCCCCGACTGGAGGGGGAGAGCATGGAGCCCATCGTTTGGACTTGGGCTTGGATTCGTTGGCCTTGTTCTTTTTTGCCGGGCGAGATGGACAAGTATTCTGCAGATGCCCAGATTGTTGGCAATGTCTACACCGAAATGCAGTGTTCTCGTAATCCAGCGTCTGGGTCCAGAAAAAGTCATTTATCTTGAGATTGATTTGTTCTGGAAGACCTTTGCTCAGGTCTAACTCCACACACACTCTAGCAAATGAGTAGAGACCTTTGGTTTGCCGCCACAAATCTCCATGGATGAAGCTGCCCAATGTGTCTCTGATAGCTCTGAAGACACGAGTATTCCATAGATGAGCAGGTAAGTTTGGAAGCCGAATCCATACCGGTGTCTTGGTAATGACCGCCGTGGCTGGATCAAAATCTGGGAACCAGGGAGTCAAAAAAAGCCCTGCAGTTCCCATGAACCAAGGACCCTCTTCTAAAGCCTTTTCATAGTGCTTAATGTTATCAAAGAGAACAATGAAATAACCCTTCGAGCAAAAAAAGATCTTACAATGATGTGTCCAGTTTGCATGGATCCATGCATAGAGATCCTGAGATCGAGGCCACAAACCATTAAATCTGCAAATGATGGCTCTTTCTGCAAAATCTTGATGCTGGGAAGCCAGCTCTTCATGCATGAGTTCAACAGAGGGAACTTCTTCAGCTTTTTCAACCAAGAAGGCCTTAGATTTAAGGGCTTCCGGGGGTTTGGGGATCTCGGAGTGGACTGCGTCCTTGTATGAGAAAGGCTTAGTGGAAGAAGATTGTCCCGCAACACCTCCTCTCAAACGAAGGGTAGCCACCACCGAGCTGTTCCTGGATATGCTGTAAGCAGAGAGGGGTAGAGGGTTTTCAAGTTGTTTACCTTGAAAGATAAGCCGCAGAAGGCTAGAAGGGATCCCTATTCTGCTCTCTAAATTTAGAATGAGGTCCTGCACCAGGTCTGAAGGGCGAACCCAATGCATGATGGTCCTGCCTGCAGGCTGCGTTATCTGGATCTGAAAGGATTCAGATAAGGGCTTTGACCCCATGCGAAGCTCTGGATCTGGCCACAGCACGGGATCTTCTGCTTTCTGTATTATTAGATCTGGCAGATCTGATTCCGATCTGAAACAGAGACTGCGATTCAGATAGCTTAAGGGTTCTGCATGGTCATCCTTGGCCGCTGCGCCGTCATTCTGAAGAGGGCCATAGAAGCTCGTTGTGGAAGCAGGGGGTCGAGGCCCTGCTACCCTAGATTTCGCGGCAAAGAGATCTGCATACGCCTTCGTTTCTGCGGCGCCGGCGTTCATCGTGTGGCCCTTTTGCAAACCTGCATAGGGGAGAAATCTCCTTATCCCTCGCCTGAAACGCTCGAACCCATCCGCTGCAGGAACGCGCAAAGACCTGACGGCGGCTGAGGGCATGGATGCGGCAGAGCTAGGGTTCATCGTGCTCCCGTTCAATAATGGGGACCTGTTGATCATTAGCTATAGAATAAATTGTATGAACTTCGAGGATATGGTCACCCCCAATTAACTACTTTCCTAAACCCTACTGAAACCATTAATATCCATGACAATGACTTATCTACCAAAATGATATAGGTCATATTTAGTGACCTACCAACTATTAAAACCTTACTTTTACTCTCAAAGGAACTGTGCATATATTTTGTGGCACACAATTCATTCACATGACATAAGAAGAATACCAAAGAAATAACATAATGCATTCTCATCAATATGTCGATGACATAATGCTTTGAATTTAAAAGGTGTAACATATTGCGTTGATGATATAAGAAGAGTATCACCCAAATATAATTAACAAAAAAAGAAATAATTAGAAATTGGCTACATAATAATTATAATCTGCAAGAGTTTATATAATAATAATGGCTATATCAATTTTATTTGCTAGTTTAAGTAATTAAGTGATATTATTTAATAAAATAGTTAAGTAATTAAGTAATTTTATTTAATGATATAATACCATCTATAAGCTCAAATATTTACAACATTATCTAACTAACTCGGGATTTACTATGTATGAAAAACTAAATAGATTAAAATATGTGTTATAGAGGTTTGGCTATTTACTAACATGTTGATGTTGAAATTTGGCAACTTAGGGAGAAATTCCCTCCTTTGGAAACCTGTTCTCACCCTGAGGAGACCCCTCTAGCCCTTGGAAGAATTTTAATTTGCACATGGGAAAATTATTATTTTAATGCTGGACCATCTCACATCAAAAGTACTAGTCAACTTGGAAGAGGAAATTCGACCTCATCAACCGCATATAAATACACCTAAGGTCACATCACTTGGAGGCATCAACACACATTCATTTCTTCTCTTGATTGGTTCATACAAGCCTGAAATTGCAAGGTCCAAGCTCACATGTTCAAATGAGAGAGAGTGTTTTTCTACTGACAACCATTGACTTCTGTTTTGGGATGGTTTGACTTGCATTGACTTGAAAAGTTTTAACTTCATTTGACCTATTCTTGGATTTATTTTTGTAGGTCGAGTTGATTGGCACTTTGATCGAGATTTTTTGTGCACTTTGACCAACATTGACTGTAGCTTTTGGGTTAGGGTTTCCATTGGTCAAACTTTGACTTTGACTAAATTTGTGGGCAAAATTTAAGGGTTGTTTTGACCAGGTTTGATCAAGTAGAATAGGTCACATTCTTTGACAGGTTGATTGAAATTTTTGGAGCACTTTTACTATTGATTGCTGACTGATTAGGGTTGCATTGACTACTATTGACTTTGACCAAAAATTGCAAATTTGACTTTCATGCTCATACTTGATTGGATATTGGTTGGTCAAGGTTTTGACCTTTAACTCATTTTTGATGTACTTGGACTATGTATCTCTATATGTTAAACATTTGATAACAATCTAATAGAAGAAGAATTTGGAAAGGGTTTTTCACCTTGTGGGGTTTTTTCGTGGTCTTTGACCAAATTTCCATGTCTCTGTTTTTTCCCCAAGGAAAAATCGCAACTTTCATTATTGAATTGAAAATTACTTGCTGTAGATGCTTCTGAGAAGCATATGAAAAATTGGTGGCTATGACACATTACTGATATGATTGTATGTTACATAACTGTAATTGATAGCTGAAAATAAATACAATATAAACATATCTGTGGAATATACAAGAAACTAATGTCTACAAAAAGTTATGTCTATCGAGAGTCATAAAAAACCGGGGCTGATTTGGCCCCAGTAACTACTGATCTTCAAATGGACGATGGAAATATTGATAGAAGTCATGTTTGGACTGTTCTTGAATCTACTAGAGACCCTGTGGTTGGTGCACGAACTCCAAGGATAGCTAATCGAAAGGATGGTTTCTTTCCTTGTATATATGGTTACAAGAAATAATGTCAAATTGAGATTTTAATAATAAAAGTTCCTCTAGGAGGTCCCTGATTGTGTGCATGTCGCATATAGATAACTTATTGAACCAATTAGTGAAAAGTTTTGAATCACCAAAAATTTGAAGATGTCTGCATCCTTTCTCTATTGCAAAATGAAGAAGATGTTTGAGTGTAATAAGTTCTGAAAAATTATTTGTGCCATCTTCTAATACCATATGTAGTTTAAAATAATGTTCTTTATTGAGATATAAAATGGCTCCCCCACCACATTCGGTCCGCTGGGTAGATCCATCGAAATATGCACATGGGAGATATTTGTTGATGTTATATGCCGAGATATTTCTAATGGGCTGATTGTGGGTGTTATCCGGTAATGAGTTATAGAGAGTCGTGATGTGAGCAACAACAAGTGACCAGTGAGGAGGAATGCCTTGAAAAATAAGTTTGTTTCTAATCAACCAAATGCACCCACAGATTAGGATTGGAAGGTTTCTGAGTTTGGTGGGATGTGCCTGGTTCCACCACATTTCCCATGCCAAAGTAAAGGTCAGACTTGTCCATTTGATATTCAAATTCATGGATTGTTGAACTTGATTCCATAGCGCTGATGTAGAAGAACAATGAATAAAAAGATGGTCAATGTTTTCTTTTGCATTTCGACAAAGTACACACCATGAAGGTCCCCAGAAAGACAGTCATTGTAGATTGTCCCTAGTTGGTGTTTTATTGCTCAGGATGCACCATATGAAAAGTTTTGATTAGGGGGGTCCTGAGGCTTCCAGAGGGGAATCCACCACCAAATAGTAGCAAGGGGCTTATGTTCAGAATACATAATGGGGTACGCATCCTTTGGAGTGTGCAAACCATGTTGATCAAGTACCCAAATGAGTTGATCGTCCCTGTCCAGTATCCAAACATGTGATTCAGCAAGTGCATTTTTGTAATTGATCCATTTCGGATGCCACACCTCTGGAATGCCAAGGTGTACTAGAGATTTCCAAGCATGTGAGAAGATAACACTATCAATCAATTTGAGATTTTTGTCATCCTTCTTCCTTTTTTTCTTTTCCCATTCAATCATCTTCCGCTTAAGAAAATTAAGTTTTGATGCAAAACTTTCAGATGCTGATTGCCTAAGAATCGGAGGGTGGGAGCGCCAGAAGTCTGTAACTAGTTTTAAATATGTATCAGCTTTAAGCCAAGTCAAAGTGAACTTAAAAGGGGCCTTTGTCTTACGAATTTCTCCATCAATCTCTAAATAAAGCGGAGACTGATCTGATATGCCACCCAATCCTACCCATTGCCTGTACAGGGAGAGATTGTCAAGTAGAACATCTTTGATAAGGAATCGTTCCAATCGTCTAGCAAGCATGGTGTCCCAAATTCTTCTATTGCTCCATGTGGGTTTAGGGTGAGCCATAGGGATGTCAATGAGGTGATTTATGTCCAATAGTCTCTAATAAAGGGTCAATATGAGCATGATTCCATGGGGATTCTGCATGACCAATCAAGAAATTAAGATCACCCCCTAGAATGATATTGTCAGCTTGCATATATGAAGTGTTCAGAATCATGTCCCAGAAGGCCTCACGATGTTGACATGGGCCATAAATGTTAATCAATCTGAGATCCCTCCCAAGTTCTTCAGAGAAAATATTAGCCCCTAAAATTCCTTCCTCTCCCTAGATGTTAGAGATTTTAATGACCCCGGGATTATAATCGATCGTTATGCCCCTTGACTGACCACGGGCATCCAAGGCATGAAAGTGCCATCCAGGAACTATCGCTTCCAAAGTGGGTATGATATAATCACAGATACTAAGAGTCTCTTGTAAATAAATGATGTCCACCTTCTCTAATTCCAAGAGGCCTTTGCAGTGCTAGTTTTTTGGCAGGACTAGCCAACCCACGACAATTAAAGGAAAGCCACTTCATGGGGGAACCGAATGCGTGACATGTATTGGTCTAAGGACCTCATCAATGGGGAGTTGTCTACCTTCAACTACATCTAGGGAAACCTGATGTATAGTTTTGGACATATTAGAATGTCTGCCCCAAGAGGATTTTGTAGGCTTCGAGAGGGGGATGATGCCGAGACCACAACCATCCGTAGTTGAAGGTTTAGCTAGGGAACGTAAGTTGTATCTGTGGTGAGTGTGGGAATCGGTTGAATCCCTAGTTGAAGGGGCAGGCTAAGGAAATTCAATAATGGAGGGGGGGGACAGAGTATAGCGGAGGGGAGGTAGTAGTAGGACAAGAGAGAGTATTAAGATCATGCACATTTGAAACTTCCCCAAATAGAGGAAAACTAGAAATAGAGGACTCAAACAAATTAAAAGGAGAATTATAAGGGAGAGATGAGACAATACCCCGATGAGGATCGGACGCTGCTGCGGGTGCTCTAGTGACACGAGGTGAAGTGGTGCAAGCTGAAACAACTTGTTTCCATCTGTCCAACCCCTTTGTATTTGATGATAGTGTCTGTCGTTTTCTGAGTCCGCAACCCTTGAGAAATTGGGGTTTCTTTCGTACCAATAATGCCATCCAAAGAATCTGACAGGGAAGAAGTTTTTGATAGCAAGGGGAAATCCTTATAGAGATGGCCAACTTTGTGGCATTGCCGACACTTGAAGGGTACCCCTTCATAATCAAGCATCTACAGATGATAAGTTCTTCTCCATTGAATTTTTAGGTGTTCCTCCAATCCTTGATGGGTATCAAGATGGACCAAGATACGAGAAAATGCCATTCTACCAGAATCGATATATGATTTGTCGTAATCAAGAAAAATCCCAAGTGCATTTTCGATACGTTTGAATATATCCTCAGACTAGAGATGAAGAGGTAACCGAGGTAAACGTACCCATATAGGTCCCACCCCCAGCTGTTCCCGATCTGGGTCAAATAATGGAATCCATATTTTGAGTAATATAGGGACCATCTCAATGTGCCAATACTTCGTTAGTATCCAAGTGGCTTGTTCTGACCTATGAAAACAAAGCGCAAACCATCCCCGGGACATCGTTACTGGTGAAGGTAATTCCTCCAATCTCTGACCTGAGATATCTGAGACCCACTTCTTTAAACGAGAAATGGAGTAATTGTGTCCCCGAACCTATCTAGTCAAAACCATATTGGCAATGTCGAGGACCCCATCCATCTACAATCCATCCCCTAAAATTAGAGAGATCCGCTTATTACCTACCTTGATGCATCTGGACTTCTTCGCATTCCACTTCAAGTTGCTCACAATAGGGTTATTAGAGTTGAATGGTGGGGGGTCTGGAGCACCGCTAACCCTAGATTCATCACCCAGACTGTCTGGCAAGGGGGAAGATGCACCATCAAAATAAATAGATGAGGAGGGAAGAGAGGTTTGTGGAGTAGGGGGTAGGGTTATAGAGGGAGAAATGAAAACATATGGAGTTGTGGAACTAACCCTAGAATGTATCGGTGCAGAGGAAAAAACAGATGGTCTAGGAAAAGAAATATGGGATATCGGATTGAGGGCCGGGACATATGGGGGAGTAGGGTCAAGACAAGATGCAAGGAACTAAAGGGATGCAAGGGAGGGTGAGATATATTCAGATTATGAAATAAATGAAGAGGCGTCAGGAGAACCAGAATATGATACATGGAAGGAGGAATGATTGGAGACCAAAAGGGATTCAAAATCATGAGGTGTAGGGATATGTAGGGCAGGTGCGTGCGAAGCCTTAGATGCAACATCCAGAGGAACCAATAGATCAGGGGCAATCGGATGAGCCATAACGGTTTGATGACGTGGAGACTCTGTCCAAATGGACATATATCCAAGGGGATCTTCAGAGTAATCAACCAGCTCCTCATCGATCTCAGCCAGAAAAGTGATGGATGACCAGAAGCTTGATGTGAATCAACTGACAGATGCCTCAACTAGCGAAAGAGTTGTCCACCCAAACCCTCAGGTGTAGTCGACTAGATGCTGCAGTAGGTCACTGGGTAATGTACATGCATATGGTAAACCCTAACCATAACCTCGCAGAGGACACTGATTTGATTCTAGATGCGACTTCAGAGCCATTTTCCCTTCCCTTCATCAAAACCATCCCTGCATTATGAGCTCCTGTACACATTGTCCTATCTCAATTATATTTAGTCACATATATTAGTTAGTGTTATTTCATTTCCATGTCTCTGTTGTTCTTGATTGTCTTCTATTGGGTATATGGTTTTATGTTCTATCTAAAATTTCTTGCTGTTACTGGGTGATTGAAAATATATTAGATAATCGACTGCTCTTGGAAAGACGAACTGTTATAAGTGATTGTTACAACATAGAACATTCAAAAATTAATTGTCGATTGGGAAAAAGGGAATGATATATGAAAAGGCAAAGACTATTAATTGAACTCAATATAGTTGACAAGTTTCACACAAACATTTACCTTACGCGTGATGAGTTGTGATTAACATTTAGTGTAATCAACTCTAATACTTTGACATATTTGTCATTGATCTTACATTCAACTCACTCAAACTTCAAGTGGTTGAGACACTTGTCATGGACTTCACACCTTTCCCATCAATCCTCTTAAAGCATTAAACTTGAATGGATTTGGAAATTCTGAGTTAGATCAATTAATTAACTTACATACTTGATTTTGTCATACACAAAATCTAGAATTAAATTAGAGATATATCTAGACACATGCAACCAATGCATCTCCTGCAACACGTTGACCGTACCATGTATCCATGGTAATTAATGAAAGCATAATACACACAACAAAACTAGTGTATACATCATAACTATATATATCTTCATGATCAATGAATGTATGAAAGCTGATATGTATCATGATTTCAAATAAGAGTTCTTTCGTTATTGTCTATGGAATTCATGATCAAAGAATAATTTATTTATGAGTTTCCTTTTATTTATTCCTTAACAATTAAAAAATATTGCATACAATTGTTCCCAATCCACATATGATATCATGTATCAATGGTAAATTAATTATAAGTCCAATTTTCGAGAACTAGTGTGTGATTCCATGACACAATACCCACAATGACACCGTAATGCACAATTTTGTTTCGTTTGATATATATATATGTATATATATACATTTTGTAAATAATAGTTTTCGTCTCGAGATTCGTAAGTTTTTTTGTTTAGGTAAGTTAAAAATCACATTAGTCAAATAGTTACATGAAGGAAATGCAATTAAATTTTATAGTGTTCTTTGTAAGTGAGTAAAAGTTCTACCACATTTCCTAGGTAATATTGAACCAATTCTAGTAAATTATACTAAAACATTTCCCCTCAATGAATCTCTCAAAGTGTTGTAAAATGACAACAAGTTTCATCAATATTTTTGAGCACTTTCATAAGTTTATCCTAATTTTCAAAGTAAGCACTTTTTCAAAATTTTATTCATGTTATGTTTTGAAAACTGTAAAATCTTGTGATGGATCAATTTTTTTCTTGTGCTTCAACATTAGTAGATTTTGAAGCCTCAATATGTGAAGCCATAGGCCTCTTGAATTTTATTTAAAAGTATGCATTTTGAACATACTCGGGCCATATGTGGTGTTCTCAAATTTTCTGAGTTTTTAGTGAAATAGATCTTGCAAACCATTGCTTCGTTTTTTGCTTAATTACTTTATGCAATGTAGTGTTTGATGAGATTAAGATCTAGATTTTAGAGGCTAAGGACCACTGGGGAGGATACTCTTTTTCACTGATTTCAGTGAATGTCCACTTACTATAATGGATTGAAGTTTATTGATTATCTGCATATTTTCTATGAATACTTTATGGGATAGCCATGTCTAAGTTGTAAATGATAGCAATGTGGTTGTTGGAGATGTAATGCATAGAGGTTGTCTAGATAAGGGACAATGTTAATTGCCCCAAACAAACAATGATGTGTGTTATCCTTAAATCGCAGAGAATGGAAGTCTAAGTGTTGTTTCTTTAGGCTTCCGAATCTCCTCATTAATGTCTAGTTCCACTGTATTTCATTTATACAAGATGCCGATATGGGAAGCACTCGAGTAAAATTATGCGTGTCTTGTTAGCACACAAGTTTGGTGCACTTCTAAATATGAAGCCACATACTAATTAAGGTAATCTCAATGCAATGTTGAAGGCAATGCCAATCATTACCTTTGCGTTCACTCTTTTCAATACATAGTTGGCACTTTTCCAACTATTGATTCCATGAATATTATCTATCATATGCAACTTAAATTCAAGTGAAAAAGGATAAATCTTGTAGTTGAAAAAATTGTATGATAAGTCAATTAAATATCATTGAATCAATCATGGCTAGGCTAGTGTCTATCAACTGGGCAAGGAAGTGAATTAATTATCATCAATGACTTTAGTTGAAATATACAAAGAAATTGGATGTGGCATATGACATGAGGTGAATCTAAAAAAAAAAAAAATGTATCTCAAACTTTTCTACTAACATCGAATGAGTGAATCCAAATAAAAGTGAAAACAACCGTTCACATTATGGTTCATTATTTATTAAGCGATAAAAATAAGTCAAATGAAAATTTAATTAATCAAAGTTGGTTGAGATAAGAGCACATTTTGGTAAAAGAGAATGTTCCATTTTAACCTACTTCTAACTAGTGTCACTAATCCCATTTTAACCTATTTTTAACAAGCATTTAATAGGGAAATTACAAATTGAACTAATGATGAATTCTTACATCCCAGGGATATAACTCTTCTAAGTAATTATCAAATGGAATTATGAAAAAACTCTTCTATGTAACCATTATAGTCTCATATAATAATAAAAAGTTGAATCATAGAGAAATTAGAAAGAAATATGAAGGTAAACATCCTACGTTTTTTTTGCCTTTTGTCTCTTACCATTGCAGAAATTCATTGAGGAATATTTGGCATTTTTTTCAATTTTGGATCTTAATTAAATTGACATTTTATTGTACAAAATGATTTGGCACCCTTGAATAACTCTACTACAACTAAATTATGCAATTTTAACATTTGATATTTGCAATTCCATCATTCTAAAATGATTCTTGCGAGTTTTTAGGCCAACAATGTTAATTTCCCTTTTTATTATTTTAAATAAAGAAAAAAAGAAGTCAATTATTAATGCATTTAGATAACATCTAAAGAAAATTTCAACATCATACATTAGAAAATAGCACATCCAAGTATGGGGGATGAAAACCTAGGGTTTCGTAACACCCCACCCCACATTTACCCACTTTTACAAGTTCAACAAGGTAAACATGAGATGAGAGTTACTATGCATGGACCAACATCCAAGTTCTAGTGATGGAAGTGGGGTCTACCATCCTGAAACTTATTGAAACCTTCCAGGGACACTTGATCACCCATATGTCAGACAACATTGACTGATGATCTTTTCCCAAGCTGGAACTAACTTTTTCCAAGCTTTACAGCCCAGCTGCACACATGAAGTCTAGTCCATGTGGCCAAAAGGCTCCAGCTGCATGCACAAGCCATCCTCCATGCAACGATAACCAAAATCCCCAGTTTTGTGCCTGCGGCCACAGATTCGGTGCCATAATTTCAGGGTTAGCCTAGAGGCCACTGCCCATAACTGCCCAAAACATTCTAAAACCCTATCTATGATGATCACATGTCTGCATAATCTATACTAGGATCAGATCTTTCCCAAGCATGTTAAACACATGATAAACATTTAGAAAAACACTTTGTAAAGAAAGTAACTATAGGTCATGAATGCATATATATTCACTTCCTCATTAGTTTCATTAAAGCATCATCAAGAAGGCTCACTGACCTCTCAAGCTAACTGCATCAAACACGTGTTAGTTCATGCACTCATATAACTAATTGATAACTTATCGAATCATGAACAAGATCCATAATAAGAGCACATCATTTAACCATGCTTATACGTAAAGGGGGGGACGAGACATAGAGTTAATTAGAAGCATTAATCCTAGAATAGTTTAACCTCATTAAGAAAAGCGGGTGGTGAATGAAAATAAAGAATAATAAATTAAATTAGAAAAAACAGTTTCATGAGAGAACTTCCATGTGGCAAGAGACAACACAAGGATCCCCATCTAATAGTCAAATTGAGTTAAACTAGGGAGTAGTCGGGGGACCAAATTTGATACCTACCATTTGACTGCAGTAATGAACACAAAATAAAGAATATTAAAAGGGAATCAAGAGACAAATAGGAGAATAAATAGGGAGTCATGTTGGGGTGAGGAAAAATATTATTTTTGAATAAAAATTTAAGTAAATAATTTAGGAGAGCCTTAGTGAGAGGCTGACATATGGGTGGGTGAATAATCAAACTTTTAGATTAATAAAAATAATCATTTTTGCATGAAGTGCCAAGTATCACTTTTGAAGCCTCCTATGAAATAAGGAGCAAGCTATGGGATAAGTATCACTTTTTTTCCCTATTTTTGGATGGATTGCATAATGCTATTGTGAGTGATGGCAAATCCTATAGTGAGTTTGGAGAGGTGGCGGTCATCAGAGAGGGGAATCTTGAGCATGGAGTGTTCTCCTTCATCGATTAGTATTCTTCCTCTATTGTATCGCCCCATTAAAACTCAGGGGTCTATGGGGAAGGAGATTACCCAAGGAGTAGGTTGGGAGGCCAACAGGTGAATCAGTGGCATTAAATTGGGATGTAACATCCTTCACTCATGTACACAAACAACAAAAAGGGAACACAAGAAGCAACAAGTCTGAGATTGAATCTCCACCCTTGGTGAACGTTTCCTTGTGTTTCCATCAAGTTATATTACATATGTATTGTTGTATAAACAATTACGAGGTGGTAAAAGTAAACAATATGAGGGTTACATTGTAAATTATGGACTATTGTTGCATATGCCTTAATATAAATGTGTTTCCAATGTTGATGGGTTTTTAATTACTATGTGATCTTCGTAATGGATGTTACTAGTGAACGATTAGTTTAAAATGAAAATATTTAGTTGCTTATAATTGCATTGCTTATGGGTTAAAAAAAAATGGTGTCTTTGGGATGGTCCCTACACTTGGTATTAGAGCTGAGGTTTAGCCTCTAGGACCGATGAACCCTTTGTACCTTCTGTAATTTTGGAGTGTCATCTTTCCCATCGTAATTTGAACCTTATGATGATTTGGTTCTCTCACCCTATAGTTTAGTTATTTTTCTATTTTGTTTCATAAATTTGATCCTTTAAATTCATATTTGACACCTATTGTTTGTGGGATATGTGGCATAGGGAATTGTTATAATAATAATGGAACTTGGGATCAGATGGAATTTTAGAATGATAGGCATATGATACTTGGATCTTTATACCAAAGATATATTAAAAACAACAAAGGCAAATTTTATTCTTTTACATACTCCCAAGTGCCTCCATTCCTTATCTATGTTCTATGTGACATCCACAGAATCTTTTCTTTTAAACGAGAGAATCATTCGCCTATTTCAGGTTATGCAATATGCCACAAATTCACGATAAAATCACGTGTTTCAACATTTCAATGCATTGACAATCCACCAATTGATGAATTGAAATTTTCTTGATTCAAATAATAATCTAACAGAAGATATTATTTTGTCTTTTGATGTTTTATGTTTTCTATAAGAAAAATTATTAAGTAATTAAGAATTGTGAATAATAGGGACTCAAGTACCTAGACTAACTGCCCCTTCCCTTAATATGTCACTGCTAGACTTAAGTTTATTAGCAATTTAGCATTTTTATGAATTGAGCATAGAAGTTTGAATTTCATATATGAAAAAGGGTGAAAATGAGAAGTCAATTGGGAGATCCTTTCAAGAGTTCTTTTGTAGAGTCACTATTATCATTCAAAAGGACTATGTACTATTATATTATTATAGAAAAATAGAAAGCGGCATATTTCAGAAGTCAACCATGTGAGTAACATATAGTTGTACTAAAAACCGTTAATGATGTTAGGAGCTTTGTGATAGAACCACAAATAACGTGGCTATAGATAATGTAGTTTTCAACAATGAGCATGCCACTACCATTTGACTTCTTATATACATAAGACCTTTAGCAAACTTTCTATTTTATTTTACTATTAAACTTTGCAATCCTTTGGATGGACCTTTCTACAACTTTTCATTCCTAAATGAAAGAAGCATTGATATTCCAGATGATATTAACAGAGGAGCCTCGCAAATGGTGAAATGTAAATGGAGGTGGAAAGAGCTTGTTGTTTTGTTTTGTACTACTGTGTCTGTTTTCCACAATCAATTAATTACAAGTTAGTTCAAATTACAATTACAATGTTGCATAGGCCATGGAAGTAATAAGGGTACTACTTACTAACACAAAGCAGTTTTTTGTAAAGTGATGCTCTGTAAATCCAGGGTAAGAATATCTGCAGGTCTATGGTATTGGCAGAAAATTACATAGAATTATAGGTCAACATAATCGACATCATCATTGTGATAGATTATGGCAGATCAATCCTAGATATAAAATTGTTGTGACAAATTATGACAATTCAACCCTAGATATGATGGTAAGTAGGTGTATGATTTTATCAATGGATGGGTCCCCTTATGATTGTGTTAAGTTAACTTATTAGTAGGTCCCTCATCAATAAACCATCAATCAATTGTCAAAATGTTAACTAGTAACCAGATGTTAGATCACATACTCTCCCACATGTACTAAACACATAATGACAATGGAATAGTAGAGATGTCAACCATGTGTTAAAAAAAAACCTCCAATCGTTGGTACTAAGATATTCAGAGTATCACATGATGGAACAATATATTCTCTCTTAACACTTGTAATGTTCTATGGTAACAAATAATGGGGACCAATTAATCCTAAGCTATGGAATAAATTGTATGAACTTCGAGGATATGGTCACCTCCAGTTAACTACTTTCCTCAACCCTATTGAAACCATTAATATCCATGACAACGAATTATCTAACAAAATGATATTGGTCATATTTAGTGACCTACCAACTATTAAACACTTACTTTTACTCTCAAAGGAACTGTGCATATATTTCATGGCACAAAATTCATTCACATGACATAAGAAGAATATCAAAGAAATAACATAATGTGTTCTCATCAATACATTGATGACATAATGCGTTGAACTTAAAAGATGTAACATATTGCATTGATGATATAAGAAGAGTATCAACCAAATATAACTAACAACAAAATAAATAATTAGAAATTGGATACATAATAATTAAGATAACTGATATTACAATCTTAATTGAGTAATTATAATATGCAAGAGTTTATATAATAATAATGGCTATATCAATTTTATTTGCTAGTTTAAGTAATTAAGTGATATTATTTATGAAAATAGTTAAGTAATTAAGTAATTTTATTTACTAACATAATACCATTTATAAGCTCAAATATTTACAACATTATCTAACTAACTGGGGACTTACTGTGTATGAAAAACTAAATAGATTAAAATGTGTGTTATAGAGGTGTGGCTATTTACCCACATATTGATGTTGAAATTTGGCAGCTCAGGGAGAAATTCCCTCCTTGAGGAACCCCTTCTCACCCTAAGGAGACCCCTCTAGCCCTTGGAAGAATTTAATTTGCACATGGGAAAAATATTATTTTAATGTTGGACCATCTCACATCAAAAGTACAAGTCAACTTGGAAGAGGAAATTCGACCTCATCAACCACATATAAATACACCTAAGGTCACATCACTTGGAGGCATCAACACACATTGATTTCTTCTCTTGATTGGTTCAAACAAGTCTGAAATTGCAAGGTCCAAGCTCACATGTGCGAAGGAGAGAGAGTGTTTTTCTATTGACCAACATTGACCTTTGTTTTGGGATGGTTTGACTTGCATTGACTTGAGAAGTTTCAACTTCGTTTGACCTATTCTTGGATTTTTTTTGGGAGGTTGAGTTGATTGGCACTTTGACCAACGTTGACTACACTTTATGGGTTAGGGTTTCTGCAGGTCAAACTTTGACTTTGACTAAATATGTGGGCAAAATTTAAGGGTTGTTTTGACCAGGTTTGACCAAGCAGAATAGGTCGCATTATTTGATAGGTTGACTGAATTCTTTGGAGCACTTTTACTATTGATTGTTCACGGATTAGGGCTGCATTGACTACTATTGACTTTGACTAGAAATTGTAGATTTTAAGTTTGACCAAATTTGACTTTCATGCTCATACTTGACTGGATATTGGTTAGTTGATTTGGTTGGTCAATGCTTTGACCTTTAACTCATTTTTGTTGTACTTGGACTATGTATCTCTATTTGTTGAACATTTGATGACAATATAATAGAAGAAGAATTTGGAAAGGGTTTTTCGCCTTGTGGGATTTTTCCTTGGTCTTTGACCAAATTTCCATGTCTCTATTGTTCTTGGTTGTCTTCTATTGTGTATATGGTTTTATGTTTTATGTAAAATTGCTCACTGTTACTTGGTGATTTAAAATTTATTGGATAATTGATTGCTATAGGAAAGAAAAACAATTATAAGTGATTGTTACAACATAGAACATTGAAAAATTAACTGTCGGTTGGGAAAAAGGAAATGATATATGACAGGGTAAAGACTATTAATTGAACTTAGTATAGTCGACAAGTTTCACACCAAAATTTACCTTATGCGCAACTTGACGAGTTGTTATTAACATTTTACGTAATCAACTCTAATCCTTTGACATCTTTGTCATTGATCTTGCATTCAACTCACTCAAACGTTAAGTGGTTGAGACATTTGTCATGGACTTCACACCTTTCTAATCAACCCTCTTAAAGTATTGAACTTGAATGGATTTGGAATTTGTCAGTTAGATCAATTAGTTAACTTAGATACTTGATTTTTTCATACACAAAATCTAGAATTCAATTAGAGATATATTTGGACCCATGCAACTAATGCATCTTCTCCAACACGTTGACCATATCATGTATCCATGGTAATTAATGAGAGAATAATACACACACCAAAACTATGTATATATCCATGATCAATGGGTATATGAAAGCAGTGTATACACCATAACTATGCATATTTTCATGATCAATGAATATATGAAAGATGATATGTATCATGATTTCAACAAAGAGTTCTTACTGTTTATGGAATTCATGATCAGAGAATAATCTATTTATGAGTTTCCATTTATTTATTCCTTAATAATTAAAAAATATTGCATACAAATGTTCCCAATCCACAGATCATATCATGTATCAATGGTAAATTAATTATAAGTCCAAATTTCGAGAATGAGTATGTGATTCCATGATACAACACCCACAATGACACCGTAATGCACGATTTTGTTTTGTCTGTTATATATATATATATTTTGCAAATAATAGTTATAGTTTTGAGATTCGTAAGTTTGTTTGTTAAGGTAAGTTGAAAATCACATTAGTCAAATAGTTACATGAAGGAAATGCAATTAAATTTTATAATGTTTTTTCTAAGTGGATAAGCCACATTACCTAGGTAATAATATTGAACCAATTCTAGTAAATCATACTAAAACTACTTTGAACTATGCACATTGCCCCTCAATGAATTTCTCAAAGTGTTGTAAAATGACAACAAGTTTCATCAATATCTGTGAGCAGTTTCATAAGTTCATCCTAATTTTCAAAGTAAGCACCGTTTCAAAATTTTATTCATGTTATGTTTTGAAAACTATAAAATCTTGTGATGGATTAATTTTTTTCTTGTGCTTCAACAATAGTAAATTCTGAAGCTTCAATATGTGAAGCCATAGGCCTCTTGAATTTTATCTAAAAATATGCATTTTGAACATACTTCGGCCATATGTGGTGTTCTCAAATTTTCTGAGTTCTTAGTGAAATAGATCTTGCAAACCATTGCTTCGTTTTTTGCTTCATTACTTTATGCAATGTAGTGTTTGATGAGATTAAGATCTAGATTTCAGAGGCTAAGGACCACTAGGGAGGATACTCTTTTTCACTGATTTCAGTGAATGTCCACTTACTATAATGGATTGAAGTCTATTGATTATCTACATATTTTCCAATGAATAGTTTATGGGATAGCCATGTCTAAGTTGTAAATGATAGCAATGTGGTTGTTGGAGATGTAATGCATAGAGGTTGTCTAGATAAGGGAAAATGTTAATTTCCCCAAACAAACAATGATGTGTTTTATCCTTAAATCGCAGGGAATGGAAGTCTAAGTGTTGTTTCTTTAGGCTTCCGAATATCCTCGTCGATGTCTGGTTCCACTGTATTTCATTTATACAAGATGCCTGTATGGGAAGCACTTGAGTAAAATTATGTGTGTCTGGTTAGCACACAAGTTTGGTGCACTTCTAAATATGAATCCACATACCAATTAGGGTAAGTTCAGTGCAATGTTGAAGGCAATGCCAATCATTACATTTGCATTCACTCTTTTCAATACATAGTTGGCACTTTTCCAACTATGGATTCCATGAATATTATCTACCACATGCAACTTAAATTCAAGTGACAAAGGATAAATCTTGGAGTAGGAAAAATGGTTTGATAAGTCAATGAAATATTATTGAATCAATCATGGCTAGGTTAGTGTCTATCAACTGGGTAAGGTAGTGAATTATTCACCAACAAGGACTTTAGTTTAAATGGACAAAGAAATCGAATGGGGCATATGGCATGTGGTGAATCTAAAAAAAGTAATTATCTTAATATTTTCTACTGACATCGAATGGGTGAATCCAAATAAAAGTGAAAACAACCGTTCACATTATGGTTTGTTATTCATTAAGCGATAAAAATAAGTCAAATGAGAATTTGATTTATCAAATATGGTTGAGATAAGAGCAAATTTTGGTAAACAAGAATGTTCCATTTTAACGTACTTCTGACTAGTGTCACCAATCCCATTTTAACCTATTTTTAACAAGCATTTAATAGAGAAATCACAAATTAAACTAATGATGAATTCTTACATCCCATGGATATAACTCTTGTATGTAATTATTAAATGGAATTATGAAATAACTCTTCTATGTAACCACTATAGTGTCCTATAATAAAGAAAAGTTGAATCATAGAGAAATTAGAAATAAATATGAAGGTAAACATCCTACATTGTTTTTTCCTTTTCTCTCTTACCGTTGCATAAATTCATTGAGGAAAATTTGCCATTTTTTTTTTCAATTTTGGATCTTAATTAAATTGACATTTTATTGTAAAATTGGATTTAGCACCCTTGAATAACTCTACTACAACTAAATTATGCAATTTTAACATCTGATTTTTGCAATTCCATTATTCTAAAATGATTATTGTGAGTTTTTAGGCCACATATGTTGAGTTCCCTTTTTTAATTTTAAACAAAGAAAAAAATAAGCCAATTATTAGCGCATTTAGATAACTATCTAAAGAAAATTTCAACATCATCCATTATCAAATAACACATCCAAGTATGGGGGATGAAAACCTAGGGTTTTGTAACACCCTACCCCACATTTACCCACTTTTACAAGTTCACCAAGGTAAACATGAGACGAGAGTTACTATGCATGACCCAACATCCAAGTTCCAATTATGGAAGTGGGGTTTACCATCCTAAAATTGATTGAAACCTTCTAGGGATACTTGATCACCCATATGTTAGACAACATCGAATGATGATCTTTCCTGAATTGGAACTAACTTTTACCAAGATTTACAGCCAAACCACACACGTGCAGTCTAGTACATGTGGCCAAAAGGCTCTAGCCGCATGCACAAACCATCCTGCGTGTGATGACAACCAAAAATCCCCAGTTCTGTGCCTGTAGCCACAAATTCAATGCCATAATTTTAGGGCTATCCTACAGGCCACCGCCCAAAATTTCTAGAACCTTTTCTATGATGATCACAAGTTTGCATAATCTATACTAGGCTTGAATATTTCCCAAGCATGCTAAACACATGATAAACGTTTAAACAAACACTTTGTGAACATAGTAACTACAAGTCATGAATGCATATCTATTCACTGCCTCATTAGTTTCATCATTGCATCATTAGGAAGGCTTACTTCCCTCTCAAGCTAATTACATCAAACACTTGTTAGTTCATGCATTCATATAACCAATCAATAACTTAACGAATCATGAACAAGATCCATAACAAGAGAACATAATTTAACCATGCTTATAACCAAAATTTAACTAGAATGAATCCATGACAAACCGGTCATAAAATAAATACTTGTGCTCATTGATCTCAATAAGAAATGACACATAATAACATATGCATAAATCCAACCAAGTTAGGGACTTCCACATGCCACCCGATCGTAGATTGGGTTGAACCAAATCTCCCTTTCACCCAACCACCCCCATGCCATATTTCAAGCATGAATGTGGGATCACATGGGATAAACCAAAACAAAACCAACTAGGGAATCCAAAGTTTAAACCACCTCAATCCTCAACCATAATGATTTCACCTAAACTGGTCCAGAAACCACCAAACCAACAAGATTGGATGCCTCAAAATTTATTCACCATACCCAGATCAATTTTCTTGTCTCCACCCATCTGTCAAGAGTTCCAAGAGAAAACCATCTCCACCCTCAATCCTTGGGAATTTTCCTGAGACCACCTCAACTAGGATTTGAGATTTATCGGCAATCCAAAGCTTAACCAAATAGGGAACCCACTAGATCATGGTTATCTAGGAAATGGAAAAGCCAAGGTTGTACATCACTATCAATCCAGGAAAATCCATGCCAATGACAATAAACATGAACAATAAACCAATGGATAGACCATGCATCAAATCCCAACATGATAAATCACATATGCACATTGTTACTTGCAAATCCATAGCTATTTTCTGCCCTTTCTTGTTGTATTCCAAACTTCCTCTTGTGCTCCCTTTCTTACTTACTTGAGTCTTCCTTGTGTCTAAGTGCTTGTTCTATCTTCGTTTCTCTTCTCCTATCTAACTGAATGCTAGAATGTACACAAGTGTGTGTGAATGTTTGCTCTCCTTTTATTTTATTTTTCCTTTTCTTTTACTTCATTTTTCCTTGCATGCATATTCTTGTCTCTTCATCTTCCTTTTCTCCTATTTTTTGTTATTTGTTGTATAAAATTTCCATTTATTTCCTTTTTCCTTTTCCAATGCCAATGCCAATTTCCATAGACAATAATAAACCATAAGTGATTCCCAATGTAATATTTACCCCCTCCATTCAACTTGGAATACATATCCCATGACCTTGGTTTTGATTTATTTACACGGAAACTTAACCCTGGGCTGTTACAAACCCCTCCCCCTTGAGGGAACACTGTCGTCGTTGTTCTATGACACTTATGACGAACCTAAAATGCTGAAAATAAAACATACTGTTTATTGGAGCTTTATAAACACAACGCGATGCAGTATTTACAATGATAAACAACTGAAAACATGACACACATATTGCTTATTGGAGCTTTATACCACAACTTGATGCATTATTTACAATGACACACACACGCACACACACACGCGTGCACACGCGGGCGCATGCACGCACGTATGCGCAAGTACACACACACCAAAACTCATTTGCTTCAACTAACAAATAAAAAAGGATATAATGCCCAAATCTGATCAACCATCTCCCATGTAGCTTCATCGGGCCTAAAGTGCTTCCATTTCACTTTAAGCTGCTTTGTTTCTTGGTTCTAGAGCATGATATTATTCCGCTACAAAATACACTGCGGCTCTAGTTGGAAGTCTCCCTCTGTTTCCACCTGCAATACAGACCAGTCAATCACATGATCAAGATCCTAGACATATCTATTAAGCATTGAAACATGGAAAACATCATGGAATTTCATTGTTGGTGGTAGTGAAAGTCTTTAGGCCACTGATCCAATCCTCTCAAGGAACTCAAAAGGCTCGCAATACCGAGGTGCCAACTTGGCACATGACCTAATCTTCAAGGGCATCTTATCGGGCTTGATACAAAAGTACACATGCTCCCCATCCTAAAACTCCTTGAACACCCTATGCTTATCCACATAGCTCTTCTTCCTGTCCTGTGCTGCCGTTAAATTGTTTTTGATAGCCCGCATCTCCTACTCCATCTCCCTCAACATATCAAGTCCAATCAACACTCTGTTCACTGGATCACTCTCGCTGATAGGAGTATTGCAACTCCTTCCATAGATAGCCTCAAATGGAGTCATCTTCAAGGATTCTTGATACACATTATTATAAGAAAACTCTAATAGTGGAATATATTCCTCCCACTTCCTATGTTGATGCATGACACACATACTTAACATATCCTCAAGAATCCTATTAACCCTCTCTATTTGTCCATTTGTCTAGGGATGATAAGCTATACAGAAGGCTAACTCCATCCCCAAGCATGCAAACAACTCTTTCCAAAACCTAGAAGTGAGCTTGGCATCTATATCTGATATAATCCTCTTGGGAAATCCATGGAACCTCACTATCTCCTTGATGAATAAATGAGCCACTTCACTAACTGAATTAGTAGACTTTACTACAATGAAGTGAGCTACCTTACTCAACTTTTCAACCACAACCATGATGGAGTCATGCTGCCTTGATGTCCTAGGATAACTTGTAGTGAAATCTAGGGAAATGACCTCCCATTTTCATTTTGGAATCAGAATATCTTGCAATAGACCAACGGGAGGCTTGCATTCAAATTTCACTTGTTGGCAGTCTAAGCACCTTGCAACAAACTCAATTATCTCTTTCTTTAAATTCGGCCAATAGTAGAACTTCTTGATAACTGTTAAAGTCTTCTGGTATCCTCGGTTCCCTGAATATGGCTTGACATGAAACTCTCTCAAAATAAGCTTCTTCAACTTGCCACTGTCAGTCACATAAATCCTACTCCTAAATCTAACCAAGCCATATGTTGTGAGGTGATACTCCTCATCCCTATCACCTTCATCTTTCTGCTGCAATCTCTGCTTCAGTTATTGGTACTTTTCATCATGCTTCCCTACATGCAAGATCTATTCCTATAAATATATCACATAAGAGCTCACAACTAAAATATGATTCACCCGCACTCTCCTACTGAGAGCATTCACAACCCGGTTCTCTTTGCCTTTGATGTACCTAATATCAAAATCAAACTCACTGAGAGTAGCCAACCATCTAGCTTGCCTTGCATTTAGATTGGGTTGGTCAAACAAGTACCTCAGTACACTATGATCACTCATGAAAATGAACCTCCTGCCAAGGAGATAATGTATCCACATCTTCAATGCATGAATGGTCGCTGCCAACTCAAGATCACGAGTTGCACAATTCTTCTCATGCTCATTCAACTTTTGTGATTCATAGAAAACCACATGTTCTTCCTACATTAGGAATCCACCAAGTCCTTCCTTGCAAGAATCTATACAAACCACAGACTCCTTATCAGGATTTGCAATCTTAAAAACTAGAGCATTGGTAAGAAACTGCTTCAATTGATCAAAACTAGCTGCATACTTAACAATTTATTCAAACTTCCTCCCTTTCCTCGGCAAAGATGTGATAGGAGTGCCAATCTTAGAGAAGTTCCTGATGAACCTCTTGTAATAACCTGCTGGTCCCATGAATGATCTGATCTCATCTACATTTTTTGGTACCGACCACTCCATCATAGCCTTAATATTTCCGGATCCACTATTGTCCCCTCCTTGGAAACAACACATCCCAAGTAATGAATCTGAGTCTGAAGGAAGCTACACTTGCTGATATTGGCATACAACTTATGCTCTCTTAACACTCTCAATACCACTTCTAAGTTCTCTACATGCTCCTCCTAATTCTTTGAATATACTGATATATCATCAACAAATACTATCACAAAATTATCCAGGTATGGGTGCAACACACTGTTTATCAAACACATGAAGGTGGATGGAGCATTGCTAAGACCAAAAGGTACCACCACAAACTCATAGTTCCCATACCTTGTACGAAATGCGGTCTTGTAGATGTCTTCTTCTTTGATGCGCACATGATGATATCCTCATCTTAGATCAATATTTGAAAATACTACAACTCCCTTTAGCTGATCAAAAAAATCATCAATCCGAGGCATTGGATATTCGTTCTTGACAGTCACCTTGTTCAACTATTTATAATCAATACAGAATCTGAGAGTACCATCCTTATTTCTTACAAACAACACTGGTGCTCTCCAAGGAGACACACTTGGCCTCATGTATCCCTTATCAAGCATCTCTATAAGCTACAACTTTAATTCCACCAACTCTGGAGTACTCATTTCGTACAATGTCTTAGATGTTGGTGCCACTCTAGGTACCAACTCAATAGAGAAATCCATCTATCTCTGAGGAGGCCTCTCTAGAATCTCAACAGGAAATACATCCTGGAATTGCTATAAGACATGATACCTCCTTAGGACTTCATCATCCTCATCCTCATCCCTTTGTTGTTGGAAACATGTAATGCAAAAAAAAAAAAAATTTCCTGCGGCTATGCTTAGCTTTCATAGCTATGACCATTCTCATTGAGGTAGGCTTATTATTTCCTTGCAAGACTCTCTTTTCCCCATCATAATCCATGCACTTGATGGCCTTGTCATAGTAATCTACCTTAGTCCTATGATTAAACAACCAATCCATGCCCAAAAGCATGATATAAGAACCCAAAGGAATCAAATTCAAATTTGTTGTTGTAGGCATGCCATTAAGCTCAAATGCAGAAGACTTCACCAAATGATGAACTTTTCTCTTGGTCCACATAGCCAATTTCACCAACCCAGATTTTGCAGGCACTTACTTACTCAACTGGCACTCACCAGGTCAGGACTAATATATCTATAGTTTGATCCAGGATCAATCAAAATATAAACAACTTGATCACAAAACTTACCTTCCATATTTATAATGGATGTCTGATGATCTTACTTTCTATTATCTATTGCTGCATAGATCCGGGGAATGCTCTAGCCTATATCCCCAACTGTCTGTTCCTCTTGAGCACTATAAATTTGAGGCTTGCTACCCTGATACAATAGTCAATCCCTCCCGTTATGGTCTCCACCACAGGTCCAACACTTAACGTTTTTTACCATTGCCTTTATTTTGCTTCTCCTCAGGTTGAGACCCATGTCCTTTCTCAACAACATTAAACTTCTTGTAAGGAGGCACATTTTCCTTCTCACCTACATCCTGAAATATCCCTAGCTTCTTAGGCCATTTTCCTTTAGCATTCTCATTAACCTTCCAGTCATGCTTTAACTCATGCTTTCACTTTCACTGCTCATAACAATGTTTCAACTTCCTGATATCCTCCTCCAATGACTGAGGCTCATCAAACTCAATTCGATCTTTGAATGATAATGGAAATTCACTGATGAACCTTTGGATCTTTTCTTTCGCATCCTTGAGATAGGGCACATATCTCATCAACTCCAAAAATATGGTTTTATACTCTTCATCTAACATGGAACCCATTTCGAGTTCATATAATTCCTTGGACTTTCCATCATAATGCCTCTTAGATATGTACTTCTTCTTGAAGAGTCTTTCAAATTCTTCCCAAGTCAACTCCTCTTCCCTGATAAATCTGACATGCTTAACATCTTCCCACCAAATATATTATTTTCCCTTGACACTAAAGGTAGCTATATTAGCCTTCATATTCTCAAAGTAATCATGAAGTCTAAATAATTTCCTCATCCCAAGTAACCATGTTTCTGCATCTTTTGACTTAGTCAACTCACCATCAAAAGTATGAGGCTTGACTTTCTTGAACTCTTCTGGAAAGTATCCCCTCTCACTCCTCCTATAATGATGTTGGCGATGATGGTGATGATGTCTCCCAGAAGTAGAGCTAGAATAAAATCCATGAGTATTAGCCCTCCTCTCAGGTGTATCCAAGAGTCTACTACTCTTCATTGTATCGTCCCTGTCCATCCTGTGCCTTTTCTGAGACCTACTTGCATCTACACCACTAGTATTTTCTTCCTATCTGTCCCCATGAATGATCCCCAGTTGTCCCTGCTAGAAGGCTTTGAAGAATAACTGCATTGGCCTCAACTTTCTTTTCTTGAGCTTTCATAAGCCTTTCCTATGCTTCAATCAATCTCTAATTATCTGCCTTGCAACTTACAATCTTTACCTTCAAACTTATTCAACATGTCGGGTAGATCAGGAGAGTCTCCCTCTCCCTGCTACTCAACTGATCTCTCCCATCCCACCGATGTATCTTCTATCATGTATTGGGAGTCGTATGAACTGTACTCAACTATTATGCTCTTCATCTCTTGGCCTTCTATTTCCTGCAATATGCCATAGCTAGCTAAAATCATAATCAAAAGCATACCTCAACTTACTGCTGGTGAGGCTATTTCATATGCACAAGCCAATCCATATTAGCACTACAAAACATATCATGTATATGATATAATAGCAATATCAATAAGTAACTAATATGCATGCATGGAAAACATATAGACAACTGACGTGCACACATAACAATCTGCATTTACCCTGGGGTCCAATGTTGCAATCTCACTCTCATACCACTCTGTAACACCCCACCCCACTTTTACTCACTTTTACAAGCTCACCAGGGTAAACAAGAGATGAGAGTTACTATGCATGACCCAACATCCAAGTTCCAGTTATGTAAGTGGGGTCTACCATCTTGAAACAACCTACAACCTTCTAGGGACACATGATCACCCAAATGTCAATCAACATCCACTGATGATCTTTCACTGAGCTGGAGCTAACTTTTTGCCAAACTTTACAGCCCAGCTGCACGCTTTAGTCTAGTACATGCAACTAGAAGGCTCCAGCCGCACGCACATGCCATCCTCCATGCAACTATAGCCAAAAATTCCTGATTTTGTGCTTATGATTGTGGATTCAAAATTTCAAGGCTAGCCTACATGCCACTTCCCAGAACTACCCAAAACTTTCTAGAACCCTTTCTATGATGATCACAAGTTTGCATAAGCTATACTAGGCTCGTATCTTTCCCAAGCATGCTAAACACATGATAAACATTTAGATCAACACTTTGTAAACATAGTATCTATAGGTCATGAATGTGTATATGTTCATTGTCTCATTAGTTTCATCATAGCATCATCAAGAAGGCTCATTCCCCTCTCAAGATAATTGCATCAAACAATTTTTAGCTCATGCTTTCATATAACCATTCAATAACTTATCAAATCATGAATAATATCCATAACAAGAGCATACCATTTAACCATGCCTATAACCAACATTTAACCAAAATGAATCTATGACAAACCAGTCATAAAATCAATATAGTAATCAATACTTGTGGTCATTTATCTCAGTAATAAATGACACATAATAGCATATGCATAAATCCAACCAAGTCAGGGACTTCCACGTACCACCTGATCATAGTTTGGGTTAAACCAAATCTCTCTTTCAGCTAATCACCCCCATGCCATTTTCCAAGCATGAATGTGGGATCACAGGGGATAAAACAAAACAAAACCAACCAAGGAATATAGAGGCTAAACCACCTCAACCATTAACCACAATGATTTCACCTAAACCAGTCCAAAATCACCAAACCAACAATATTGGACGCCTTAGACTTTATTCACCATACCCAAAGGAATTTTCCAGTGTCCACCCACCTGTCAAGATTTTTAGGAGAAAACCATCTCCACCCTCAACCCTTGGGAATTATCCTGAGACCACCTCAACCAGGATTTGAAATCTTCCAATAATCCAAAGCTTAACCAAACATGGAACCCACTACATCATGGCTATCAAGGAAATGGAAAAGGCAAGGTTGTACATCACTATCGATCCAGGCAAATCCCATGCCAATGAAAACAAACATGACCAATAAACCAATGCATAGACCATGCATCAGATCCTAGCATGCTACATCACATATGCACACCATTACCTACAAATCCACAACTATTTTCTACTCTTGCTTGCTGTTGTCCAAACTTCCTCTTACGCTCCCTTGCTCGTTCCTTGCTTGCTTTCTTCAGTCCTCTCTGTGTCCAAGTGCTTTTTCTCTCTCCCTTTCTCTTCTCCTCTTTAAGAGAATACTAGAATGTCCAAGAGTGCGTGTGAATGTTCTCTAACCTTTTTCTTTTATTTTTCCTTCATTTTCCCTTGCATGCATATTCTTGTCTCTTCATCTTCCTTTTCTCCTATTTTCCTTTATTTCTTGTATAAAATTCTCATGTATTGCCTTTTTCTTTTTCCAATGCCAATGCCAATTTCCATAGCCAATAATAAACCATAAGTGATTCCCAATGTAATATTTACCCCCTCCATTCAACTTGGAATACGTGTCCCATGACCTTGGTTTTATTTTATTTACATGGAAACTTAACCTAGGGCTGTTACAAGTTCCAACCCTTTATCCATTTTTGTTTTATCTAATTAAATTAATGACAAATGGATTGATTAATATTGGTCCATTGTGATGAGTCTCAAGGGGTAGACATCCCCCTAACATCGTTCCCCCCCGTATGATCATTGATCGGAGTGTCTCTGGATGTCTTAGCCCTTTCAAAGTCACACATTATTGCTTGTATTGGCATGTAGGTTGTTGATACTATCTACACCCAACTTTTTGGTCAAAAAAATAAATAACAAATGGATTGATCATTTTTTATTGTGTCAAAGGTCATCAATACCATTAGAATAAAACCCACATAATCTTCCTCAATAATAGAGGACTAATTTATTTATTTTATGATCCAATTGATATCCTAGCAAAGGTGAAACTAATGAATTTGGCATTATTTCCCATTTTTGTTAAACAACTTGCTATACCCTTCTACATTCACATTTACTTACTACATGAGAAACTTCAATTATAACCAAGCTTGTCATTATTACTAGTGACACACTTCACATCAACTCATTTACCTAATGAGTATCTTTTCTCCTTATTTCACACTTAAATATTTTTTCAATAAGCTATACTTTGATTGACTTGGTCCATTGTAGTCAAAACTATGGCCCTTGGAAATTAACACTACAATGGTCATATCATTTGCTCATTCATCCTTTGTTTGATTTGAGATTAAAATATTTATATAATGTGAATTGGGTTAAAAAAAAGCATATGTTTTACCAAAAAAAAAAATTCCCTATTGTATATAAGTTTTGGGTGAAAGCTTATCCACAAACCTCATTCCCATCCACAAGTAAATTTTACGTCCCTAATGTTGGAGCTCTGTGCCACTTATTAAAGTTCACCTTTATTAGTAAATCCATGAGTCACATCATTATTTGGTCCCCACATAGAATTCAACCATTGGTTATTGTCCACTGTGGTGAAACTTTGTGTTTAAGATTGTCTTGTAGATACATATTTAGTCAAGACAACACATGGAAAGTGTTAGAGTCAGTATTTGCATGCTTCCATCAGTGATCAAAAATCCTCTTTTCATATCATTTTAAGGGTCCCACTCAGATTTTTTTATCATTCCACTAGGTCATGCAAAAAATTAGTCACTGATGGTAGTCCTAGTCTAAAAAACATCACTCTTCCCTAAATGTGATTACTTGCTGGCATAGTTTCATATCTTGTTGACTATGCATCATCCTTAAAGTTATTTTTATCATGCCATTTGTATTAGTTATGAGGTCATTATGTCATCTTGAAATTCAATCCTTCAAGGTCTCATTAGGTCTATTAGGGTTTCCAAGGTTCCATTTCATTGCGCAAGACCAACAAATAAAGGGTGATCAAATAACATCCCTTCACCATGTGAAGATGTTTTGAAAAGAGAAATGCTTGTTTCATTATGTAATTCTATGTCTATTATATGTAATAAGTTACTTTTTAGCTGCATACTCAACTCCATTGCCAAAAGCATCCAAGCCAAAAGTCAAAAATCAAAATTGCTAAAGCATCATCCATCTGTCAAGAGAAAAAAAGTCAAAAAGTCAAAAAGTATTAATATGAAAAATTGAAAATAACAAGAAACATTAGAAAGTGGATGTGCAACTCATAAATTATATTTTGTCCAAGAATAAAGGCTCTCAAACACACCCATGAAGCTTCATTTGCACTCTAGCACTCTCAAAACTCCTCAACAATAAGAAATTTGTTGATTTTAAGGCGAAATTGGGCAAAACAAAGCAAGAGGACATGTTTAGCAGGGTCGCTGCGCGTTTAGCCTGGTCGTTGCGCTCTTGTAGAGGTTTCTGCATGTCTTCCAGAGATCCCAGTGTTATTTACAACAACGCTGTGCTCCTGTAGAGGTCGCCGTGCATTTGACTAGGTCGCTACACCTTTGCCCGGGTCGCTATGCGTTCGCCTGGAAGGAGCCAAAACGTCCTAAAAACCCTCCATCACCACCAAGTTTCCAATTTGATCATCATTTACTTTAGCAAATAAGGTTGGTGGAAAACTTACTCATTCCTTCCCTCCATTATTCACCTACAAATAGGGTTTAAGTTGTTTGTTGTTATTCCTAAGATCAAACCCTAGTCATACATTCCCACCATCTCAAATCACATTTCCTATATTTCATCACTATTCCCCCTCACTTAACAACTATCCCCTTTCACCTTCATCCTCTCATCCATCCACCTCCATTCCTCCACCTCAGTCCATACATCATTCATCTTCATCTTATGAGTTAGCCACACCATCACCTCCATCATCACCATTTCATGAGCCTATTCATTCACTTGTCAGAGATGAAGGCACTGGGCAAGAGCATATTAAGCATGGTGAGAGAAGCAAGTCCAAAAGGGCTGGTTTAGGTACCTTGGCACATACGTATCAGAGAGGACATAGGCAAGTGTTTGCCCCACTAATTGTGGGAGGGCCTTGCCTTCTTCATCGACAAAGAAGGTACAAAAGGGTAAGGAAAAAGTTGTAGAGGCAGAGATCCAATAACAGGAGGAAGACCTCCATGAGATAGAGCATGATTTTCAGTTAGTTGACTCAGATGAGCATGATGATAGTGAAAGCACAGATATTTTCATCAAGGAGAATAATGCACTCATAGGTGAGCTCCAGGTTAACTTGCAAAGGGCCAAATGGATCATTTCCTACTATAAGTAGGAAAGCAGGCAGTTTTAGGTCAAACACGAGCTCATGGAGGTTCAGCTCAGAAAGGCAAAGAGAGAGGCTGAAAAGGCAAAGTCCTTACTTGATGAGGCATATGGGCAGTATGGTGAGCCACTTGATGAACATGTTCTAAGAAGAAGGCTAAGGACTAGAGGCCTAAAGAGAGCTTTGGAGGAAGAAAGAAAAAGGGAGGAAGAACTAGCCAATGAGCTCACCTTGAATGAGCAATTTGCCAAGATGGTAAATGAAAACCGAGAATATTGGCTTGAGAAGGTAAATTATTATCTAGAGAACCTCCTGGAAAAGGCCAATAAGGATAATGATATTCAAAGAAGGATGGCTAAGCACTATGCCATGAGAGACAAAATTGCAAGGGCCAAGCTCAAAAGAGCTCATGCAAAAATTGAGGTCTTGACCAAGAAAGAGGAGAAAAAGAGGTTGGATATCCTTGCCGAGGCATCACTCCATGCCTCAAACATATAGCCAGTTGTTAGCCCACCAATTTTGACCATTGTTGAACAATTTTGGCAAGATATTTTTTGCTATGTTTTTTAGAGAAATTTTGGCACAACCAACATGGTCAAACACGCAACACCTTGGACGCTGCGCTCTTTTTTGGAGCATCCAATGAGAAAATGGTTAGCATGTTTGGATTCAGAATGATGAGGGCATGCACCCTATACGTTTTCTAATCATTTGGAGCAAAACTGGTCAGCCAAAAGGGTAAAAAACTACCAAAAAAATCACCTTTCTGCCTCTCTTTTGGCCTGGTCGCTATGCGTTTGAGTAGTATTGGGAGATTACAATTTTGGAGGGGCAAATCAATCCCATTTTGAAAAACAAGGGCAGTTTTGGAAACTAGTTTGGATAAGATTTCCAATGAGCTATCCTGGGATAGATTTAGATATCGGGAAGGTAGTCAAAAGTCAAATTGAAGAGGTCGCTACATGTTTGACATTGGCGCTGCGCGTTTGATGAGGTCGTTGCGCGTTTGAGAGTCTTATGCTATTTTCACTATTTTACTCCAAGTTGACTTTTACCTATGGGAATTTCAAGTTTTACTCATGTAATTGATCTAGATGATGTAATTATTATGTTTTTACTTTTATCTAGGGTAGATACATCAGTTCAATAGCCTATGCGGCATGTAATGAATCAATTTGCTAGAGTGAGGGATGAGTCACTTTGACCACCCTACATTACAACTATCAGTTCAGGGTTTCTTGCAACTGCTCCTCCTCTGATGGTTTCGACCCCTGAGCCTAGCATGAGTTGGTTTTAAGCCTATATTATGTATTTTATTAGTGATTTTACAAGTTGGATTCAGTGGGATGCTACACTAGTGATCAGAGGCTATTGTATCAGATTTTAGCCAGTTTCAATAGATGAGTTGCAACTATTTTTGTGGGATACATGTGGTATGAATGTTTAGCATTTTTTCTTATTTGTGATCATTTGTATGAATGCTTTATCAGTTCATAAACCATTTCATGTCTGTTATATGATAATTTTAAAAGTTGATAGGCAAAATACATGCTTGCTCATGCTCTGTTTTGGGTAATTTATCATACTTTGTCCATTTTTCTTCAGTTTAGGATGAATACATCTCTTATACTCTTCCTAACTCCTCATTAGTCTTAAACCATCTAATCAAATAACCTTTTAAGTGTTAAGCTTCATACCTACCTTGCCCCTTTGAATGTTTGCAATCATATCTCATTTTCCCTGACCTAGTCCCTCTGACCTAAATCACTCATCCTTGTGAATACCCAACCAAATCAACTCAAACAACCCTCTGCACTATACATCTAGCCTAAAACCCTAAACTATCCATCCCTCCTAGCTGTGACCCTTTGGAGAGAGCCCTCCCTAGACTTTATAGCTAGGAAACTCATAAAGATATTCTCTTCATAGATTGGGATGCGAGAATCAAACAGGCTGAGCTAGCAGTCACAAGGGTAGCCGGGGTATCAAAGAATATCACTAAGGCAATGAATCACATCCTGTTTGCCACCAATCTCATTAAAGAAGGAAATCTGAAAGAAATGCCCGATTTAAATGCTCTATATAAATGCTGGCAAGAAAAGGCAGGGAGTCAAAGAGAGGCAATTACAAAATTGACCACGACTAGTTGGGAGTCATATTGCGAGTATCTTGTTAAGCCACAGAGCTAGATTATGACTCTCAATTGTTCCCTTCATACGACTCAACGGATGTTGCCACCTCTCACTGATGCGATCTTCACAAGACAACTCAGGACACATTTTGGGGCACCTCCTCAAATTCAACTGATGACCGATATTTGAAATTTAAAGGACAAGATGGAAGACAACAAGCCATCCTCTTAGTTCTATTCATTTAGCCTCTATTTAATTTTGGAGTTACTTACCTAGTTAGGAGGAAGGTTGTTTTAAACCTCCTCAAATTTTGTATAATCTATTTTTGCACATTAGTTAGAATAGTACTTATACCTTTCTCATGCATTTAGAGAAGGGTCCAAAATTTTATCAAAAACATTTGCAAAGAATGCACTATTGTAAGTTTGTGAATGCTTTGGTGAAATTATGGAACATGATTGTTTCTTTTAGATATCAGACTACTTTCCTTTGTTGATGCACTTTTGTATTCTTGTGAGACAATTTGATTTGAATAAAGAAGTTGGTCTATGTCATTTATCAAATGAGCAGGACTTCACACATATGGTACTATTATCTTGTATGATTGATTCTGTTTACATTTAATTAGTGGCAAAACTTTACTTTCATGAATTGTATGTGAGATTTATTGTTTTTGTTAAGCGTTAATTGCACTTTTGTATGATGCCTAGCTGAAATTGTGATTTTCATATATAACTCATCATATATGCTATATACTTTATAAATTCCTTTGACTAATTATTTAGTCAAAGGAATTATCTTTTACATTATCATCTCTGTTTAGTTGTGTTCAATCTTTATTATCACATGTTAAACAGATATCTTTGTAGATCACATACCACACAGGAATACCCAGGTTTATATTAGAATAATTTAGTTAGAGAATTGCATCATAGAATAGGTCATTTAGATTATCATTATTCTATTGCAAATACTCATGAACCACCCACTCTCATCTTAAAACCCACACTGGGAAACTGGTCCCATTACCTCCAGTCGGAGCCACCACTTTAAACGGAAAAGGAGCTGTCTTAAAGTCTGGACCAGGTGGTTATCCCCCATGTTTCAGAAGTAGAATTATGAGGCCGCAACAGGTCCTCAATTAGTAGATAGAACAATTATTCTTTTGCAAGTTGTGCTCAGAGCTCTAGCAAACAATTGTAATAGTTTCTCTATTCAACTGATTAATGCAAAGAGGCTTGAGGGGTTTTTTCTAGTTGGGTTCCCTTAGAAATCAATGTGTACTTGTGGTTTTTCTTGTTGCATGTTTATCCATGTTCTAAATTATGATTTTCATTCCACAAATTAGTAGAGTAGAATTTGTGTCTCCTGATTTCAGTTCGATTTCTTGAATAGTTGCAATTTCTATCAAATTTCTACAATAATTTGATTTTTATTAGCCTTGATGATGAATTTGACTTCATTCTTCAAACTAGGGTGAAGAAAGCTAACATTGATTTTTTCCACCTCCTCCCTAAAATCTAGAAAACTTCCTTGATAGGGCTAAATATGAAAGCCCACCTCTAAGTCGCTTCAACATCAATTGTATTCTAATATCTTATTTATAAAAGAAAGCATTTGATTGATTTCTTAACTCTAATCAAAGATACCATTAGCAGATCCATTAGCATCAATCATCAATCATAAATCATAAATTCCCATTATAACGCATTTGGATTATATTGCAACATATTACCCTTATTTGTGGGGTTGATGGAATTTTTAAAGCCACTAGAGACAAGTTCACTCGTGTTAAAATTGGCAACTAGGGCCAATCTCCATTTGGGTCACCTTATTCATGGCTGATAATATTTTTCCTAGATTCCTCTCATCGAGAGGTGTAGGATTGATCTAAAGATCATCCGATTTCGATAAGTATTTATGGAGATATGAATTTATTTTGATTATGGAATAATTGTCAAGCCGACCAGCAACTCATGTAGGCTCAGAAGCCCAACAGACGCATCTATTCATCATCAAAATTTGTATATAAATATAGGAGGTATTTTCCTCATTTGGAAACACACGTCTCATCACATCTCTCTCTCTCTCCTGCGAAGAAAAGAGACTCTTCTCCTACTGTGCAGAAAGGGACTCTTCTCGCACACGTGTTGAAGGAAGGACGAAGAATTTAGGGTTGCAACTGCAGATTGGAAGTTTGACCAACATTGACCATCAGACTCTCTCTCAGAACTGCACTATAGGTGGAACTGACTCTCCTCAGAAGGCCGCATTTTTTGGTGAAGGAATCAAGCTGATCCGATGATCGGTTTGCAATATATTGTCTGCCCTAGTTTAGGGCTGATCTAGGGTTTGTTTCTACTGATGTAAATCAGATTTATGTACTATTTCTCTCTGCTGAATTATTGAAGATAAAGGAAGATTTGATCAAAGAGTTTCCCCATATTAGGGTTTGTCCCTAGCTAGCCACCACATCTTGTGTCTCTTGTCTTGGCTTATTTTTTGTCTATCGTTTAATGTTCTATCTGCACTTTACTTACTGTACATGTGATTGCTAATCTATGGATAATAATAATAAAAAGAATTAAACTTCTCTAAGCATAGAACATACCATAACTTAACATGGTATCAAAGCTGAGGTAAAGAAAAAGCCCGGGCAAGAGCAAGAGCAATCACCGAAGAGAAGATTGGCAAGGCTATCCTAAAAGAACTATGGGGTCCTCAACACTCTTCCCTGCCAAAGACAAGCTCCGTGAGAAGTCTGAATATCATGGATGGAAGATGTCTCTCGATCTAACCTTAGAAGATCAAGGAGTGTTGGACCATGTGAGAGGCAATATTATTGAGCCTCCATCAAATGCACACGCTGCTGCCAGGAACAAATGGAAAACCGTTGAAGTCAAAACAAAGAAGATCATCCGGGACTCTATCAACAAGCGCTTGGTGGCCTACATCTCCGACCTGAACACCTCCAAGGAAATCTACGATAGACTGGTGAGTTTATTTAAAGTTAATGATGCAAATCAAGTCTTGTTTCTTAGAAATAAGTTGAAGGAAATTAAGAAGGGCAAAGATGAGAGTATGCAAGCATACTTCTTAAGAATCACTAAGATAAAGAACGATCTCCTATCTATTGGGGAGATTATTGCTGATAGGGAAATGGCACTCACGACTCTTGGAGGATTACCATCCGAATGGTACATGTTCAGGAATACTCTCCTCAACAATAACATAATTCCTAGATTCAAGGAATTAATGGCAAGATGCATCCAAGAAGAAACAAGGATAGAAGAGCAAGAAATGACCATGCCTAAAGGTCCTCTTACTGCCTTTTATTCTCATGCTAAGAAAAGAAATAATTTCGGGACTAAATAAAAAAGAAAGGCTGGACCTAAGGGTGGAAGAAAAGGATGATGTTACATTTGCGATAAATTAGGTCACTATGCAAGGGAATGCCCTGATAGAAGGAACTCTCACTAGGACGACGATCAAAATATCTCTCATGGCAATCAAAGGAATGAAAATCTAATAGTAGAGGTAAAATGAGTGTTGGAAATCAAATAGGACAATCATTCAAGAAGGTTAGAAATTCCAGGTATGGATCTAACACTGTTAAAAATAAGCAGGATGAATATTATCTACCAGCTGCTCTATCTACCTCTGCTCCTTCGGACTCGCTGGGAATTTGGCTTATTGATAGTGGTGCCTCAAGGCACTTTGGTTACAAGGAAGTTCTCCATAATGTGATAGATAAGGAAACTAACTTGGATATTATCCTTGGAGATAATATGAAATATCACGTGAAAGGTGTAGGCAATGTCTCTCTTAAATTGAATCAAGGTAATACAATCCACTTACAGGATGTATTATATGTACTTGACCTCAAAAAGAACTTGGTGTCCATCTCGGAAAGGAAGACAAAGGCTACAAGGTACCTTCAGCGATGGCAAGGTACGTGTATGGAAAAATAATGTTAAAGATGCCTTTACTCTTGGGTTTCGAGTTGATTCATTATATCAGGTTGGTGGAAGTCCACTAGGTGTCATGTCTTGTGACACATCTCTTCAGTCCGAACTTTGGCATCGGAGGTTTGCCCACCTTCATTATAAAGCTTTACCCGATGTAAGAAAAATGGTGACAGGGATGCTCAAATTCCGAGTAGAGAAAGAAGGTGTATGTTAGGGATGTGCCAAAGGAAAGTTCAAAAGGGGACCATTCCCCTCAAGCCAAAGCAAGACCTCCGATATATTACAGTTGGTTCACTTAGATATATCTGGTATGATGCCTGTGAACTCCTTCGGAGGATATTCATATTACCTTACTTTTACTGATGACTATTCTCGAAAGACTTGGATATACTTCTTGGAAAAGAAGGATGAAGTGTTCTCTTGGTTTCAACAATTCAAAGCCTTGATCGAGAATCAAACCGAAAAGAGGATCAAGATCTTTAGGACTGATAATGGGACTGAATATGAATCTAATGAGTTTCATGACTTTTGTAAAGAGGCTGGCATTAAGAGGGAGACTACTACACCATATACTCCTGAACAAAATGGTGTGGCGGAAAGGAAGAACCGTACGATTGTGGAAGCTGTCCGTGCCATGCTCCATGATCAAAGACTTCTGAAGTTTCTATGGGTTGAAGCTGCAAACACCACCGTATATGTACAAAACCAATGCCCTCATCAAGCATTGGGTTCCAAGACTCCTAAAGAAATGTTCACCAGTAAGAATCCCGACGTATCTCATTTTAAATTTTTTGGAAGCCCTGTATATTTTCATGTGCCGAAAGAGAAAAGGAATAAATTAGGTGCTTTTGGAAAGAGAGGAATCTTCGTGGGCTATGGTGAAAATACTAAGGGCTATAGAATCTATGTAGCTGGTCAAAGGGAAGTCGTGATTAGTCATGATGTCACCTTTGACGAAGATATGGCTCTTGGCAAGGTGAACAATCTTCCTACTTTAAGGAGCTCTCAAGAAGTTGACACCAGGGAACCAAAAGAAAAAGATGATGTAAAAATGCCCGATGTGGATGAACCCATGGATCCTATTGATCCCCCTGAGCCTTCCTCTTCTAAGAAGAGGCCCTCTTGGCTTAGGAGGCTACTTGATGATGTTGAATGACACACTGCACCTTGAGGAACCTTCTGTGAAAGTAAGAAACCTAACAGGTATCAGGGATACCTGATCATCATGAGCACGATCATACAAAATGAGCCTTCATCATTCTCAGATGTCGTCAAGCATCAAGTATGGAAGGATGCTATTACCGAAGAATATGAGTCTATTATGAAGAATGATGTCTGGGAAGTAGTTCCCAGACCCCAGGACAAGACAATTGTCACTTCTAAATGGCTTTACAAAATAAAGCATGCAGCAGATAGAAGTACAGAAAAGTATAAGGCTCGTTTTGTCGCTCGTGGCTTCTCCCAGAAGGAAGGTATAGACTATGACGAGATATTTGCACTTGTTGCCAGATATACCACCATCCGCTCGATCATAGCCCTTGCGGATTCACAAGTATGAAACCTACATCAAATGGATGTCAAGACCGCGTTCTTGCATGGTTCGATCAAAGAAGAGGTATACATGGAGCAACTCGAAGGATTTGAGATTTATGATCGAAAATCTCATGTATGCAGGTTGAAGAAGGCTCTCTATGGGCTGAAGCAAGCACCCTGAGCATGGTATGAGAGGATTGATAGCTACTTGATGAAGCTAGGATTCACTAGGAGTGAAGCCGATCCTAACCTTTACTTTAAGGTTGAAGATGACAAACCTCTCATACTGGTGCTGTATGTGGATGACCTCTTTCTAACAGGTGCAGACCCTCTCATTCACAAATGTAAGAGGGAGTTGGCTTCTAAATTTGAAATGAAGGACCTAGGACTGATGCATTATTTCCTAGGACTTGAAGTCTGGCAGAAGCCAAGGGAAATTTTCCTATCTCAAGGAAAATATGTGGTGAAGATATTGGAAAGATTCGGTATGGTGGACTGCAAGCCTGTAACTACCCCGATGGAGCTTGACTTTAAGAAGTTAAGCGGTAGCACTGCTAGACCTGTTTTACAAAATGCCACTGAGTATCGTCAACTCGTCAGAGCATTAATGTTCTTAGTGAACTCCCGTCCAGATATATGCTTCGCAATCAACACATTGAGTCAACATATGGTTGAAACTCACCACATACACTGGATTGGTGCCAAGAATCTGTTGAGATATCTTCGTGGCACAATTTCTTATGGGTTAAGATACATTACCGGAGATGTGAGACTACTTAGATACACTGATGCTAATTGGGCAGGCAATGTGGTGGATCATAAGAGCACTTCCAGGTGCTGTTTCTCCTTGGGATCTGCTTCAATCCTGGATGAGTAGGAAGTAGAAGTTGGTGGCTTTGAGCACCACCGAGGCAGAGTATATTACTGCTAGCATGGCCACCTGTGAGGTAGTCTGGTTACGAAAGCTCTTCAGTGAGCTGTTTGGATTTACATTGGATACCACTGTGATCTTGTGTGATAACCAGAGTGGGATTCGTTTATCAGAGAATCCCGTATTTCATGATCGCTTCAAGCATATCAATATTAGGTACCACTATATTCGAGATATGGTGCATCAGGGAGCTATAAGGCTCCAACATATCAGTACAGATGAACAGGTCGCTGACATTCTGACAAAGCCCCTAGGAAAGGTCAAATTTTTTACTTTTCGAGAACGACTTGGTGTCATTCAAAAATCCTCTGATGAGGGTCCTGTATGATGTATGGAGCTCTTGGAGCTCCGGGGGGGCACGAGGTACTTCTTGGAGTGACATATGACCATAGGGTGACTCACCATCCCTTGGTGGTGTATGTGTACAGGGTAAAAGAATCCAAACTTTCCTAGTGACACCCCGTGGCAACTATGTAGCAGGATGATTAGTTCTCATGTGAGGTCTAGATGATGTGTTCTCCATGACGACTATGTAGCAGGATGATTAGTTCTCCTATGAGGTCTAGATGATGTGTTCTCCATGATGATTATGTAGCAGGACGATTAGTTCCTCTGTGAGGCCTGGATGATGTGTTCTCCTTGGCAATTGTGGAACATGATGATTCACTCTCCTGTGGGCTAGGATGATTAGTTCTCTGTGGCATCCACTGGACAGGATGATTTGCTCTCCTGTGGACAGGATGATTAGTTCTCCTGTCGAGGCATCCTACCCATGCAGTCTAGGACTCATGGGTAGTACCTCTCATCTGATCAATGAGCAGGGAAATGAGGGTAGGGACCATAGTAGTATCGATGGACACATCGCTGTATCTACCGTACTTCCTATGCAAGGATGGCCTTCATTGATCTGAGATCAATGATACTGGTTTGGGACCAGTGATAGGAGTTGTACCCACTATGACACTGACTTAGAGTCGGTTGAGGACTGGTTTGGGACTAGTGGTACACACTCTGAGACTGAATTTGAGTCAGTGGAGGATGGTATGATACATCCTAGATCACTTCTTCCTCTTCATAAGTCAAGCAGAGCAGAACAGAGCAGAGCAGAGCAGATCAGCACAATTCAGAGCAAAGAAAGAGCAGAGCAGGGGTCAAGCTGTATAGGGCAATGCATTTAATGGATGAATAGTAGCGACAAACAGACGAATTACTAATGAAGTTCTCCCTAGTTGAGAGGGAGTGTTAAAATTGGAAACTAGGGCCAAACTCGATGTGGGTCACCTTATTCATGGCTGATAATATTTTTCCTAGATTCCTCTTGTCGAGAGGTGTAGGATTGATCTAAAGATCATCTGATTCCGATAAGTATTTATGGAGATATGAATTTATTTTGATTATGGAATAATTATCAAGCTGACCAGCAACTCATGTAGGCTCAGAAGCCCAACAGACGCATCTATTCATCATCAAAATTTTATATAAATACATGAGGTCTTTTCCTCATTTGGACACACACATCTCATCACATCTCTCTCTCTCTCTCCTACGCAAAAAAGAGGCTCTTCTCCTACTGCGTAGAAAGGGACTCTTCTCTCACATGTGTGGAAGGAAGGACGTAGAATTTAGGGCTGCAATTGCAGATCAGAAGTTTGACCAACGTTGACCATCAAGCTCTCTCTCAGAACTGCACTGTAGGTGGAACTGACTCTCCTCATAAGGCCACATTTTTTGGTGAAGGAATCAAGCTGATTCGATGGTCGGTTTGCAAGATATTGTCTGCCCTAGTTTAGGGTTGATCTAGGGTTTGCTGCTACTGATGTAAATTAGATTTATGTACTATTTCTCTCTGCTGAATTATTGAAGATAAAGGAAGATTTGATCAAAGGGTTTCCCCATATTGGGGTTTGTCCCTGGCTAGCCACCACGTCTTGTGTCTCTTGTCTTGGCTTGTTTTCTGTCGATCATTTAATGTTCTATCTGCACTTTGCTTACTGTACATGTGATTGCTAATCTATGTGTTAGAGTCGGTCTAGTAGCCCTCCATCAGCAATCAAAGCTCTTTGCATTTGCATAAGTAGGTGTCTCATCAGTGTCTTGCATTCCATTAGGCATGCCATAACCCTGATGGAGGAGCTGGTGTCTTTGTCCCCCTCTTGGCACTGCTGGATCAGCTTGTTTCAGTCATTAAACTTTGTCATGGTTACTTGTTTATTGTCTTGAGATCAAATTTTTAGGTCTAGGGTTTTTGGTCAAATTTGTCTTCAAGGTCATGTCTCTGAAGGTCAATAAGTACCCAGCAAGCCAGAGGGATGATTTTCAAAGTGTTTCTTCGAAAGATTCTATCTTGTGTAGCTAATTTTCACCTTGGATTTAAAAACCCTGTTTTTTGAAGCCAAGGTCATTTCTCAAAGTTTTGTAAAAATTCAAGATGATTCAAAGGACAGCATATAACCCTGGCTCCTTTGTCAAGATCCCTCAGATGCTGTCCCCTGCAAAAATTATCGAAGAAAAGCATCAAATCAACCAATTTCAGGATAAAAGGAAACCATGTGGGTTGTGACATGAAATTAATTCAAACAAGGCTATAAAAGCCCTAATCTCCCTCTATCAAGCCTCATTATGCATCCAAGTGATAGAGCAACTGATTGCAAGAGAGTTTGAATGAAATTTGTGAGCTGGACAGGCGCACGACCCATTGAACCAGGCGCGCGACCCTTCAGAGGCACGCGACCTGTCAGGCACCCTCTGCCAGTGCAAAATTATAACGGGCGCGACCCGTCAGAGGCGCGCGACTCGTTGGGTGAGGCGCGCGACCCGTCAGTGCCCTCTTTGTAAAACCGCCTGCAAATTCACTAAGGAGCCACAAATTGCCAAATTTTGCAAGGTAGGCCCTCCATCATAAAAAATTATTGCTTGCTACAGTTCAAGAAGATCATGATTGTATTTCTAAAGGTCTTCATTTGCAAGTAAAAGTCTCCATTGTGCTTTTGGGCTTAAAGTTGTCCAAATGTCAGTCCATGTCATCATTCAGCTGAGTGTATCATCATTCAGAGGGTTGTCATCATCATATTAGATTCCATTGGGTCATTTTACACCTTGTTCATGCTTCAGTTGTGCCCAGGCAAGGTCATTTCCCTCTCCTAGGGTTTTGAAGGCGATTTCTCGTGGACGGTCAAATCATTAGCAAAACTTGTATCCAGATGTTCATACACCTTCCCCTATCCTTAAAGTACCTTATCAAAAACTTCCCATCCCTTAGATCCGCCAAATTTCTCATTTTTGCACAAACCCTAGTTTCTAGCTACAACCTGGCAATTTTCTAGGTTTGGCCTGTGTTTTGCCCTTTTGGACCCCTTCCCCTCACTCAATCCCTGAGATTCCACTTTCCCCTACTTCCTAACACCCCTCCCTACTTCCAAAAATTTCCCCAAGAATTTAGAAGCCCCTTATCCCCTTCATTTCGCTTCATTTCGACAAAATTCCTTGTTTCACACATCGGGGCAAGTTTCACTCAAATGATGTTTCAGAGCAATCAAAGATGAATTTTACAAAAATGAGAGAGGTTTTTGTCCACAACATGCCAAAGAAGAAAAACCTCCTTCACTTTTTTCACAGGTGTCACGGTTTTAGAGAAATGTCAAAATTACAATCGCCGGATCCAAGGAGGTTGGCCAAGGCACTAAAACGACGGAAAAGGCCCGATCCACTCCAAATTTTGGTCAAAGCCTCTTTGACTGAGCATGGCACTAAATGGCCTATCCACAGCACAAATCCCAAGAAATTTTGAGAATTTTGGGTGAATTTTGGCATTTTCAGGCAAATTGCAGGTTTTTCCCATTAACGGGTCTCACCCCCCGCGCGACCCTTCAGCATTTCCAGATTTTCCATGCAAAGTTACACATGCTCATGGATGGACTTGAGATTTGGTGAAGTTTTGGGCCTCCAGAAAGTCAAAAAACTAGTAAAAATTGACTTTCTGCCACTTTTTTGAATTGCAGAAAACAGTCTTGGGAGATTTGATTTTTGATAGGGCAAATGAACTCCAAATTCAAAAATTCCAGTTGGGTTGGAAAGTATACTCACAGACCTTTCCAACAAGCCTACTTTTGCTCAATTTGGCCACCTGCAAGTGCCCCAAAAGTGGCTCCAAAGGCGCGCGACCCGTCAGGCAGATTTTTCCAAAAATGCACTGTACAGCTCAGAAAAACGCAGTTTGACCCAGTTTGACTTTTTGGGGTGAATTATGATCCTCTTTGATGTAATTATTGTACTTTTATGACACTTTTACTCTTATGTACCTCTTCTAGAAGATTCATTCATGAAAAGGGTGAAAATTAAATGAATGAATTGGTTTCCTAGCTTATAGAGGCAAGTTGTTTTGACTGCCTAGTTTGTAGTGCTTAGTTTAGAAGTGGTTGAAACAGCTCCTAGGATAGTGAGCTGGACCCATGGAGGCAGGGAAAGAGGTTAGATCATCTATATTATGTACTTTCTTGCTCATTTTCATGGTTGGACTCTTGAGGGAGAAGCTATCATTGTATTATTCACTGTATCTCTGCAATTTTTGGCTAAGGAAGACCAGGGTTTTGCAGTCCTTTTTGGGATTCTTGTGGTTTCATGTATTGATGGAGTGATTCTTAATGTTATTTTAAGTGTGTTATGTGATTCATCTCCTTTCTTTCCTTCTGCATATTAAACAAATGAAGTGTTAAAGTAAGAATTCATGCTTGCCATGCTCTGCTTTTAAATTTGTTTAATTTCTATGTTTTCTACTGTTTAAGGAGAATTCAAAGTATTATTTGCTCTCCTTATCTCCTCACCGGTCTTTTCCATCCACTCACCTCAATCAAAGGCATCAATACGGTCTCCTACCTCGCCCCAAAGAACCCCCTGCAGAAACTGTGTCCTATCCCCGCACCCAAAATTGCCATCCCTCAATTTGCCACCAAAAACCAAAAAAACCCCAAATCAAACTCTTTGATCAGTTTACTAGCCTAATATCAGTGTTACCTTATTGGTCATCTCATCTATTGAAGATTTTACGAGATAGACCGGAAAGAGCCTTCTCCTGCCCCGTAGGGCTAGCTACGAGGCTAAATGTTTTGATGTTGCCTTGAGGTTTACCTTTCTCAGCCTGAGGTGAAATTTCAAGAGCTAACATACTGGCGACCATACTGGGAAAAACAAATTAATCGTTTGCTCATTGATGTGTTTGTTTCATAAGTCTTAGACGGAGCCTGAAGTTATGCCAGGTAGCCTTCGAAACGCTTTTGCTTCACATAAGCGGAAGTAGATAAACGCTGCTTCAGTCAATCTCCGTGAGCTTGTGAATACAGCACTTCATTTGCATTTTACCCCAGTACATGTATCAAGTTCAGATCTGATTGTTGATAGTGGACAACGATCAGACACTGACAAGGCTGAAATCATTCACTGGCGACTCCTTCACTGAAAACTCCAGAGATCAATGCTTCATGGTGACTTCACTGCAGAGAGATCAGTAGCTGTGAGATTTTCAAGATGGATCAGATTGCAAGAAGATATGCTCCTTTGAGCCGAGATCACATCCCTGGTTTTCCAAATAAAATTCCGAAGGTAGATTGGTCAAGGAATCTGCCTATATTTAATGATGATGGTAAGAAGGATGCTACTTTACATCTAGTTAGATTTCATATGCATATTCGCAAGTTGAAGGTGGATTTTCCTGAAGATTGCTTGATGAAGATATTCTTGGCCACTCTAGAAGGTAAAGCCCAATCATGGTATGAAAGTTTGCCGCCTGCTTGTATTTACTGTTTAAAGGATTTTCATGCTATGTTCATTGAAAGATATCAAGCATCTTATCCATCATTAAATTTAGTTCATGACTGTTGCAAGCATGCTTATAGTTTTATTGAAAGCCTTGAGAAATATTATTAAGATGATAATTTTATGGACGTTGAGATTATGGAGGCCTTGTATGAAAATCCGTTTCAGCAGCACACAGAAATCTTAGAGGATACTTGTCAAGATCAGCAGGCTGAAGATTTCCATATAGTGGAAGATGATGAAAGAGAAGAGCTTGTTTCAGATCTGCCCACAGAAGAAGACCAGATTGCAGAATGTGATAATGTTAGGACAGCTACTTCAGAACAACATTTAGATTATGATGACCAGGAATATCTTGTGCTGAAGCCCATCAAAGAAAGCTCTACTGTTGATATCATAGACAGAGTTTTGGATTCAGATGTTCATGAACAACAAGGTGAGATCTTTGTGCAAGTAAGTGATGAATCTCCTTTCAATAACTCAGTAATAAATGATAGTTTGAGTGCCCTTTCATATGAAGATAATTACTGTTTAAGCAGAAGAAAACAAAAGGCATTGTCTCCTTTGTCTGAAGAGGAGATAGATCAGCTTTTGAAAGGCCTTGTTACAGCCCAAGCTACAGCAGATTTGCAGTGCACACATAGTCAGGAAACTTCTTCCTCTGTTGAAGAAGATGATTGTCTTGTAGATCAGCAAACAGATAATGTTTTCCTTCACAAAGATGATAATCCGGCTGTCATATCATTTGAAGATGACCCACCATATTGTCAAACTACAGAAGATCAGAGCATACAGGATTACCTTTCAGATTCTTCATATGTTTCATGTGTTGAAATGTTTTTCCAAGAAGAGATCTGCCCATCCATTTGTTCAGAGTTTTTTGAAGCCCATGAGCATACTTTTACCGAAGCACATGATGAAGGCAGATCAGAATTTGAAACAAAGGACACCTTGTTCTTTCAGCGGGAGGTGGCAGTGGCAAATCTTCATGTTTTTCACGATCCTCTAGCAAGTTTGTTACAGTCAGCAGTGAAAGTGATTATTGTTGTGTTTAGTGATGAAGGAGAATATGGTCAGCTATATTTTTGGATGCCCAGTTACCAGTATCTATTGTTGATCATGAGATCTAATTGGGAGAATCAGTCAAGAAGGCATCTGCTTGATTGGTTGCATTGGCATTTTGATATAGTTTGATGTATATTGTCTTGTAAGAAACACAGGTAGTTGTCATCATGATTTCACATCTTGATGGACTGCTGCCCTTCCATAAGCTTTGTAAGTTCTTGTTTTAGTTAAGTCAGTCATGAGTCATTTGTGTTTGGTCTGTTAAGTGAGTTTTTTCAAGTTATTTCAGTTTGCCATCGAGTCAGTTTGAGTCAAGCTTTAGTTAAGTTTCAGTCAGTTTTCAGTCAAGTTATCATTTAATAAATGAGTCAAAGTCTTGTATTGTTTGCCGAAATAATGACTCCATCGCCCAATGGTTGAAAGCACTGGTCTGCTCTCCCAGAGGTCTAAGGTTCTTGGTACCTCCAAGGAGCTACCATCCCCATTGGAGCCAATGTTAGAGTCGGTCTAGTAGCCCTCCATCAGCGATCAAAGCTCTTTGCATTTGCATAAGTAGGTGTCTCATCAGTGTCTTGCATTCCATTAGGCATGCCATAACCCTGATGGAGGAGATGGTGTCTTTGTCGCCCTCTTGGCACTGCTGGATCAACTTGTTTCAGTCATTAAACTTTGTCATGGTTACTTGTTTATTGTCTTGAGATCAAATTTTTAGGTCTAGGGTTTTTGGTCAAATTTGTCTTCAAGGTCATGTCTCTGAAGGTCAATAAGTGCCCAGCAAGCCAGAGGGATGATTTTCAAAGTGTTTCTTCGAAAGATTCTATCTTGTGTAGCTAATTTTCACCTTGGATTTAAAAACCCTGTTTTTTGAAGCCAAGGTCATTTCTCAAAGTTTTGTAAAAATTCAAGATGATTCAAAGGACAGCATATAACCCTGGCTCCCTTGTCAAGATCCCTCAGATGCTGTCCCCTGCAAAAATTATCGAAGAAAAGCATCAAATCAACCGATTTCAGGATAAAAGGAAACCATGTGGGTTGTGACATGAAATTAATTCAAACAAGGCTATAAAAGCCCTAATCTCCCTCTATCAAGCCTCATTATGCATCCAAGTGATAGAGCAACTAATTGCAAGAGAGTTTGAGTGAAATTTGTGAGCTGGACAGGCGCGCGACCCATTGAACCAGGCGCGCGACCCGTCAGGCACCCTCCGCCAGTGCAAAATTATAACGGGCGCGACCCGTCAGAGGCGCGCGACCCGTTGGGTGAGGCGCGCGACCCGTCAGCGCCCTCTTTGTAAAACCGCCTGAAAATTCACCAAGGAGCCACAAATTGCCAAATTTTGCAAGGTAGGCCCTCCATCATAAAAAATTATTGCTTGCTACAGTTCAAGAAGATCATGATTGTATTTCTAAAGGTCTTCATTTGCAAGTAAAAGTCTCCATTGTGCTTTTGGGCTTAAAGTTGTCTAAATGTCAGTCCATGTCATCATTCAGCTGAGTGTATCATTATTCAGAGGGTTGTCATCATCATATTAGATTCCATTGGGTCATTTTACACCTTGTTCATGCTTCAGTTGTGCCCAGGCAAGGTCATTTCCCTCTCCTAGGGTTTTGAAGGCGATTTCTCGTGGACGGTCAAATCATTAGCAAAACTTGTATCCAGATGTTCATACACCTTCCCCTATCCTTAAAGTACCTTATCAAACACTTCCCATCCCTTAGATCTGCCAAATTTCTCATTTTTGCACAAACCCTAGTTTCTAGCTACAACCTGGCAATTTTCTAGGTTTGGCCTGTGTTTTGCCCTTTTGGACCCCTTCCCCTCACTCAATCCCTGAGATTCCACTTTCCCCTGCTTCCTAACATCCCTCCATACTTCCAAAAATTTCCCCAAGAATTTAGAAGCCCCTTATCCCCTTCATTTCGCTTCATTTCGACAAAATTCCTTGTTTCACACATCGAGGCAAGTTTCACTCAAATGATGTTTCAGAGCAATCAAAGATGAATTTTGCAAAACTGAGAGAGGTTTTTGTCCACAACATGCCAAAGAAGAAACACCTCCTTCACTTTTTTCACAGGTGTCACGGTTTTAGAGAAATGTCAAAATTACAATCGCCGGATCCAAGGAGGTTGGCCAAGGCACTAAAACGAAGGAAAAGGCCCGATCCACTCCAAATTTTGGTCAAAGCCTCTTTGAATTAGCATGGCACTAAATAGCCTAGCCACAGCACAAATCCCAAGAAATTTTGAGAATTTTGGGTGAATTTTGGCATTTTCAGGCAAATTGCAGGTTTTTCCCATTAACGGGTCTCACCCCCCGTGCGACCCTTCATCATGGCAACTCCTTTTGACAAAAACTCAGCATTTCCAGATTTTCCATGCAAAGTTACACATGCTCATGGATGGACTTGAGATTTGGTGAAGTTTTGGGCCTCCAGAAAGTCAAAACACTAGTAAAAATTGACTTTCTGCCACTTTTTTGAATTGCAGAAAACAGTTTTGGGAGATTTGATTTTTGACAAGGCAAATGAACTCCAAATTCAAAAATTCCAGTTGGGTTGGAAATTATACTCACAGAACATTCCAACAAGCCTACTTTTGCTCAATTTGGCCACCTGCAAGTGCCCCAAAAGTGGCTCCAAAGGCGCGCGACCTGTCAGGCAGATTTTTCCAAAAATGCACTGTACAGCTCAGAAAAACGCAGTTTGACCCAATTTGACTTTTTGGGGTGAATTATGATCCTCTTTGATGTAATTATTGTAATTTTATGACACTTTTACTCTTATGTACCTCTTCTAGAAGATTCATTCATGAAAAGGGTGAAAATTAAATGAATGAATTGGTTTCCTAGCTTATAGAGGCAAGTTGTTTTGACTGCCTAGTTTGTAGTGCTTAGTTTAGAAGTGGTTGAAACAGCTCCTAGGATAGTGAGCTCGACCCATGGAGGCAGGTTAAGAGGTTAGATCATCTATATTATGTACTTTCTTGCTCATTTTCATGGTTGGACTCTTGAGGGAGAAGCTATCATTGTATTATTCACTGTATCTCTACAATTTTTGGCTAAGGAAGACCAGGGTTTTGCAGTCCTTTTTGGGATTCTTGTGGTTTCATGTATTGATGGAGTGCTTCTTAATGTTCTTGTAAGTGTGTTATGTGATTCATCTCCTTTCTTTCCTTCTGCATATTAAACAAATGAAGTGTTAAAGTAAGAATTCATGCTTGCCATGCTCTGCTTTTAAATTTGTTTAATTTCTATGTTTTCTACTGTTTAAGGAGAATTCAAAGTATTATTTGCTCTCCTTAGCTCCTCACCGGTATTTTCCATCCACTCACCTCAATCAAAGGCATCAATACGGTCTCCTACCTCGCCCCAAAGAACCCCCTGCAGAAACTGTGTCCTATCCCCGCACCCAAAATTGCCATCCCTCAATTTGCCACCAAAAACCCCAAATCAAACTCTTTGATCAGTTTACTAGCCTAATATCAGTGTTACCTTATTGGTCATCTCATTTATTGAAGATTTTACGAGATAGACCGGAGAGAGCCTTCTCCTGCCCCGTAGGGCTAGCTACGAGGCTAAATGGTTTGATGTTGCCTTGAGGTTTACCTTTCTCAGCCTGAGGTGAAATTTCAAGCGCTAACACTATGGATAATAATAATAAAAATAAGTAAACTTCTCTAAGCATAGAACATACCATAACTTAACAGCTCGCTATATTACTTGCTCATAGAAAAAGGAAAATATCTTCTCTTATGCCAAGATTTGTGTTGAAATGGATTTTGCAAAAGGAATCCGAGAGGAAATTCAACTTCACTTGGAGGATTGGAGCCATCTTTAGGACCCATATTATGAGCATGTTTCTTTTAAATGCAATTACTTCCATGAGTATGGGAACTTTGCGAAAATTTGTCCTGATTCTCTAACATCTTAGCTTCCTTCTATCCCAACTCCATTGAAGCAATTTTCCTTGTAGCATTTGTTATGGGAATACATATTTTCCCTTATCTTCTAGAATTTAATCGATTTTGGTTTTACATCCATTTGTGTAGAGTTAAACCTATTTAATACATTGAATGTATCTTGAAACCATATCCCTTGATGGTAAATCAACGAGATGTACATGGTAATATCAAGAAGTCAATTATTGGTGACAATGATTTCTAGATAATTTAGTGCACTAGTAGGCATCATCTTAGCACTAGTATAATTTTCCAAAATCTTTGATAACAATCCATCAAGATGTTGGTTAAGTGATCAACTTGATAACTATGTTTTAATCTAAAATTTTCCAAGTATTCCTTCAAGGTCATAATATTTACAACATCGTACTCGCTATGTACAATAGGCATCTTAGGAATGAAGAATATTTTATGGTTTTGAGAGAAATCTCTTCCACATCTAAGGACAAGTGCATTTGTATCAAGGTTACAAGGTACCCACAATCTCACTCTAGCTTGAGTATGGAGAGTGGGACGATAATGCTTCCAACATTAGAGTCCCAAGGGATAGTTCAGTGGCATCAACATTTTTTTTTGAGGTGTAACACCCAAGGAGGTCATCAAATCCAATGCCACAAAACCCTAAAGGGTTACGGACCACTGTTTCCACTAGAATACAATATTTTCTTCCTTTTGAAACCCTAAGGAAGAGGGAGTGGAATATGTAGAAAGGCACTAGTAAGGTGCCGACTTTCTCATTCTTCATTTAAGTGAAATAGGGCGGGGGGAATTATTTCTCCAAGAGAAAATATGTGTGTGGGGGGGGGGGGAGAGATTAGCCCCAAAGGTTAGCTCAAGTGGTTCAATTTTCCATGCCAAAGTCATATTAGCCAAGAAGGTCACAACAAAAATTCACTTGGGTCTCATGGGATTAGGTGTAAATGTTCTCTCCTGTCATGTACCCTACGTACCATTCACGAAATGTGAGGAACTATTTAGAGGGTTTCCCAAATAAAATATTGCATGGAAAGAAAATACACATGCACATGTATATAATAATAATCATAATAATAAATATAATTTAAGGTCACATCCGATCCAAAGTCCAAACTAATATATGAAACTCCCTTATTTGTGGGACAAGGGAACCCCCTCCATGTAGCGATTTGATTGCTAAAGTGTATGTAGGTGTACATACTCTACCCCCACCCACCCCACCAAACATATTTGAACTTGTGACCTCTTAGGAGGAAAAACATGTATGTATGTATGTTGTTTTTCCAAGCATATGTATGTTGTGCCAAGAACATGAGGAAAACTCTGCAACTTTGCAGACTTGTTTGTGGGATGTCATTACACGAAGGAAGTATGGGAAGAATATTTAACATTGTTGAATGGAACACGTAAATGGGAAAGGAACTCCTTATTAGAAGTATTCAAAACCTTCTATGAGGATAAGGATGTATGTAAAAATAGATATTTCCCAATTACTATTAGCTGGGATATATGGAGGTATAGAAATGAGATTAGTTTCAAAGATGCCCCATTCTCTCCAGTACAAGTATATTGGAGTAAAATTATACTATGAAGAATACATATACACTATGAAGAATAGACAAAAGAATTAAATTAATCCTTTTGTGAGTGATGATTCTCACCCACGTAGCTTCTTTGATGGTGCTTCCCTAGAAATCCAAGTAAATATGGTGCACGAGATTGTCTTTATTTTAGTTCTTTTTTTTCTTTTTTTCTTTTTTCGTTAGATCTTCGATAAGGGATAAATAACTGGGTCAAGCTATTAGACCTAGTATCCCTTCTCAAATTAGCCATTAATAAGAATGTAAGTAGTGTCCAGGTCTATGGGAACTAAAAAGTTTTAGTGGATTGGCTCATTGGAAAAATCACCATGAAGAATTTAGGTCTTCAAGCTATGATGAATCATATATTGAATATGAGAAGCAAATTTAACATAGTCTATTTTTCTCATGTTTTTCTCGAACATGAATCCAAGGTTGATTCTTAACTAAAGTTAGTGTTCATTGGAGGATGAAATGATGAATTTTATGGAGGAAAATGAGGGTGTTATCTCAAATCATCCACCCTTCAACCTCCTCTAATCTTCCTTTGTCTTCTCATACATTGATTCCTCTAGTGGAATAGTTTGATGGTGTTCATGGTATTGTGGACTTATATTGTCGTTCAACTAAAACTGGCCTATACTGAGCTAGATATTTATAAACCCATTTCCATTTTCGTCGTAGGATAAACTTATATTGAGCTATGGATTCATAAACCCACTTTCATTTATATTGAAATAGATATCCATAAACCCACTCTCACTTGTGTTGAGTTTGGTATCCATAAACCCACTCTCATTTGTATATTGAGTTTTCTATCCATATCCCACTCTCATTTGTATTTAAGCCATGTGTTGGGCGCAACCCAACTTGGCCATATTTTGGGCAAGAAACTCGAAGTTTTGTGGAGTGCGCAATAGAAAGTATGTTGCAGATTATGAAGTGAACCGCACAACAGAGCAACGAAGCAAAACAAAGACCGCACATAAAAGTCACCGCATAGTATGGGGGCTTCGTGGTGAAGCCCCTTCCTTTTTGTAAAAGCATAAAATATTGTAAAATTTGATGGTCTTAGACCATAGTCCCTTGATTTTGGAAACCATGATATCAGGTCCATGGTAATATAACGATGCAATCCCTCATGTAATAGTATATATAGGGATGAATAATAAAGAAGGAAGGCATCTAAGTATTGGATCAAAATCTATGCTTATGGTTGTATTATCTTGATCTTTACTTCGGAGAAAGGGTGACGCTTCGCAGCTGAGTGCGCGGAGGCCTAGGTCTGCAACTTAGTGCGTAGACCGTTTGCAGCTTAGTGCACAGACACCTTATAGCTGTGTGCACAGGGAAGAACTGTTTGTTGTACAAATTCTATATTATAAGAAAAATTTCTTGTGGACATAGTCCCACATTGGGATGAACCACGGTAAAATATGTTTCTACATGTGTTTATTTGCTTAATATCTGCACTTTATTTCAGTATTGTGAAGTTAAGGATGTTTATGTTATGTCTAAATGATGGATGTAATTATGTGAAGTAAAATATAAGTGTAAAGTAGTTTAGGAAGGTGAAGTAGCTTGTTGTAGCATAAAAGTTAATTGCAGTAACATGTATTCACAAAACAATAATGTTTATAATGTGAAGCAATTCATAAGTATTAAAACATAATGAAAATACAAAAGTGCCACATCGCAACATCGCTCAGGCTGCAGAAACCTAGTTCTGCAACCTACATAATCACTTCGGGTGAGACTGCGATCCGCTTGCAGGTCGTTGTCGAGAGGGCTAGTGGTTGAGAGTTTTGTTAGTGCGCAAACCATTTGTTAGCTTAGGTGGGGCTGACCCAGGTTCAAAGGTACATCTTTCCAATATGTTTGGTTACAATTGATTATTGCTATGTTGATATGGAAGGAACCAGAGGATACACAATTTCCTTCGATAGAAGTAGATGTATGTGAGGCCACGAGGTATGCTTCGCTGTGGCATACCACTCAACCATCGCGCGCACAAGAAAACAAGATATTTTTTATACTATACCAGATGGATCTGCACATGCTCGTAAACCAATATCTACACCTCTTTCCAAGTTTATACAAATAGTACAACGTTGTGGTGAGGTTCAAGGAAAATTTTCATAGATTGTACATACAGGTGTGTAGAGACGTGAAGAAGCAATGACATGCATTGCCATATATGGTTAAAGAGGATGATCTACTAGAAGTTGTGCAGACATGGCTCACATATTGGATGACTTCGCTGGAGGAGGCAAGAGACAACACAACAGAGGAAGAAGAGTTGGACACTTCGCACCATGGTGAAGGTAGTGGAAAAGACAAGGAGAAGGAAGCAAAGGAACAGGTAGAGGAAGATGAAGAAGAACGCCACGACGAAGAACATGAGGAATAATCTCAAGAAGGCGAGGATATGATGAAGCAGACAAAGAAGGTAGAAATAGAGAAATCTGCCGTAGAAAAAAGGAAGAGCCAAGGTGAAGCTTCCAAAGCTAGAAAGAAGCATAAGGCAGATAAATCAAAGGATGTCACACCAATGGTTCTCATTGAGGGAGACTTGGACCAAATTGGAGACAATGTTCATGAGATCACAGAGGAATTTTGGAACAGGGTGGAAGATCTCTATGAAAAGCTTATCATAGGTGTGCAAGAGAGGATCGCGGAGTTGAAGCTTTTGGAATTATCAATTAGTTAGCTTGCACAAATACATGAAAGGATTAAAAAAGGAAGGTCGATCATGCCTACCGTTGCAGCGAGGTTGATGCAGATACTTGTACGGGATCTAGAAATTTGAGTCAATAGAAATTCAGCAGCAGACCAAGGAGTGGACACACATAAACATGAACATCGCAATAGTGTCGCTGCCAAGGTTACATAAGATGCATGAAGAGATTACAAAGGAATTAAAGCTAAGGGAAGAGTGCACATCACAGCTCAACATACAGGTGGAAAAGGAGTGGGCTACGCTCTCACAAAAGCTTGACCAAACAATACAAGAAAGAGATCAGGTAGAAAAAGAATATCAACAGCTGAAATATGTAGTAGAAACAACATGTAAGGGAATTCCATACATGGATGTATATGAAGAGGAATTGAGAGAAGAAAAGGTAACGAAGCTTGGCCTTGCAATCAAGGAGCATAAAGATAAAGTTGTCGCGGTACAGTTTGAGTATGAGGTAAAAATCAGTGAGCTACAATTGAAGCGGAAACCAACTACGCTGCAAGATGTAAGAGACTAGAGGGAGGTTGACCGAAATTTATTCATGGTTAGCATCTCCGCAACATTGTCCAACTACAACAAACTACTGGATGAGAGTATGCAGATTAGGACTTCACTGCAGGAAGATCCAAATGTTTAGAAACTCGAGGAAAGTCAAGCAGTTGCGAAGAAATTTCCTATATCACATAAAGATCAATGAACCGAAGGTGTTGCAGAAGAGGATCGAAGAGCTGAAGAGGGAAGAACATACATTGATAGAAAGAACTCATCCTTGGCAGGACGAGGCCCTTCAGCTCTTGTAGACAATAGATGAGAAGCTTCAGGAGCTTCGACAGAAGGAGGCAACACTACTATAGAAGGCTGCAGAGCATGTAACATAAGCGTTATTGGAAGAAACACGCAGTGAGGATAAAAAGATGACAAAAGTGCTCAAATAGTTCAGCCATGCCTATAATAACATTGCAGAAAATATTAGAGGCACAACAACTAAGTGACTCGGGACGAGTCACAGGTGAGTGTTGGGGGCCTGTTGGGCACAACCCAACTTGGCCAGATTTTCGGCAAGAAACCTGAAGTTTTGTGGAATGCGTAGTAGAAAGGATGCCACAGAGAAAAAAGTGGACCGTGCAACAGAGAAATAGAGCACAATGAAGATCGCGCATCAAAGTCACCGCACAGTATGAGGGCTTCGTGGTGAAGCCCCTTCCTTTCTGTAAAAGCATAAAATATTGTAAAAGTTGATGGTCTTGGACCATAGTCCCTTGTATTTTGGAAACCATGGTATCATGTCCATGGTAATATAACGATGTAATCCCTCATGTAATAGTATATATAGGGATGAATAATAAATAAGGAAGGCATCTAAGTATTGGATCAAAATCTATGTTTATGGTTGTATTATGTTGATTTGTACTTCAGAGAAAGGGTGAGAATCTACAGCTGAGTGCGCGGAGGCATGGGTCTGCAATTCAGAGCACAGACACCTTGCAACTGCGTGCATAGGGAAGAACTATTTGTTGTACAAATTCTATATTATAAGGAACAATTATTATGGACATAGTCCCACATTGGGATGAACCATGGTAAAATCTGTGTCTACATGTGTTTATTTGCTTAGTATCTGCACTTTATTTCAGTACTGTGAAGTTAAGGATGTTTATGTTATGTCTAAATGATGGATGTAATTTTGCGAAGTAAAATATAAGTACGAAGTAGTTCAGGAAGGTGAAGTAGCCTATTGTAGCATAAAAATTAATTGTAGTTACATGTATTCACATCACGGTAATGTTTATAATGCGAAGCAATTCACAAGTATTCAAACATAAAGAAAATACAAAAGTTCCACATCACAACATCTCTCAGGTTGCAGAAACCTAGTTTTGCAACCTCCCATAATCACATCGGGTAAGATTGTGATCTTCTTGCAGGTCATTGCCGAGAGGGCCAGTGGTTGAGGGTTTTGTTGGTGCGTAGTAAATTTTGAACATGTGTCAGCCCCACCTAAGCCAACACCATGACCAACACTATTTTAGATTGAGTATCCATAAACCCACTTTTGTTTGTATTTCAACCATGACCAACCCTCTATCAAGTTGAATATCCATAAATCCACTTTCATTTTCATTTCATCATTTTTCTCTACAACCCACTCTTCAGTTTAAGGGGGTCATTGAGAATGGTTTTAGTTTCACTCAACCAAGTCTGACATAGGAATTTAATAATTATTATATGCATTAGGATTGGTTAAGACCAACCTAGTAAATATTCATGATTGTATTTCTAGGTTTGGTTAAGGCTGACTTAGTCGACCCATATTCCCTCTTGGGTATAACACCATACACTTGAGTTGTGTATATATACATAGCTCTCATTGGTGATTTCACAAATATTGTGATCATTCTTTATAAGATTGATTTGGCCTATGGGCACCATAATATGTTGCACTCCCTTGTGATTGGGTTATCTCTCTTTCTAGCATGTTTCTCTTAGGGTTTCCTGGTGCTGCTTTCTCTTTACACTAGATTTAGCATTTGTTGCTTGGTTCCATTCAATCCTTTCTCACTCCTATGAATTATCCACTGGGACACCACAATCATAGATTGAATTTAAAATAGATAGGAATGGAACTTAACTAGATTCATTCGCTGTATATTTCTAACCACAGTAATGTATGGTCAATTTTTAACTGAAACCAATTGTGATCAAGAGTTGGATGTATACAAGTACATATATGCATATCATTTTTAGATTTGTTTATAACAAGGTGTGTATATATATATATATATATATATATATATATATATATATATATATATATATATATATATATATATATATATATATATATATATATTATCTTTATATATTTTGATATGCACATAGGAGTACATATAGGAATTTGTGCCTACACAAACACATAATACTCAGGAAAGGAAACCACCAATTTTAATTACCAAAAAAAATGAAATTGTTTTGCTTATATTGTAGAACATTCTCAAATTCTAGATTGCATTTTCAAACAGGAAGGACTTGATTAAGTAGCCAATCTCTAGAAATTGGGCAAGAGTTCTACTCGGATGCATTGTTCTTGGGATTCCTTCTACTCATGGATTTGGTTTGTAATGAGAAAAGACTTATTCTCGTGTAGATCCCTAAATATCTTTTCACATGAATTCTATCTTTCAAGATATTTATGATGTTCTAAGAGTTGTACCATAGGGACTGAATGGTTTGATGTTGCACAAGCCATGTCACAACTTGCCCAAAAAAATTGGGTTATACATTTGATCCAGGTGGATATTGGTGGCCACCCACTAATTCCACTTGGATCCCCTCTAGTGCTTCTTACAGTTTTTTCAGTTTCCTTAATTATAGCACAGTTTACTATTTTTAGCAGTTTTTTCGGGTCCTAAACTTCCGGAGCCGTTTTGAGGCCCTAAACGATTTTTCTGTCTAAAAATCATCTTCTTCGTCGTAGTCCTCGGAGAGATCTTTCCAACGGGCTATCATGCATGTCAAATGGAGATAGTACGACCAATTCGCGACCCCGGGAAGTTGATGTACCAACTTACCCAAAAACAGGGCCCACAATTTGGTGTTTCATCTTCTAGGGTTAGGTTTTGGAATGTGAAGGGTTTTCCATTGTTTCTCAACAATAAATAGGCCTTCGAGCCTCATTGTAAGACAGTTCAGAGGCATGTAGCCACCACATCTCTTCTCAGAGATAAGCTACCATCGCCCTAGCTGGTTTATTTCCATTTCTGTTTGTAAGCATATTTCAGTATTTTACAGTAATGAATTGAGGTATTATTTCCGCTGCATATCTGTCTTTATGGTTATCTTTGTATTTTATTGCGTTCCTGTTTAAATCCGGATCAGTGGTATCAGAGCGGTCTGCTTTTCTTTGCATGTCCCCAACGAGGTCGGGATATAAGGAGTTAGGGCTTGAACTGGTCGAACCTTTGCAAGACTAGCCTCGAAAATCCCGACGGCCTCCCATGGTGGATGAAAAGAAAGATGAGGGGGCAGGAGATCCTATCAAAATCTTGCTCAAAGAAGCCCTCGAGCGACAAAGGAATGCGATGATGGACAACTTTTCCCAAATCCTTCAACAGCTACCCAGGGGCGACACATCGGCTTCCAACAGCAACTCTGGAAACGCCACACCATTTAAGGTATAAGTTAATTTTGAAATCCCCATATTCGAGGGTCAGATAGACGCAGATGCCGTCGATAAATGGTTAAATGTGCTAGAGGGTTATTTTTCTGTTCATGATTTTTCCAGTCGGGAAAAGATTATTTTCACTCTTCTCAAAGCAGCCGCCCATGTCAAGGATTGGTGGGAAACCTACTGTGAGCAGAAGGATGAAAGTACAGGCTCACTATTTTCAGTCGCACCGACTTGGGATTCATTCTGAGATGCCATCAGGGAGCAGTACTACCCTGTCGGAAGCTATGAGGATCAATACATAAGGTGGACCACGCTACGGCAGGGAAGGGACCAAGACGTACCAGAGTTGACCAATATTTTCCATACCCTTCGCACAAAGTTGGGTATCAAGGATACAGAGCAGCATTTGGTATTAAAATATCGTGGCTGCCTGCACAAGTACATCCAAGAAGAAATAGAATTCCTGAACATCTCCTCGCTCGGCACGGCATACCGATATGCCGTCAAGGTCGAGCAAAAGTTTAAACAGAAGAAGCGAGACTTTGGGTCTACGAATCCGAAACAAGGGAAAGGTGCCCCCAAACCGCAGAACAAAGGACAAAGCCAAGACAGGGCAGCCCAAGACAACCCGCCAAAGCTGCAAGCAAAGAACAGTGCCACAAAGCCGAAAAAGGACACGGGAAAGTGGTGTGAGTTCCATAAGAGCTCCACTCACAACACAAGTGAGTGTCGGGCCAAGCAGTCACTGGTGGCCGAGCTAAAGGTTTCAGAATCAGATGCATGTTCTGACTCTGAGTCAGAACTCGATAAGGGGAATGACAAAGGGAAGCAGATTATCAATGCGAAGCCCAACGCCACTGTTGCCACCACGAAGATCCAGAAGGAGGAACTTGAAGATCCAGAGGAGGAGGAGCATCTCTTCCACTCCTAGATGTGGGTAAAGGGCTCCCCGCTACAGTTCATTGTCGACAGCGGGAGCCAAAAGAACCTCATTTCGGCAGAGGTCGTGAAACGGCTGGGCTTACCGACCACAACACATCCACAACCATACACCATTGGGTGGCTGCACCAAGGACGGGATCTTCGCGTGAGCCAACAGTGTCGCCTTCCATACAACATCAAGCCCTTCACGGATGAGATATTGTGTGACATTGCTCCCCTTGAAGTTTGTGATGTGTTATTAGGACAACCATACTTGTGGAAGTGCCATGCTGTGTATGAGTCAAGGCCCCGTGCTATTATTGTTACTTTGGGAAATAAGTTGTACAGGATACCAGAGGTAGCACCACCTACCGCCATCTCTTTGGTTACTGCAAAACAATGCAGTAAGCTCATTTCCAAAACCGGGAAGTTTGTTTTCCTGATGATATGCCCTCAATAAAAGAAGAAGACGGTGGCCACGACCTCTAGACAGGGCCTCTCCGCACGACAACTACAGATGGACAAGGTCGTGGAGGAGTATGAGGACATCTTCACCTCCCCCACAGAGGTTCCTCTGCACTGTCAGGTTAAGCACTCCATTGATCTAACCCGAGGTTCGCCGCTGCCCAATGGACGAATCTATCGACGCTCTGTTCTGGAGAACGATGAAATCAAGAGGCAGATTCAGGAGCTGCTGCAAAAAGGTCACATCTGTCTGAGTTCATCACACTGTGGGAGCCCGATCGTGCTGGTACAAAAGAAGGATGGGACTTGGAGACTCTGTATTGACTATTGGGCGCTGAACAAGATCATTATCCGTAATAGGTACCCAATCCCACGGATTGATGACCTCCTAGACCAACTAAAGGGGGCAAAATATTTCAGCAAGATTGATTTGAATTCAGGATATCACCAGGTACCAATCGAACCCTCTGATGTGTGGAAGACTGCCTTCAAAGCCAAGGAGGGCCTTTTCGAATGGTTGGTTATGCCTTTCGGATTGACGAATGCTCCTGCAACCTTCATGAGGCTAATGGATGACATCTTGCGGCCATTCTGTTATCACTCAGGTTGTTCCCTTTGACTCCCAAGGGAATACGGCCGAGGTAACCACTAACCAATCTTTTGGTCATAGGTTCTAGCCTACCTGTGACTAGAGAGGACTCTCTCTTTATGATTTAACTTTGTTTGTATAAGGTTTTAGGCTAGTTATGATGCTCAAGGTTTTGTTTAGGAATTTGCTGGATGGTGACTTCAGTCAAGATATATATGTGCGTACTAGGGTGTTCTAGGCCATTGGGCGTGGAGTCAGTGAAGCTAAATCAGTTTGTTATGTCTGAGTTGTTGCCATAGTGATGCTGCAGAGCCAGATAGGTGTCTGAGAAACAATTCTTTGAATCTGTGATTAAATGTGAAATAACCAGGGTATGAAAGGCAATTAAGAATCTTTCAACAAACTGGTATGGAGAACAGTGAGAATATTATTTAGAAGCAGTGAAGAATTTCTACATAACATTCATATTTATAGAATTAATGGAAACATGAGCAATTAAGAATTCATGTTCATGGTCAATTCTGAAGAAAACATTTACAGTAATAGAGATTGAGCACAAGGTGTAGTCAAACATTTCCTGTACTATTCCTTTTCCCTACTGCTAGATTAGTGAAAGATGTATATGATTTAGATAAACATAAGAAGACAAAACATAGATTGAGAAAACTTATTGTTCCATCAGATAGCACAGGAGTTCTGCAACAGCACACATAGCATCACCAAGACATCAAACATTCAGGAAATCACTGAGCTTTTCCAGCCTTTTTCATTAGATAATCTGAAAGTATACAATACATTTGCCTCAGAATGAAAATCACCAACCCCTCATACGTTGCCAGGGGAGGTATATATACATAATTTACATAAGAAAATATCTAGCTGATGAGTAAATGCTTCATTAATGTTATGCCAACTCCTAGAGCGTTGTAGCTGAGGGAGTAAATGCTGTAGTAACTCTTCAGTGCCTTAGCTATCCAAAATGGTCAGAAAATGTTGACTTTGTGGCTGTTGGAGTCGGCTGAGGATATGCTGTCCAAAAATTGCGTATTTATCTCTTTTGATTGCTGCCGCTGTCTTTTGCTGAGTCACCTTTCGGCTGCCTTAACTGCTGTCTTTATTCTGCTGTTTGACTTTTGCTGAGCTGTAGCTGACTGGGACCGAGCAACTGAGGCTACTGTGGAAAAATTTGAAGCATTGCCTGCCACCAATCCTCCTTGGGCATTTGGTGTCTTCGAATCTTCACTAAAGTTTCATCTGCCTCTGTATATCTATAAAAATTTGGAGGAACCTCAAAAAGGTGGTCGATTTCATTTTCAATAAAAAACATATTTTCAAGTTTGTGCAGAAGGCCCTGCCCTGTTGGAGGCCCTGCTTCCTCAGAAGTACTGCCAGATGCAGTAATTTGATTTTCAACAAAGGTTGTCATCCTGTTAGCATATTGCTCACGGGGGAGCAGTCTTCCTGTGCTGTTTAGTAGTCTGGGCAGTCACTTTTCTTGCAGTGCTCCCATTTTGAGTTTGTACTCATCCACCTCAGCCTGTATTTCATAGCATTTCCTCTCCACGGTTTGTACAAAATTCCTGAGAGTTAGCACCTTTTTAGCTGTAAGGACAACCTCTATTCTGTTGACAATGTCGAAGGCTGCCAATTCTTCCTTAGTCTGGTTATTCAAAAAATCAATCATTCTATTGGCCTGCTCAGGCCTGTTTCCCAGCACTGTTTTGGCCTTCTGGATCTCTATCTGTGCTTGCCCAATTAAATCCATTTGTTCATGTACAATTTTAATTGACTTCCATTGTCTGGTGATGGATTGGTCAATTCTGGCCCATAGAATTCTTTTTATTTCAGCCATTGTGCTTTCTAGATTAAGCTCTTTCTCCAAGGCCTTTATCTTTTCTTTGAGGGCCTTTATTTCTCTTCCTTGCTCTGCCACAGTCATCTTTGATTTATCATACTTGGTCTCTATTTCTGCCAATTTTTCCTTGGCTTGCTTTATCTCAGTGGCCTGGAGCTCCATTTCTTTAATAGCCCTAGTCAATTCTTCCATGCTTGTACTGGAGTCTGGAGCTGCTGTTGTGGTTGTGGTTGTCACAGGGGCTACTGCTGCCTCTGTTGTTGTTGCGGTGGTTGAAGTAGTTGGAGGAGCTTGGGATGTAGATTCTCCCTGCTTATCTTGTAGTGCCCCTTCAAGTTCCTTCTCCAAATCGAGGACCTTCTGGTTGAGCTGCATTATAAGATCCAGCTGCTCATCGGCCTCCTTTTCCTTCTGTAATTCTGCTGTTTGAGGGTGATCTGTGGGCAGCAGCTTTAACCTTTTCTTTAGTTTATTAAGGTCATCTTCTTTTTTCTTCAGGAGGGCTCTTACGCCCTTTGGATCCTTAGGATCATGTCCTAAGTTGATGATGATGTCCTCCAGTGATTTTATTCTGTTGTCCTTGGCCATGGAGGACATTCTTTCAAAATCCAACTGAATGTTGGTATTTTTCAGTGATTCTTTTAATTCATGGGCCATGGTTGCCCTGTCCACCAAGGTGGCATAGACCATTTCTCCAGTTTGCTTGTGGAGTTATATTTGGTCCATGGGGTGAATGTCCTTTGCCATGACCTCCACCCTTGTCCTTACAAAATCTGCAGCTGATTTAGGCTGCGACACTTTAGGCTTAAAGTGACTGAGGATCATTTTCTCCTCTTGAAGGTCATAAACATACATCAACCTTTCTTGCTGGGCTGGGGTTGCATTTAGGAACTATTTATACACTTCTACCCTTAGCAAGTCATTTTGTGCCTTTATTTGTTTGAAAGAAGCCTTAGTGCTTTTAGGCTTCTTGCTCTGCTGAGAGGAGGAGGATACCTCCAAGCCAAGTTCTAATCCCTGCTCCTGCTGAAAGGAGCTTGTACCTGTTTGCTGGCTGCCTTCCCCATCTTTCCTTGAATTGTCAAGGACTTCTTCACTGATTTCTTCTATCTCTAGGGAATCAACCCTTTGCCTCTTGGCCTCGGGTTGCTGGGAGGATCCACTAGCAGGAGTGGACTCTTCTCTGTCTCTTTTCATACCCCTCTCCTCATGTGCTGGGGTCTGCAAAATAGGTGCTGTAGGTGGCTCAGTTTGCGGTGGAGGGGTCTGCTCTTGTTGCTGCCCAATTGAGGAGGTAGGCTGTTCTTTCATTGTTTCTTCTTTAGCACCCATTATTCCTTTCCCTTTATATGTGCCTGGTGCTGCTGTAGAAGGTGCCTGTGTGGTTGGTACAGTTGTTGTGGCCGAGGTCCCTTCTCCTACTGGATGTGGTGGCTTGAAGATCACCTGCTGCATAGAATCCAAGTCAAGAGTCTTTTCCAAATCCTTGACATTCTTTTGCATTATCTCTTCTTCAGTTAATTTTTCAATTAAAGTGTCTTGCAGCCATTCTTGCTGATTGGCATACTGTTCAATGTGTGGATATTTGCAATGCTCATAGCCTATCAGCCTATACTTGACTCTTCTAGCAGTGATGAAGCCTTTAGGGTCATAGGGGACCCACCGGAAGCTTTTTGAGAGCATGTACTTGTCTTTAAGGATTAGCTCAGCATCTTGCCATCCCTCTTTTTTATTCATGATGAAGGGGCCCAGGTGGTGCTTGAACTTGAGATGGGCTTTCTTTTTGGAGCTGTGAAAGTGAGTGAGGTCAGAGTGAATTAGCTGCCTATAATACTCCAAGGCAAACAGTCTCATGGGCACATATTTTGGGAGCCTGTATGGACAGAGCTCACAACCATAGATTCTGATGACTGTATGATCCTGGTATAGGTACCAATCACCTATTTTATAATTCTTGGAGAGCTGCAGGACTTTCTGTATTTCAAATGACATTCTGGGAGGAGGGGACCTCATCAACAAACAAGAGACTGGGTAAACAAATTGATCAATGAATTCACAATATGAATATGGTGAATTTTGCACTTGGTGGAAGACAAATGTCCAGAAGATAACAGATCTTCTTTCTCCTTTAGAATCCAGCTTTTTAATGTGGCATGGAAAAGCCTCAGACTGGTAGTACATGAACAGGTGGTAGATATAAGATGAATACTTGAAGATGCCCTCCCTGTCTACTTTGAAAAGCTGCTCATGTATTCTGTTGGCTATGAACTTGGCAAAATTGTATTTGTAGGCAGGAGGTTGGCCTGGGCTATAGGCAGCTAGTAACACCAGCACTTTTTCATCAACAAATTCGTTGGTTTTGGACCCCAACACATAGGCAATCATGTCCAACAAAAGCTTGCCCACCTCAGTAAAGTGCACATACAAATAGGGAGGTGGCCCAGTGGGCTAGCGGTCAGGTCTCATAAATATCTAGGTGATCTTTTTCCTGTCCTCAGTGGTCATCTTGGCACCTGTATCCAGCAGATAGTTCATGGAGAAAGGGAACAACAGCTGAGTTTGTTTGAAGTTGAGCATCTGGTTGATGGACTCAGCATTGATGTGAAAGAGGATGCTCCTAGATGGAGACTTGACAGCTCTGTGACTAGCATCATAATTCTCAGCACAAAGGCGAATAATCTCTGGGAAAATGTTAACAGATGGGAGAAAGTAGTATGGAAGATTTGATTCCCATATCCCATATGTATCCTTACCATTTAAATAATCATCTCTCAATTCCCTGAAGGTCTGCAAATGGTCCCTATCACCCACAAAGTCTTGGATGAGGTAGTCCCTGTCAGCAAGAGGCAAGGACTCCAGGTCTTTATTTGGTGCATTTATGGGGGCAACACTGAGAGCTGTGGGTGCGGGAGCAGCCATTATGTAGATTCTCAATTGAACAAGGTAAGTGTAATAGCTTGCAAGGTTCCTCAAAGCTCAAGTGACAGACTCAATGTAGATAATGTTAGAAATTCTCTTCAAATGGAATAGGCAGGCTATGCAGGACTGTCTCTGCTTTGCTTGGGTAAATTCACAGGGATTGTGAATTGATGAGGATGAATTGCAGAGGGTGTGCAGGATTCAAATTGGTGAAATGTAGCTTTGGGCATGCACTCGGCAAAAGGGAACAATGCCGGGCAGCTCGAGGATAAATTTGTAAATTTAGACCGTGAATTTATCGTTTCAATATCAAATTATGGAGCTGGGGCAATGCAGGTTGCTTTAGTTCAAATTTAAGTAGTAAACAGTCTTCAATTTGGGATTTGACAGGTGCTTAATGGAGAATTTGCAGAGAAATGGCATGCATAGGGGCAAAACAAGAGAATTGCGGTGAATACCTGGATGAACAGTGCGGAAAACCTTCGGGCTGCACAGCGGGTGCACAATGTAGCTGAATTGATAAGTTGTGGCGGCTGCAACTTTGAATTTGGCGGTCGGAGGCAGTTTCGCGGTGAACAGGCTAACAACGGCTGTGTCCTTTTCGTGTGAAAATGACATAAAACGACTAGTTTGGGCGCTTTTAACGACAAATTTGGACAAAAAGGGTCATTGGCATTTTTCCGCCGATGACGTCAGCATGACGCCATGGCGGGCCTGGGGTACGGAGGGTGACGTGTGCGCTGAGCTGGAGGCCAGCGTGGCGGGACATGGTGGCGGGCGATTTGGGGTGGCAAGGTTACGTGGAGGCTACGAGGTGCGGGGGCGGGGAGGTGACGTCATGATGACGTGGAGGTGACGCGCCATGAGAGGGGCTGTATCGGGGAGAGTGGTAAGCGGTCTCCCCGCACCGCTTTTGGGCGAAGGCGGTATCAGGGAGGGGGGCTCCGAACAACCCCGCCGACTGCCACGCGTCCCGTGTACGGGAGCCAATACCGCTATCTCCCCGGACGTTAAAGGGAGACGGGTTGAGATTTTAAAATGCCCGCCCATCGTTGGATCGGGGGCGGTGGATGATGGACGGCTGGCGGGCGCCCCGACCCATCGTGCACGTTTGGGGGGGACCCGCGGCGGATTTTAAATATTCATTTTAATATTTGGGTATCAGACTTTGGTTAAGGGGGTTTCTGTGGGTTTTTCGGGGTATGGGTTAATCTGTCGGGGGTTGAACAAAGGGTTAGACTTAGGTTTGAGCAGAGGGAAATGTGTTTTTCATGAATTTTTTGGAAAAGAGGGGAAATGAAGGTTTAGGGTGGGCTATTAGTCTAACCAGGGGTTAGAGTAATTCCCAAAGCAGGGTTGACCATAGTCCCTGGTGGACTAATGTCTCCCTTAGACCAGCTATTCAACTATAATGCTGAAGGGGGGATATTTATACATTGTTTGGGGTTTATACACCATGGTGTTATAATAATAGGGAAATGGGAACATAGGGGATTTAATGTAGATACAGTTAGTAATTAGTATTGTAGGGGAATATGAATGGGAAAATGATAGAAACTAAGTTTTTAGGAAACAAACTTAGTTAGGGACTAGATCAAAATGAAAAGAATTTTTACACAAGAAATGTGGCTTCTTTTCAAAGAGAGAAGTCACTTCTGACATGAAGTTTGTATAAATGAAGAGTGTAAGGGGGACTGATCAGGCAGATCCTGCAGTGCCCATGGGGTGGTTAGTAAGAAACCTTTTGAAGGGGAGGAGGGAAGTTAGTGATGGTTTTAGTAGTATGCTAAATAGGCCACTGCTCTTGCCTTTCTCCTGATGGTGACATCTTGTGATTTATTCCAAGTGATATGCTTGGATCTTGCTTTCTGCAACCTTCAACTGCCTACCCTGCCTATTATGTCTAACATTTTTTCTTCACTTTGTATGGGTGCACTTAGCCTTGCAAACCCTGAAAATTCTCTTTTCTTTTTGCTGCCCTCCTATCTAAGTCTACCCTTATGACTTCCAAGGGCCCAGATTAAGCAGTTGGGCTCCTTTCTTTCTCTGTCCACCTAGTCATCTGTCAAGCTTGAACTGTTTGAACAGGTACTTCCTCTCTAGTCTACAACATGAAATTTAAAACATGGTGAGGTCCAGCTTGAGCTGTTGGACCACCCATCAAAAGGTAGTGGCAATTTGGACTAGCCACTTTCCTGGTCTTTGTTTGGGGTTCATTTCTTTTATTTTTTCTTTGACCAATTCATTTTCTTGCCCTTTGATTTTTCTTTTAAGGCATACCCTCTTTACATTTTTTAAATTGTCTGCTTCTTTCACAAAAATGGAACCTTAGCAGCATGGAAGGTGAACATTTTTGGCACTTCCACTGTCAATCATGAGAGATTAGAACCTATTGGTATAGGAGGCTAATAGTGGCTCCACTTGGGGATGGATTTTCCAGGTGAAAAGTCAAGAACAGTAGGTCAGATTGCCTGAGTTTCTGCTCCCTTGCTGCTGGCTGAATTTCACTGTTGTTGGAGCCCAATGGTCATGATCCTAAATAGTTGCAGGCAGCACCCAGTAAGCTGATTTGCTGTGAATTTGCAGATCTGTTTTTTACCTGTTTCTCAAACTTTCTCTTCATGATTTGATAACTACCCTGTGTTTTCCTTGCTTGCTAAATGCCAGGGTCACTCATTTTCCAAAAAAGAACATAGTGTAATATCCTGGTCTTCTCAAAATATGATGCACTCACTGCTTTATTCATCTGCTGTAACTGAAAATACTGAAATACAAATATTTATGTACAATACATGCCTGTTCAGTGTTTAATCAAGGGAGTCAAAATAATGCTTGAGCATTCTCCCATTAACCGGGCCTTCCTCAGTGTTTGAGCCATCCAAATTTCTTAGAAAATAGGTGTTGTTTCTTTGTATAGCATAGATGACATAGGGTCCCTTCCATAAAAAATCAAACTTACCATGTTTGCCTTTGTCTTCCCTTATGGAATCCCATCTTAACACTTTATTTCCTATATAGAAATCTTCAGCTTTGGTTCTTTTGTCAAATATTCTTTTAAGCTTTTCTTGTAGAATCTGAGTTCTTTGATAGACTTCTTCTCTTGTTTGCTGTAAATGAATTGTTTGATTAATTCTTCTTTGGATATCATTGGGCTTAGCTTGTATTTCTTGCAGCAGTTTAATCACAGGAATTCCTAGAGATGTAGGAAACCTTGCTTCTAGCCCATAGACCAGTTCATATGGGCTCATGCCAATTGATCTCTTGGTGGTCAATCTATCTGCCCACAGTGCATTTACTAGCTTCTTATGCCAATTCTTTTTGTTTTCTTCCAAAACTTTTTTAATGATGTTGATGAGACTTTTATTGGAAGATTCAGCTAGGCCATTACCTTGAGGATAATAGGCAGTGGAATGACCTAGGGTCATGTGATACTTGTGACAAAAATTGATCATTTTCTTGGACTTGAAAGCTGCAGCATTGTCTGTGATGATTTTGTCTGGACAGCCAAACCTGGACAAGATGTTGGTTTCTAGAAATTGTATAATAATGGAGTCATTGGCTTGCCTACAAGGGATGGCCTCTATCCATTTGGTGAAGTAATATGTGGCAGTGAGAATCCACCTATGTTGGCCAGAGGATGAAGGGTGAATTTCACCAATGAAGTCTAAACCCCATTGTTGGAATGGTCTCTCAGTTGAAATTGGTTTGAGTGGTAAAGGCAGCAGCTTCCTCTTGCCCTCAAAAATTTGGCATTTGTGACAGGACATTACAAATTTCTTCACATCAGCAAACAAGGAGGGCCAATAAAATCCAACCCTTAGGATTTTATCAGCTGTAGATTTCCAGTATAAGTGTCCTCCACAGTCACCTGCATGAAGTTCTTTGAGTACATTGTCAGTTTCTTCTATTGTTAAGCAATTGAGTAAGATTCCTTCATGATTTCTCCAAAATAAAACATTGTCAATGATACAAAACTTTGATGCTTTCATTTTCAAGAATCTTTTCTTGGTTCTGGACAACCCTGGAGGAGCTTGCAGGTTTAATAATACAAAACATATATCAGCATACCATGGAGATTGCATAAAGGCTTGGTTGATCTGTGGAGTCGCCATCTCCTGTTCGTTGTCCAGTTCATTAATGTCAAGGGCCTGAAAATTGGTTTCAGTCATTAGTTTGGCTAGGCCTTGTCCTTTTATCAGTTTGGTAGGTTTAATCTCAATGTCATATTCTAAGATATTGGCAATCCATTTGCCCCTCTTGCCTTCAATTCCTTCTTGGGTTAGAATATCTTTGATCACTGCATTAGGAACATAGGCAATTATATGAGAGTAAAGAATGTAGATTCTGAATTCCTTGATGGCTTTTACCAAGGAATAGGCTTGTTTTTCCATGATCTGATATTTCAAGGGAGCATCCCTAAGGGCTCTACTAAAAAATGCAATGGGCTTTCCACATCCTTGGTCAACTTTTTGTAGCAAAACAACAACAATTGTATGCTCAGAAGCAAAAGAGAATATGATAAAATCTTGATCAAATCTAGGGCTTGTTAGAACTGGTGTGTTTGTCAATGCTCTTTTGATATCCTCAAAGGCTTGTTTAGCTTCCATAGTCCATTTGACCTTGGAATCCTTTTTCAGCATATTGTTTAGCAGTCTAATGAGTTCAGCCAGATTGGGAATGAATCTCCTTAAGAAGTTAATCTTTCCTAGAAAACTTTGTAGTTCTTTGATGTTTCTTGGATGAGGTACTTGTAGGATTGCTTGAATTCTGTCTGGATCAATCCTTATACCATCTTTTGAGATTATATGCCCCAGAAGTTTGCCTTCTTCTAGCCCAAATAACGACTTTTTTGGGTTCAGTGATATGCCATACTTTCTACAAATTGTGAAAACTTGCCTCAAGTGTTCTAAGTGTTCTTGATCTGATTTTGAAAAGGCAGTTAAATCATCAAGATAGACTATTAGGAAGTCATGAATTTCCTTAGCAAAGGCAATATCCATTGCTCTTTGGAATGTGGCCCCTGCATTTTTAAGTCCAAAAGGCATTTTGACATATTTAAATGTTCCCCAAGGGGTTGTGAAGGCAGTTTTGTCTTGATCATCCGGATGTACTAAAATCTGATTGAATCCTGAGAAACCATCGAGTAGAGAGATCCTAGCAGCTCCCACTACCCTTTGCAAGATATGATCCATTTTTGGTAAGGGGTAATGGTCTTTGAGGGATACTTTGTTCAGATTTCTCAGGTCAACACATAGTCGGATTTCCCCTGTCTTTTTTCTAGTAGGCACTAGATTTGAAATCCACTCTGAGAATCTGATTGGGGCAATGATCCCAGCTTCATACATACGTTTGACCTCTTTTTCAATAAGGGGGAGAAGGACTGGATTGACTCTCCTGAGCTTCTGTTTGAAAGGATTTTGATTTTCTTTTAGAGGGATAGTGTGTTGGATAACTGATGTATCATAGGATTTGAGGTCCTCATAACTCCAGGCAAAGACATCTTGAAACTCTTTGAATAACTCAATGTATTTCAGTTTCTGCTCAGGTGGTAATGCTTTGGATAATTTGACCATTTTGGGATTTTCAGGGGTCCCAATATTACAATCTTCTATTTCAGCATTCAGTGGTTGCATTTTCGGTTTTCTAGAGATATCATTTGAATCGAACAGATCCTCCAAAGGGGTTAGTCCTATGGGCATAAAATTTTCCTTTAGATCAATTACCTCATCTTCTGCCTCAATCATTTCTTCTTCATCTGATTGTTTCAGCTCCTGTATAGTTTCCTTGTCAAAGGTGGTAGGATGCAAGACTAGATCAGCTGTTTCAGCTGATATTTCTTGTGTAATTAGGCAGATCTGTGGTTGATCTTCTTTAGTGCTAGTGTCAATGTTCATGCCAGAAAATTCTTCCTTTAAAGTGAGAAAGTTTTTTATCTGTTTGTTACTCTCAAAGACTTGCCAATTCTTGATGTTATCCAGAACTGAAGGTCTGTGTTTGATTTCAGCAGTAAATATATGATTGGTTTTGAAAGGCAATTTACAAGTGCTGGCAAAGGTTGCCAAGCTGTGAGCATGTAGATTAAGCTCTCTGGAAATTTTAGTCAACTGTGATTGTGAGAAACTCTCCAGTATTTGAATAGCTGCCCCCTTGTATGCTTTCAACCTCAGATCATTTGTGGTGAAATTTCCCTTCATCTGTTGTATGACTAGATCTGAATCTCCCAAGATTGAGATTTTGGTTGCACCTAGATTTTTTATGAGTTTCAGACCTAGCAGGAGGGCTTCATATTCAGCCATGTTGTTTGTGCATCGGAAGTTTAGTCTATATGCATGGCCCTCAGCCTGGTCATTGTGCATATTGTGGATCCATACTCCTGCCCCAGCTCCTAGCTTGTTTACAGATCCATCAAATTCTAGACACCATAAAGTTTCATGATCAAGGTTTAGGTTGGGATCACTAGGAAGTTGGATGATGGGAAGGTTGGTTTCTTGTAAGTCACTTGGTGTATCCTGTTCCTTTGCCTTCTTGTCAGTTATTTCCACGGTCCCTTGGTCTTTGAAAGTACATTGTTCATCTGACTCCTCGGTCTGTACTGTCATTAATAGGTCAGGATAAGCTTTGTGACAGATATCCGCATTGTAGAGAATAAATGAATCCATGTCTGAGTGTATTGAGTAGATTGGAAAGTTTTGAGGCTTATCTTGACTGCTTACCACATATTTCATCAAGGTTTCCCGGTACAATCTCTTTGGCTGCCCAAAGACTGAGATAGTTGCATAAGACATATCTAATTGCAGATATCCCTGAAGTTTGCCCCCCCAAGATCTGGACAAGAGCATGCCATACTTGGGGGGTATGTCAGCTACCACTACATCCATTAAGATAGTTTTGGTTGGGTATTGAACTAGGGAGACACATAAGTCTTTAATCAGGCCTAAACACCTGACTTGGCTTGAATCAAATGAAAATAGATCCTTGTAAGGTCTTGTGATGTCTAAGTCCAGTTTTTCCATCACAGATTTGGGCATTAAGTTGTGTGAGGCCCCGGAATCGAACATTGCATTATGTAGGACCTTGTCATGGATGTTTAGACTGACATAAAAGGGTGGTACCCCTCCATTTTCTGTTTTTCCATTAACCTCAGGCCCAAACAGCAACTCTGGTTGGTCATCTAGGACATTCACAGCATCTTTATTATCTGATACTTGGAGTGATTTGTTGATCTGCTGTCTGTATATGTCATGTTTGGCTAATTCCGAAAGAGGAACTGATATCTTTAGCTTGCTTATTTCTGTTTCCAAGTTGAAAGGTTTTTCCATCTGAATTTTGGTATTCATTGCAATAGATTTTTCTTTTTCAGCTGAGTCATCAAGTGTTTTTTGCTCATAGTTAGGTCTATTTTGAGTAAAACTAGTGCCATGTTTGTTTCCTAGGGGAGCATCTGCCTTTGTCTTTAATGGATGGGGTAAACCTGGCTGATTTTGAGAGGACTGTTGCTCTGAAATGTCCTCCACAGTTACTTCTGTGGCAGGTGAGTTTGAGCTGTCAGCTGATTTGGGGAGGCTAGTATTTTCATTGATCTTTTTTGGTTGTTTATTATCCTTTGGTTTGAGGGGTGTAGGTACATCTACTGTTCTACTCCTTAGTTTGTACTGTTTGTGCACCTCATACACAGCTGCGTCATAACCTTCTTTAAAATCAAATGATTCTCCTGACTTAGTGTTGAATTTACTGTCATTGTAAACCTTTTGGTCTTCTTGTGTCAAAAAGACTTGATCTTCACTGTCCAAACCCATCAGATTGATGTGAGGGTACTCACTGGGTTCACTAGATGTTGAAGCCTCAGCATAATTTTCTTGAAAAGGAGGTCTGACATGCTGGTTAGGATCAGTCCTACCAACATTAGGATTTTGATTCTTTCTGAAGTTTGGGTTTCTAATATTGCTTGTTTGACCTTCCCATGATGATTTTCTTTCTATAGTTTCTACCCTGTCTCCAAGTCTATCCATCCCTTTGATGATTGCATCTAGCTTTTGCTCAAATGATGAAGGTTCGTCTTTGAAAGTAGTTCTCCTTTCAGTTCTTGCCCGGTTTCTTTTGGCAATTAGATTTGCCTCTACACTCACAGCTATGTTTTGCATGTCTGCTAGAGTTGCAGGGGCTCTTTCTCTTAGCTGATATGCCATATCAGCATCAAATCCATCAGGGAATTTAATCAATGCTAAATCAGGTGGGGGTCTAAGATTTTGCGGAATGGCATTGTAAATAGTGTTGAATCTAGTGCAATAGTCCAAGACAGCTTCTTGTGGGCCTCTTTTTATGGTGTCATATTCAGATAAAATGTGCAGGGGGTCCTTTTTCTTTTCCCATCTGTTGAGGAAGGACTGACAAAGGGCACCTGAATCAGCTATAGAATGTGCAGCCAGTGCCCTGAACCAGGTTCTTACTTCACCTGTCAGACTTTGGACAAAGATTTTCATCCTTACATCATGATCATCTATCTCATAGTTCTCAAAGTAGTCTTGCATTTTCTTAGTATGCTGTAAGGCAGTATACGTGCTGGTTCCATCAAAATAAGTAATTTTGCCTTGGTAATCCTGAGGCATGGCCCCAGGATTGCCAGGCAACTGAAGGGGTGCATAACGGTTAGCCATATTTGGGGGAATGAGTGGGACAACAGGGATAACAACAACAGTCTGTGTGTTGGGTGTGGACAATATGCTCTGTGAAGTGGATGATGAAGAGGGTGAAGAATGACTTGTATGAAGGTGAACAGATGGCTTAGCAGGGGTTGGGATAAGACTTTGCTGAACTGCCTCAGGGCTAGCTTTAGGAGATTGTTCTGGTTCCTTCTGGTTCCTAAGAGTTTTAGGGATGAGATTTGGATTATCAAAAACAGGTGGGGGATTTGGGTCAGGATTTGACCTGGTGTGCCTAGTTCTCTTCTTAGGAGCTAGCTTCTGAACTTGTTTTTGGTATTTTTTGGGGCTATTTTAGAACTATTTTAAGGGACTGCTCAAGCTTTTGGAACCACTGTCTAAAAACAGACAGCAGCTGAAAAATACGCTCTGGTCCCCAGTGGAGTCGCCAATAATGTTATCACTCAGGTTGTTCCCTTTGACTCCCAAGGGAATACGGCCGAGGTAACAACTAACCAATCTTTTGGTCACAGGTTCTAGCCTACCTGTGACTAGAGAGGGCTCTCTCTTTATGATTTAACTTTGTTTGTATAAGGTTTTAGGCTAGTTATGATGCTCAAGGTTTTGTTTAGGAATTTGCTGGATGGTGACTTCAGTCAAGATATATATGTGCGTACCAGGGTGTTCTAGGCCATTGGGCGTTGAGTCAGTGAAGCTAAATCAGTTTGTTATGTCTGAGTTGTTGCCATATTGATGTTGCAGAGCCAGATAGGTGTCTGAGAAACAATTCTTTGAATCTGTGATTAAATGTGAAATAACCAGGGTATGAAAGGCAATTAAGAATCTTTCAACAAACTGGTATGGAGAACAGTGAGAATATTATTTAGAAGCAGTGAAGAATTTCTACATAACATTCATATTTATAGAATTAATGGAAACATGAGCAATTAAGAATTCATGTTCATGGTCAATTCTGAAGAAAACATTTACAGTAATAGAGATTGAGCACAAGGTGTAGTCAAACATTTCCTGTACTATTCCTTTTCCCTACTGCTAGATTAGTGAAAGATGTATATGATTTAGATAAACATAAGAAGACAAAACATAGATTGAGAAAACTTATTGTTCCATCAGATAGCACAGGAGTTCTGCAACAGCACGCATAGCATCACAAAGACATCAAACATTCAAGAAATCACTGAGCTTTTCCAGCCTTTTTCATTAGATAATCTGAAAGTATACAATACATTTGCCTCAGAATGAAAATCACCAACCCCTCATACGTTGCCAGGGGAGGTATATATACATAATTTACATAAGAAAATATCTAGCTGATGAGTAAATGCTTCATTAATGTTATGCCAACTCCTGGAGCGTTGTAGCTGAGGGAGTAAATGCTGTAGTAACTCTTCAGTGCCTTAGCTATCCAAAATGGTCAGAAAATGTTGACTTTGTGGCTGTTGGAGTCGGCTGAGGATATGCTGTCCAAAAATTGCGTATTTATCTCTTTTGCTTGCTGCCGCTGTCTTTTGCTGAGTCACCTTTCGGCTGCCTTAACTGCTGTCTTTATTCTGCTGTTTGACTTTTGCTGAGCTGTAGCTGACTGGGACCGAGCAACTGAGGCTACTGTGGCAAAATTTGAAGCATTGCCTGCCACCAATCCTCCTTGGGCATTTGGTGTCTTCGAATCTTCACTAAAGTTTCATCTGCCTCTGTATATCTATAAAAATTTGGAGGAACCTCAAAAAGGTGGTGGATTTCATTTTCAATAAAAAACATATTTTCAAATTTGTGCAGAAGGCCCTGCCCTGTTGGAGGCCCTGCTTCCTCAGAAGTACTGCCAGATGCAGTAATTTGATTTTCAACAAAGGTTGTCATCCTGTTGGCATATTGCTCACGGGGGAGCAGTCTTCCTGTGCTGTTTAGTAGGCTGGGCAGTCCCTTTGCTTGCAGTGCTCCCATTTTGAGTTTGTACTCATCCACCTCAGCTTGTATTTCATAGCATTTCCTCTCCACGGTTTGTACAAAATTCCTGAGAGTTAGCACCTTTTTAGCTGTAAGGACAGCCTCTGTTCTGTTGACAATGCCGAAGGCTGCCAGTTCTTCCTTAGTCTGGTTATTCAAAAAATCAATCATTCTATTGGCCTGCTCAGGCCTGTTTCCTAGCACTGTTTTGGCCTTCTGGATCTCTATCTGTGCTTGCCCAATTAAATCCATTTGTTCATGTACAGTTTTAATTGACTTCCATTGTCTGGTGATGGATTGGTCAATTCTGGCCCACAAAATTCTTTTTATTTCAGCCATAGTGCTTTCTAGATTAATCTCTTTCTCCAAGGCCTTTATCTTTTCTTTGAGGGCCTTTATTTCTCTTCCTTGCTCTGCCACAGTCATCTTTGATTTATCATACTTGGTCTCTATTTCTACCAATTTTTCCTTGGCTTGCTTTATCTCAGTGGCCTGGAGCTCCATTTCTTTAATAGCCCTAGTCAATTCTTCCATGCTTGTACTGGATTCTGGAGCTGCTGTTGTTGCTGCTTCTGTTGTGGCTGTGGTTGTCACACGGGCTACTGCTGCCTCTGTTGTTGTTGCGGTGGTTGAAGTAGTTGGAGGAGCTTGGGATGTAGATTCTCCCTGCTTATCTTGTAGTGCCCCTTCAAGTTCCTTCTCCAAATCAAGGACCTTCTGGTTGAGCTGCATTATAAGATCCAGCTGCTCATCGGCCTCCTTTTCCTTCTGTAATTCTGCTGTTTGAGGGTGCTCTGTGGGCAGCAGCTTTAACCTTTTCTTTAGTGCATTAAGGTCATCTTTTTTTTCTTCAGGAGGGCTCTTACGCCCTTTGGATCCTTAGGATCATGTCCTAAGTTGATGATGATGTCCTCCAGTGATTTTATTCTGTTGTCCTTGGCCATGGAGGACATTCTTTCAAAATCCAACTGAATGTTGGTATTTTTCAGTGATTCTTTTAATTCATGGGCCATGGTTGCCCTGTCCACCAAGGTGGCATAGACCATTTCTCCAGTTTGCTTGTGGAGTTCTATTTGGTCCATGGGGTGAATGTCCTTTGCCATGACCTCCACCCTTGTCCTTACAAAATCTGCAGCTGATTTAGGCTGCGGCACTTTAGGCTTAAAGTGACTGAGGATCATTTTCTCCTCTTGAAGGTCATAAACAGACATCAGCCTTTCTTGCTGGGCTAGGGTTGCATTTAGGAACTGTTTATACACTTCTACCCTTAGCAAGTCATTTTTTGCCTTTATTTGTTTGAAAGAAGCCTTAGTGCTTTTAGGCTTCTTGCTCTGCTGAGAGGAGGAGGATACCTCCAAGCCAAGTTGTAATCCCTGCTCCTGCTGAAAGGAGCTTGTACCTGTTTGCTGGCTGCCTTCCCCATCTTTCCTTGAACTGTCAAGGACTTCTTCACTGATTTCTTCTATCTCTAGGGAATCAACCCTTTGCCTCTTGGCCTCGGGTTGCTGGGAGGATCCACTAGCAGGAGTGGACTCTTCTCTGTCTCTTTTCATACCCCTCTCCTCATGTGCTGGGGTCTGCAAAATAGGTGCTGTAGGTGGCTCAGTTTGCGGTGGAGGGGTCTGCTCTTGTTGCTGCCCAATTGAGGAGGCAGGTTGTTCTTTCACTGTTTCTTCTTCAACACCCATTATTCCTTTCCCTTTATCTGTGCCTGGTGCTGTTGTAGAAGGTGCCTGTGTGGTTGGTGCAGTTGTTGTGGCCGAGGTCCCTTCTCCTACTGGATGTGGTGGCTTGAAGATCACCTGCTGCACAGAATCCAAGTCAAGAGTCTTTTCCAAATCCTTGACATTCTTTTGCATTATCTCTTCTTCAGTTAATTTTTCAATTAAAGTGTCTTGCAGCCATTCTTGCTGATTGGCATACTGTTCAATGTGTGGATATTTGCAATGCTCATAGCCTATCAGCCTGTACTTGACTCTTCTAACAGTGATGAAGCCTTCAGGGTCATAGGGGACCCACCGGAAGCTTTTTGAGAGCATGTACTTGTCTTTAAGTATTAGCTCAGCATCTTGCCATCCCTCTTTTTTATTCATGATGAAGGGGCCCAGGTGGTGCTTGAACTTGAGATGGGCTTTCTTTTTGGAGCTATGAAAGTGAGTGAGGTCAGAGTGAATTAGCTGCCTATAATACTCCAAGGCAAACAGTCTCATGGGCACATATTTTGGGAGCCTGTATGGACAGAGCTCACAGCCATAGATTCTGATGACTGTATGATCCTGGTATAGGTACCAATCACCTATTTTATAATTCTTGGAGAGCTGCAGGACTTTCTGTATTTCAAATGACATTCTGGGAGGAGGGGACCTCATCAACAAACAAGAGAATGGGTAAACAAATTGATCAATGAATTCACAATATGAATATGGTGAATTTTGCACTTGGTGGAAGACAGATGTCCAGAAGATAACAGATCTTCTTTCTCCTTTAGAATCCAGCTTTTTAATGTGGCATGGAAAAGCCTCGGACTGGTAGTACATGAACAGGTGGTAGATATAAGATGAATACTTGAAGATGCCCTCCCTATCTACTTTGAAAAGCTGCTCATGTATTCTGTTGGCTATGAACTTGGCAAAATTGTATTTGTAGGCAGGAGGTTGGCCTGGGCTATAGGCAGCTAGTAACACCATCACTGTTTCATCAACAAATTCACTGGTTTTGGACCCCAACACATAGGCAATCATGTCCAACAGAAGCTTGCCCACCTCAGTAAAGTGCACATACAAATAGGGAGGTGGCCCAGTGGTGTTACACTAAAAAATGTCACCATGACTATTTACAGTTAGTATGGCTCAATCAACAGTCATGCTACCCTCTTAGGCAAGTCTTATGCCTCTGCTCTCCATGTCAAACTCCAAAAAGAGAGAAAGTCTTGTATAAATGTATTTATCTCTGGGGACGCAGGTTCTCTCAAACTTACCTGCGGGGACGCTCCCAATGTTCACAAAAGCTGCGTCCGAAGACGCTCTGTATGTAAAGGGACAGGTGCGTCCCCCTGTAAAAGTTAGAATGCGCAAGTTTCATCTTTAAAAAGTTACTTGTGGTCATTTCTAGAGCATTCTAGAAGGTTGTTCGACGTGTATTGGGCGCCTCCAGATGGTTCATGCACTCCTATCAAAGAGGAACTTATCCCATCAATAAGGGAGTGATCCCATCCAAAGAGGGGACTATCCCATTGATGGTGGACCTGATTAACCTCCTCTTGAGTACTATAAATACAGGCATTGGGCCAGAAGGAGGGGAGGTTGAAGCTATACATTTTCTAAGGGTAAATGCTGCAGGAATTAGGACTCCCATTTAGAAACTTGTGAGGAGAGATTGCCATCTTTGCTTGTTCTATTTGGAAGTGGGTGAGCTTTGTCAAAGTAGAGGAAGACTCTTGTGGACCCTGGAAGGAGCTTGCACAACACCAAGGCTCAGGTTGTAATGGTTCCTTTTGATTGCCTTTAATGCAAATTGGTCCATTCTTCTCAATAACTTGTTGTTTATGGGTTATTTCATGTACTCCTTGGTCTATATGTTGGATATGCTTTGTTTAATGTTATAATCAGGTGCTATTTAATTGTTTGACTGTTGGTGATTGCAGGTTTTGGAGAAAAGGAGGAGCTCATCCAGATCAACAAAGCTTGGACTTCTACAACAGCGTTTGGACAAAGGTAAGAACGAAACACTTGATTTCTCATATCATAATGCATGTTTAGAGAAGGATAGCTCCAGTTTGTTTTGTTTGTCATTAGAATGTCTTAGACTTCTAGGAAGGTCGGTTGTGTCCGCACTTTTGACTGATTCCGTGTGACAAATTGGCGACTCCACTGGGGAATCCATTGTTGAGAAGAGTCTTTTCTTTTGTGTGAACTTTGCTTTGAGAAAATTGGTTTATTTTTCTGGTTTTGGCTCTGTGATTCTGTCTCTGGGTGGGTTAGCTTAGGATTAGTTTTATTTTGCATTTTCTTGAGTTTTTCAGTAGGACGCACCCTCTGAGTGCTGCACAGTGCGTCCCTGGACGCACTTTTGCTGTGTGCACAGAGCGGGCCCGCACCTGTGCTAACGGGTTGCCTGCGTCCCCCTGCTAAAATTTGAGAAAACTCCATTTTTTGTTTTTTTTTACTCTTAGATTTTGTTGTTTCTTAGTTTTTTCTACCCAGATTCATTAGTCCCTTGCCAAGAATCTTCACCTGAACTTGTTTTTATAGCATTAAGTGTTTTAGTGGATTTCATTGAAATTTAAGCCTAGGGTTTGATTTTTGAGTAGATCCTGTAGTGACTTTAATGGTGGAAGTTGTCAAGCCTTAGATCTCTTTGGTTTGGTCAACCTTCTTAAGAGTCGGATCTGTCGTAAGTCTACCCGTGTGAGCAACCAACCTGTTGAGTTGTCTCTTTGGTCAAATTTCAAAGTGCTTGTTGATTAAGTCTTGAATTCCATTTTACAAAAAGAACAAAAAGATTTGAGTTTTGTTTTGATCAGCTCTTGATTCTACAATAGCTGGTCCTTGATTTGATTTTGGTCAAGTAAAACAACCTAGAAACATCCTTGTAGGTTTTGGCCTCGTTAAGTTTGCGTAGAGTAAATTTACCTTTTAGTTTGCTCGTGAGTGAATTTTCGTAGATTTTAATAGTTGTTAAGATTGATTTTTGTTAAATTAGATTTATTTGCTTTATTAAAAGAAAAATACAAAAACATCTTCTTTAAAAGTCTTGTTTCAAGTAGCTTTGAAAGTTTTGAAAGAAAAAGAGTTTTTCGTGCAAGTAAAGAGTGGTCATGTTTGTGTGCTTGAAAAGAAAAAGAGAATTGTTTCTTTGATTGTCTTTTCTAAGGAAGTTGTTTTCTCTAAAAATTTGCATTCTCTCAACTCTCTTAGTTAAGAATTTCATTGAAAAAGGAAAGTAGCGTAAATCATCTTAGGTGCATCTTTGTAGTGGTTGGAGTCGAGTCTACACACCATTGGTTTCACTTCCACTACCTTGTGACTTTAAAGAACAACCATAAAAGTAACGCTTAAAGTAAAATTGAAATAGTAACTTTTATTTACTAGGGCTCTGAAGCACCAATTTAGATCAGGCTAGTGTCTTGGAGTAGGTGAGTAATTAACTCTCCAAGACAACAAAACCAAACAAGTAGCTTATCTTGTGATAGAATAAATCCAATTGTCTCACTTGTACTCTGGGAAAGCTCCTCTTAAAGGAGAAGCACGAGCTCGTGTCCGAACCAGTGAGGGGATCATTCCCCCCTCGTTGGGAACGACGCCAGACACGCACGTATTACAAACGGTAAACCTCGGATTAACCATTGTCAAGGAGCCAGGGGTCACTTGTCGGTAAACCTTGGATTATTGTCAAGGAGCCGGTAAGGGGATTGAGCTTGCTACTCTGCCCTTGCGTGCTGTCGGAGTTTAGACTGTTCCCCCAGGTGCATTTGTTGCGGTTGGTAACCTTAGTGGCCATTATCTTTAGGATTCTACCGAGGTGACGGTGGAGGGAAGGTCCCACTGTACCTGGAGCAGACGTCGGTTATACTCACTTGGATTTTCTGGGGGGTTCACTTCACTCGAGACGGTTAAAGTGGAGGAACTTGGTCCAGTCTATTCATTAAGCAGGTTGCCGGGGTAACTGTTCCACCCGCCATTTCTGTACTGAATCCAGCGAGGTTGGGCTTCATCACCAACTAGCGCTTTTGGTCCGGAAGACTACTGTTTGTGTTTGGTTTGACGCCCTAGATTCTTTAGGCGTGTGATTCAAATTTGTTTGGTTCTTTAGAGAGTTTAGGTGGTTTGATTTGAAATTTTATTTTGTTTTCGTGTGTAGTAGTTAAAAGTTTTTAGCTGTGGCGGAATTACCGAGACAGTCCCGTAGACTGCGGGGCCAGTCTCCTGAAGTTGTTTCTGTGGCCGAATTGTTGAGAAGATCCCGTAGACTTAGGGGTGAACCTCCTCAAGACGAGTCCAGTCATTTAGAAGGTTTAAAGGTCCTTGTAACTCCTCCTAGTGGCAGTAGAGTAGGTTCACCTGAAGAAGGAGAATCTTCCTTGGTGGTCCATCCAGATTACCAAAGTTTAGAGACAGGTTATAATCCCGAAGCTGTTACAGTTTCTGAGCTTGTTGGTAGTTTTTCGTCTGCTAGTGATACAGGCGAAGAACCAGAAATATCCGAACCTGTTACTCCGACTCCTAGTGTTCCTGATTCACCGAGAATAGAAAGGATTATCACCGAAAATCTTCCTGTTGGTTTGATTGCTATTGAAGAACTTGTTCCAGAGGAAGAAATAGGCGTCTCTGATCCTGAAGATCAAATTACCCTTGATCTAAGGGAGCGTGAATCTATCTTTTACAGTCCTCCTAGAAGTACTACTTGGTACCTTTCGTTAACAAATTATCTAGACAACTTTGGGCTAGGTTTTTCTACACCTCGTACTCCTTTTCCACCTGGAGGTATTCATACTCCTGTAAATATGTCTGGTCAGTCGTCCGTGTTTACACAAAGTCCTGAATCTTTTTTACATGGCGGTCCTTCTGTTCCTACTGGGTATCAATCTCTTTCTGGTACCTTTGCGGGAGCATCTCCTCAACCCGTTGATCATGGGTTATTAGTTGGAAACAGTGGTAATGTACCATTGGGTGTAGGAGACATTTACATGATGTCAGGTTCAGTTCCCGTTTCCCAACCTCAAGGTGGCCAATTACCGCCTGGGGGGCAGCCTCCGTTAATGCCTGGGGGGCAACCTCAAGGTACTTCATTCGTGTCTGGGGGGCAACCTCAAGGTCAGTACGCTCCTATAGGGCAATACATACCTCAAGGTCAACCCCAGCCTCAATATGTACCCCAAGGTCAACCTCAGTATCAATATCAACCTCAAGGATGGCAACCTCAAGGATGGCAACCCCAAGGGTATCAACCCCAAGGGTATCAACCTCAAGGGTACCAACCTCAAGGTCAAGGTCAACCCCAGTATCCGTATTTACCTCAAGGTTATCAACCTCAAGGTCAATACTCAAATCAAGGTTATCAACCACCTCAAGGTCAATCGTATGGTCAAGGTATGGGAACTACACCTTACAATTATCAATCCTATCCTCAATCCGGCTATGGATCTCAGTATCCTCAACCTGTTATGGTTCAATACCCTGGAATGTTAGTGTGGGATCCTTCACAGGGTCAACAGATGTTGCAGCCAAGTATGCAGTCGGTACCTCAAGCTGGACAACCTGTAGTTTCTGGTCCACCCCAGCAACCGCAACCTGTCCAGTCAAGTGTTCAAACCTCTGTAACTTCGGTAGTTACTCAGCCGCCAATTGCACCTAGTACTCCATCTCAAACGACTGCTGCAACTACCGCCACATCTACCATACTTACTTCTGGAGTATCGACGGCTCCGGTTTCTACTGTCTCTGTAACCACTCCTCAGACATCTGTACCGTTGTCCGGATCTACGATTCAAACCACGGTCCAGATGCCTGTAGGCCAGCCTGGTATAAGTACGGTTGTCACTACTCAACCTCAATTTGTTCAACCTCCGTATCAGGGACAGTATCAACCTGGGCAAGCTGTCCAACAACCGGTTTACCAGTATCAACCGTATCCTGGGTACACTTATCAACAACCTCAACAACCCCAGTACGGTCCGGTTAATCCTGGTTTTCCAGGAGGATATAATATCCCAAATGCGACTCCTGTTCCTAGTTATCCTGGATATCCTCCTCCTGGGGCTGGTATTGTGACCCAGAGTTTTAGAGATCCTAACCGGCAGTTACCGTTTATCGCAACTTTGGATTACCAGACTTGACGCGCCTAACGAACGATCCAATTCAATATCTTCCGTTCTGGCCGCCAATGCCAAATAAGTTGCCCAGCGATATACCCAAGTTCGAAGGTAAGTCTGGAGAGGATCCGTCCAATCACGTGATGACTTACCACCTCTGGTGTGCTTCAAATTCTATCTCGGATGATTCGATCCGCCTACGTCTTTTCCAGCGTACACTCATTGGTCTCGCGGCCAAGTGGTACATTGAGTTACCACGGGCCTCTTTTTACAACTTTAGCCAGTTAGCTACCTCGTTCTTAACTCACTTTCAGTTACTGGTCAGATACGATAACGGTACGGAGTTATTAACTTCACTAAAACAATCAACCTCCACGTATATTTCTGATCACATTCATGAGTGGAGACGTCGAAGAAGGCTAGTGAAAGTTTTTATCCCGGACCAAATCTTAGCTGAATGGTTTGTTAAATCATTATTACCAAGGATTACTGAAGATGTAGCTAAGGCCGGAGTAGTTACTGAGGAGCAAGTCATTGCTCAGGCGCAATACCTTGACTTAGTTTACACTCAGTCGGGTACGTTACACGAGAAGATTCCGGATCTTCCAAAGTCGAATCAAATCGCTGCTGCTCCTTCGGGATCTCATGCCGCTGATGGTATGATTGGTATCATGAATACAAAGAGCAAGAAGAAGTCTTCCAAGGCTTCAACTACTCCAATTATCAATTTGCCCGATTCTCCGACAGGAGAGTCTTCTCCTAAACTTACCGCTGATATTCACGCTGTAGAGACATCTACGGCCAAATCAAAAAACGGTGGAAAGAAGAAAGGAAAGAAGAAGGCTAAAGCAGACAAGGCTCCGAAGGAGAAAACAGAAAAGTCGGAAACCAATGACGAAAAGCGCAAACCTCGATATCCTTGTCTTATTTGCGAAGAGGATCATTTTACGAGAGATTGCCCTCATCGGGCCGAGGTAGTGAAAATAGTCAAAGGTTCTCCCACTCCTGCTGTGTTAAAAAATCCATTTCCGGAGCAGGAGAATAAGATGATAGGTTCTTCCTCGAATGCCAGTGAAGAACCCATTTTGATGATGTCTCATGTGAGGATTGCGACTCGATCACAAGATTATGGTAGTAAGAATCCAGTTGATGGTAAGGAAGCAAAATCTTCTCATTCTAATCCATCAACCTCAGCTCCTGGTTTCGATCCACTACAGATCGAGAAACCTAACCCAGACTTAGTAATTAAACCGCCCGCCAAGGGTGTACTTCGAAGGTCTGCTTTCAATCCACATGCGAGAGCAGCCCAGAATTACAACATTGTTGAGGACTTAGCTGTTTCACCCTCAGCAATGTCGGCGTTAGAAGTGCTGCAATCATGTCCAGCACAACGAAAATTGCTTTTGTCGGCTATAGGAGCTGTTGACGTTCAGGATCCGAATCTAATGATCTTCGATCTAGAAAATAGTACGCCGCGTCTCCCCCATCAAATGGCTTTCCAAATTCCGGTGATAGTCAAAAACAGGCCTATTCATAGTACTATGATTGATGAGGGAGCTTCTACGTGTATTATGTCGATTCAATGTTGGAGATCCCTTGGTTCTCCTTCGTTGAACCAATCCCCCACCATCCTTAAGGCCTTTGATGGCCGTGGGTTCCGTCCGTTTGGTATTCTACAGGAATTGCCTATAGGGGTAGAAGGTAAAACCGTTAGTCTGGATGTGGAAGTGGTTGATGCCCCTCTAGACTACAACCTTCTTTTGGGTCGAAGTTGGTCATATGCTATGACAGCGGTCGTTTCATCGGTCTTCAGAGTAATTAAATTTCCACATAACGGTAAGATCGTGACTATTGATCAGCTGACATACTTTTCATCCGACCCAGCCTCTTCAGAAAGTATCCAGCATGTCGGTAAGACGACAATCCCTTATAGGGACGTTGGTGTAGGTTTAGTTAAGGATTCCGGTTTACTGGGAACTTTTCCTCTCCCTCCACTCAGCGTAGAACCTTCGTTTGCAACAATTCATATGATTACATCAGAAAACATTATTTATGATGATCCTTGGTTTGTCCCATCTGACTCTGAGATAGACTCATTCGGTAATGCTATGCCCTTGAGTCCATATGAAATTGCTTATGAAGCTCTCATGTCTTTTACCGACTTTCATTCAACCGAGGTCGACCAAATGAATGTGGTCAGTGAAGAGTCACTTTTCACCTCACCCTTAGAACGGATAGCGTTTCCCGAAGTCGTGTCATCTGACGAACAACTTCGCGAAATCCTAAGTGTAGACGATCTACCATGGGAGGATCTCCATCACAGATCTTCGTTTTTACCTAAGGATGATGCATTTGAAAATGATTTTTCATCTATCTTTACCGCTGAATATGTCAAAGACGCTCAGGATCCAACGAAACATTCTGATTCAGAGTTGAATTTAGGGAATATTTCTCGTACTATTCCCATTGATATTTCAGTGAAGCCCGGAATTGAGGAGAACATTCATATAGGTGCCGCATGTACAGAAGATGAAATCCAAACTTACAAGGCCCTATTCCAAGAATTCCGCGATGTGTTTGCCTGGTCTTACGAGGAAATGCCGGGAATCGATCCTGCCATTGTTGTTCATGAAATAAAGACCTACCCGGATGCTAAACCCATCCGGCAACGGTTGCGTCAAATTCACCCTCGAAAAGCGGCTGCGATTAAAGCAGAAGTCGAAAAGCTGTTGAAAGCAGGTTTCATTTATCCGATCCCGTTAACGGATTGGGTATCGAATATTGTTCCCGTCAATAAGAAACAAGGAACAATAAGAATCTGTATCGACTATAGGGATATAAATCGAGCTTGTCCAAAAGACAACTATCCTACGCCTTATATCGATCAAATTATTGATGATTGTGCCGGAAGTGAAATGTTTTCCTTTATGGATGGTTTTTCGGGCTATAATCAAATCAATATTCTACCTGCCGATCAACCAAAAACAACATTCATTTGTCCATGGGGAACATTTGCTTATTGCAAATTACCTTTTGGGCTTAAGAATGCCGGGGCCACTTTTCAACGGGCGATGTCTTATGCATTTCATGACATCAAGCACATTGTGCAACCGTATCTCGATGATTTGCCTGCTCATTCTTTACGTCGAGCTGATCACCTTGTCCACCTACGAGCAATCTTTATGAGGTGTAGGCATTATCGAATTCGGTTGAATCCCCACAAGTGTGTTTTCTGTATAGAAACAGGTCGATTGCTGGGATTTGTTGTTTCAAAAGCCGGCATTCGCGTCGATCCCTCGAAAGTCGAGGCTATCATCAAATTGCCTCCTCCTTCGAGTTTGCGCCAACTCCAAAGTTTGCAAGGGAAAGCGAACTTTTTACGCCGATTCATCCCAAACTACGCCGAGGTCACTAAAGGTTTTACACGGTTGTTGAAACAGAACGTTCAATTCTTTTGGGACGAGATTGCCCAACAATCTTTTGATGCACTTAAACACGCGTTGACCCATGCACCGTTGTTGCATCCTCCCAACTACAACCAGGACTACTTCTTATACCTCGCAGCTTCGCATTCCACCATTGGAATGGTGTTAGTTCAAGAAGATGAATTCGGAGCGGAACATGTGATATATTATCTCAGTAGGACCTTAAATCCCACTGAGTTAAAATATTCGCATGTGGAGAAATTGGCCCTGGCAGCCGTTCAAGCTGTCCAGCGTTTCCGTCACTACATTCTTCTCCGTAAAACTACAGTTATTTCGGATTGCAACCCTATGATTTACATTTTGACAAAACAATTGCTAGGGGGCAAGTACTCTAAATGGATCGTTATCCTGCAAGAGTTCGACTTGGAATTCGAGAAGTCCAAGTCTAAGAAATCCTTAGTTTTTGCGGAATTGATGTGTGATTTCCCGAGTGCTGACACAGAGACTGTGGCAGAAGAGTCCATTGCGGACGAATCTTTGTTTCTTATCAGTACTGTAGATCCGTGGTACGGGGATATAATCATCTATCTCCAAACCCAAACCTTTTGGCCTGAAGCTTCAAAGGCGGAACGTCGCAAAATTCGGTTTCAATCCCAGCCATACAAAATTATTGGAGATACACTTTATCGCCGGGGGGCAGACTTAGTTTTTCGACGTTGTTTAACTCACGAAGAGGCTGAGAGAGTTTTGAATGATTGTCACTCTGGAGCATGTGGCGGTCATATGTCTGGGTATGCCACAGCTCAGAAGGTGTTGCGCGCTGGTTACTTCTGGCCATCTATGTTTAAAGATTGTATCATTGCAGTCCGGAAGTGCCACAACTGCCAAGTGTTTGATCGAAAGATGCGCGCACCGCCTGCTCCTCTCCACCCTATAATTGCCGTTGGTCCATTCGCCAAATGGGGTATCGACTTTATTACTTGTAACCCTCACTCGGCCGGGGGGCATGCGTATATCATCCTCGCGGTTGATTATTTCACTAAATGGGCCGAGGCGATGCCTACATTCGACGCAAGCGGCAAAACAGCTGCAGTTTTCATATTTAATCATATAATAACTAGGTTTGGTGTCCCACAAGCAATCATTACTGACCATGGGAGCCATTTTCGAAACACCATGATGACTGAACTTACAAGCCAGCTTGGTTTGCGCCACGACAGCTCTACTCCTTATTATCCGCAAGCCAACGGCTTGGTTGAGTCTATCAACAAAGTTCTGGTTATCATGATCCGACGAACCATTGGTATTCATCGGTCGAATTGGCACAACATGTTATTTTCGGCGCTATGGGCATACCGAACCTCAGTGAAAACCTCAACAGGGTTCACTCCTTTCCAGCTAGTTTATGGCTTGGAAGCAGTGTTACCCATTGAATGTGAAATCCCATCACTTCAAATGGCTGTCGAATTACTTCCAGCTACTTCCGAAGAGGAGAAACGTTTATTGTACTTAGCTAAATTAGATGAGACTCGACGTGATGCTGCATTGGCAATCGAGACTCACGCGAAGCGAATGAAAGCTCAGTATGATAGAAATGTGACCCCTCGAAGTTTTTCGGAGGGAGACCTAGTGCTTTTATATGATCAAGCTAACGATAAGCTAGGTGCTGGAAAATTCGTTCCTATGTGGCATGGACCCTATATTGTAAAGCGAAAGCTAGCAAAAGGGGCTTATGAGCTGGTAGATTTTGATGGGGACTCTTTGGGTAAACCCAGAAATGGACTTTACCTAAAGAGGTATTATGCTTAAATGGTGGGTATGGAGAATTTTTAGTTAGGTTAGGTTTTCTTTCTAGCTAGTATGATTGTTAGTTAGTCAGTGTGCTTAGCTTAGTGAGTGTGTTTTTCGTCGTTATTCTGGCTTATCTTGGTTTTACTCTTGATATTACAGATGTCGACGCCTCTCCAAACATACATTGGATTTGCTGATGGTGCTTGTCGTAGTACACAGAATATCTCTTCCACAGCTTGGGTTATCTATTCACCCTCTGACGAGTTAGTTTCTATGCATGGGGTAAGCCTCGGTCAAACAACGAATAACATTGCAGAATACAGTGCAGTGGTTGAATTATTATCCGAATCTATTTCATTTGGAATTCGACGTTTGATAGTGAGGTTAGATTCTGAACTTGTTGTATTACAGCTTAATAGAGTTTATGCCATTAGAAATCCTGTGTTATTAAGGTTGTTTTTGAGAGTGCGTCTCTTGGAACGTGAATTTGATTACATTGAATATCAGCATATTCCAAGGTCCTTAAATACATTAGCAGATGCAATTGCTTCTCGAGTGTTGGACAGACATTTACGATAATCATGCAAGTAAATTTAAAAACATTTCATCATACATGTTAAACAAGATAAGCTGGTAATAGTGATATATATATAGATAGGAGTGTGTCAAAAAATATACATCGTCCTCGATCATAGGTTGAAAAACACCTTATGATCGGCAAAAATGATAGAGTACAAAAAGTCAAAAATGTCACATGTGTCTACAAAGTGACTAGCCAATCACTGGTGGTGCTCCCTGTACGACACCACTGCACGGGCTACCTTACGCAAAAATCTCCTAAACGGTCCAGGGACTGCGACTACAAAGCGCTGAAGCCTGATAGGAATGTCATCCATAGTAGTCTCAGGCATATCTGCCGTCAGACGCTCTAGATCATGCTCCAACTCAGCTAGTACTTCTGCAGCCGCGTCCTGTGGGGCCGGTACCGGTGCAGCTGGATGTCTCCTCTCAAAAGGCCGGAGGTTGGCTGGACGCTGTGGACCAACATCTGCATTTTGAAACTTTCACTATCAGTTTTGAGACGATATATATAAAAAAAAAAAATACATAATTTGAAAACTCGTGAAAAATAAAGTACCTCTGTCATCCCATTGTTCTCCCTGTGGAAGAACCATGTCCGGATCATGTCGAAAATCTACTCCGGCGTACGGAAAGTCCTGGATTGAGAAAACCTGGTCCTCCAACCAGTGAAAGTAACTATCAGAAAATCGAACAACTGCCGCGCCCTCGTCAGGATGCCGGGCCATCACCGCAACCCATCGTACCAGCTTTGGCTCCCGAGGACCCAAGATATCAACAGTGAGTTGCTGAGGGATCAGCATCAGAACTCTCTCTAAGGCAAAGCTCACGACTAAAGGCCCATATCCAAAAGTTTTGAGTCGTCCGTTCTTTGCCTTAGTCAGTTGGCTCTTCATATTAGCCGACACAGCATCACACCAGTTGAAAATGGTGCCTTGGTAACAGTCAATTTCCATCCGCATTTGGGACCCAGAAGCAATGTGCAAAGCGGCCGCGCCGCAAATTCTGGTAACCGTGAAAGCAATAATTTTGAGTTCACGCAGAGAGATGTGTTTGATCTCCACGCCTTTCGAATGGTGTGCCCCAGGTGTGCACCAATCTTCCCGGAGACTAACAAGGGATTGGCCACCCGGCCTAGTCCCGGCTAGATTGAGTTGCTCGCCTCTGTTTGGCAAGCCAGTGAGAAAGTATACATCCGAGGGCTCTATCTCGAGCTGGTGCCCTCCTATGTAAAAGCATTGCTCTTGAACATTCCATCTCTCAACCAGCCATTCTAAGAATCTTACCTGAGCCCTCATGCCCGGTATGGCCCAGTACTTGTATAACCCGCATGCTTTTAGGGCATCCAGGGAAGGTTGGTGTTCTATTGCAACTTCATCAACCTCTTCGTGCTCTCTTTCTCTCCAATCCAACATGGTGAGTGCCCTACACACCAAGAAATGATGATTAGAATTAATTTGGGGAAATTTGAATGGTCATTTGTGAGGATTGGGGTTTCAATTTCCGCGTTCCACGGAGGACGCACCCCGCGTTTGGAACACAGGGCGTCGGGACGCAGCTGGCCTGAAGGTGGGCTGCGTCCCCCGACCATTTTCCTGTATAGGAAAAAGTCGGGGGACGCAGGTCACCCGAAGGGCACCTGCGTCCACCGAGGAGCGCATTTTGAAACCTAAACCCTCCCAAAAAACAAAACTAAAACCTAAAAAACAATTTTAATCGGATAGAAATGAAGAGTAAGATGTTGTAAAATACCTGGAAGAAACGACGTTCGATTCTGACGGTCGGATTTTCCGCAGCGACCACGGGAAGTTTCTTGTCAAAAGCTCCTTTTTCAACCTCAACAGTCAAACGGTAAAAATGACATGGTAAAAAGTCTTTTTATAGGTTTTTTGGATGAATTTGTTCATTTTTCACCATGGAAAGATGTTTTTCGATGTATTTTTGCCTATCTTAAACAGGTATGAGTAATGTGTCGCTTTTGTGCAGGACAAAGGGACTTAGAGGGAAAATTGTTATTTTTTCACGAACAAAATATCAGAGTCGTCTTTTAAGCCCTTTTCTGACTCCTAAAATATGAAAAGATTGCCGAGCGTTTCTTTTACACTCGTTAAAACGGAATTAAAAGACGGTCCCCTTATAGCTCTTTTCTGACCGTAAAATCAGGAAAAGATTGCCGGGTTTTTGTCGTTTCAAACTCGATACGGAAATAAAACGACGTGTCCTTGATCGCTTTTTACTTTTCAGATCAGTGGCACTAATTATGAAAGTACTCCTTGGTCGCAAGATCAAGCGGTTCCCCCAGGTATTATTTTATACTTTTTCGGGCTTGAGGGACACAAATCTACGAAAAAGTTCAACTTGGAGTCTTCTTAAGTTTTTCAGACTCTCTACAATTGAAAAACACCGAGTTTCTCCTATACTGGGCTCGTTAAACATTTCACAGTAAAGGACCTGTTCAATTACAAACAGGAACGAACCACTCCTTCCTAGGGTTCGAATCAAAACTAGGTTGGACTCATCCGAAGGATGAGCTTATAATCAAGCACATGTTATCCTCCTCAAGCTTGTTAAAAATAAAGAGGTACTTGCCAGAAATGGTGGGGGAAAAAAGAGAAGAATGAGCCTATTTGTTATCCTTTGTCTCAGAAGAAACTTTATTACCACTCTTGAACGCGACACTTTTTCATTCACCTGGGTTGGGAAATTCTTCACCTCACAGTTGATCAAACCACCTTTGAAAGTCTTTAACCGGGTTTCAGGGATTAACTTTGAGTTATTCGTCACCAAGCCATCTGTCGTGTCGTTATGTGTTCAAGAGGTCTGCAAGCAAAACTTTCATCCGCAAAATACTTGTCATCCATTTGACCATCCCTGAGTCAGTCCTTACAGCAACATTTCTTCAACTTGAACAATGATTTCGTGTTGCGGGCTTGCCTGCAACGGGTCGCTTTCTATCGACATCAGCACATTATCTAGAGAGATGACTTAGAAATCGTCAGTACCTTGAAGTCTGCATGCATCAATGGCAGGTTTCTCGCCTTTGACGTCAGTTTACATCATTGACTTTCGATCGAAGGATTCCGTGAAATGTTCGACATCAACTCATTCATTCACATCTCATGGATTGTACTGGGTACTTTGAGAACCATTGACATTACTGGTGGTCTCTCTCACGCTTGTTAACAGTTTACATCATTGACTGGTAATCAAGTGGTTTCTACCATGTTCGACATCAACTCATTTATTCGCATGGCTAGAATCGTACCAATTCGGGAAGTAGAAATGAAGACCCTGGATCTAGTTTCCACCATCCAGGCTGCGAGGAGTTTTGTATTCATTATCTAAGTAGACTAATCATAAACAGATGGCTGCGTCCATACTGTGTCTACAAAAGTCTATGATTGTGATGTACTGCAAAATCATTCCTGTATCAGAATAGTTAGTCTGTTAGTTAAAGTTTTGATCTGAGTATGGGAATGCCTACCTCAGTGATGATATAATCTTATACATGTATTTTGTGTTGAAAATTGCAGGTTCTGACCAGGCTCTCCACGGGATAATCCTTGAAATGATAAAGCGCTTCACCCTTCCTAGATATTACAAACCCTAATCTATTCCAGGCTTCGCACTTTAGGGGGCAATCTGTTACACTAAAAAATGTCACCATGACTATTTACAGTTAGTATGGCTCAATCAACAGTCATGCTACCCTCTTAGGCAAGTCTTATGCCTCTGCTCTCCATGTCAAACTCCAAAAAGAGAGAAAGTCTTGTATAAATGTATTTATCTCTGGGGACGCAGGTTCTCTCAAACTTACCTGCGGGGACGCTCCCAATGTTCACAAAAGCTGCGTCCGAAGACGCTCTGTATGTAAAGGGACAGGTGCGTCCCCCTGTAAAAGTTAGAATGCGCAAGTTTCATCTTTAAAAAGTTACTTGTGGTCATTTCTAGAGCATTCTAGAAGGTTGTTCGACGTGTATTGGGCGCCTCCAGATGGTTCATGCACTCCTATCAAAGAGGAACTTATCCCATCAATAAGGGAGTGATCCCATCCAAAGAGGGGACTATCCCATTGATGGTGGACCTGATTAACCTCCTCTTGAGTACTATAAATACAGGCATTGGGCCAGAAGGAAGGGAGGTTGAAGCTATACATTTTCTAAGGGTAAATGCTGCAGGAATTAGGACTCCCATTTAGAAACTTGTGAGGAGAGATTGCCATCTTTGCTTGTTCTATTTGGAAGTGGGTGAGCTTTGTCAAAGTAGAGGAAGACTCTTGTGGACCCTGGAAGGAGCTTGCACAACACCAAGGCTCAGGTTGTAATGGTTCCTTTTGATTACCTTTAATGCAAATTGGTCCATTCTTCTCAATAACTTGTTGTTTATGGGTTATTTCATGTACTCCTTGGTCTATATGTTGGATATGCTTTGTTTTATGTTATAATCAGGTGCTATTTAATTGTTTGACTGTTGGTGATTGCAGGTTTTGGAGAAAAGGAGGAGCTCATCCAGATCAACAAAGCTTGGACTTCTACAACAGCGTTTGGACAAAGGTAAGAACGAAACACTTGATTTCTCATATCATAATGCATGTTTAGAGAAGGATAGCTCCAGTTTGTTTTGTTTGTCATTAGAATGTCTTAGACTTCTAGGAAGGTCGGTTGTGTCCACACTTTTGACTGATTCCGTGTGACAAGTGGGCTGGCGGTCAGGCCTCATAAATATCTGGGTGATCTTTTGCCTATCCTCAGTGGTCATCTTGGCACCTGTATCCAGCAGATAGTTCATGGAGAAAGGGAACAGCAGCCGAGTTTGTTTGAAGTTGAGCATCTGGTTGATGGACTCAGCATTGATGTGAAAGAGGATGCTCCCAGATGGAGACTTGACAGCTCTGTGACTGGCATCATAATTCTCAGCACAAAGGCGAATAATCTCTGGGAAAATGTTAACAGATGGGAGAAAGTAGTATGGCAGATTTGATTCCCATATCCCATATGTATCCTTACCATTTAAATAATCATCTCTCAATTCCCTGAAGGTCTGCAAATGGTCCCTATCACCCACAAAGTCTTGGATGAGGTAGTCCCTGTCAACAAGAGGCAAGGACTCCAGGTCTTTATTTGGTGCATTTATGGGGGCAACACTGAGAGCTGTGGGTGCAGGAGCAGCCATTATGTAGATTCTGAATTGAACAAGGTAAGTGTAATAGCTTGCAAGGTTCCTCAAAGCTCAAGTGACAGAATCAATGTAGATAATGTTAGAAATTCTCTTCAAATGGAATAGGCAGGCTATGCAGGACTGTCTCTGCTTTGCTTGGGTAAATTCACAGGGATTGTGAATTGATGAGGATGAATTGCAGAGGGTGTGCAGGATTCAAATTGGTGAAATGTAGCTTTGGGCATGCACTCGGCAAAAGGGAACAATGCCGGGCAGCTCGAGGATAAATTTGTAAATTTAGACCGTGAATTTATCGTTTCAATATCAAATTATGGAGCTGGGGCAATGCAGGTTGCTTTAGTTCAAATTTAAGTAGTAAACAGTCTTCAATTTGGGATTTGACAGGTGCTTAATGGAGAATTTGCAGAGAAATGGCATGCATAGGGGCAAAACAAGAGAATTGCGGTGAATACCTAGATGAACAGTGCGGAAAACCTTCGGGCTACACAGCGGGTGCACAATGTAGCTGAATTGATAAGTTGTGGCGGCTGCAACTTTGAATTTGGCGGTCGGAGGCAGTTTCGCGGTGAACAGGCTAACAACGGCCGTGTCCTTTTCGCGTGAAAATGACATTTTAACGACAAATTTGGACAAAAAGGGTCATTGGCGTTTTTCCGCCGATGACGTCAGCATGACGCCATGGCAGGCCAGGGGTACGGAGGGTGACGTGGGTGCTGAGCTGGAGGCTAGCGTGGCGGGACATGGTGGCGGGCGGTGTGGGGTGGCAAGGTTACGTGGAGGCTACGAGGCGCGGGGGCGGGGAGGTGACGTCATGATGACGTGGAGGTGACGCGCCATGAGAGGGGCGGTATCGGGGAGAGTGGTAAGCGGTCTCCCCGCACCACTTGTGGGCGAAGGCGGTATCGGGGAGGGGGGCTCCGAACAACCCCGTCGACTGCCACGCGTCCCGTGTACGGGAGCCAATACCGCTATCTCCCCCGACGTTAAAGGGAGACGGGTTGAGATTTGAAAATGCCCGCCCATCGTTGGATCGGGGGCGGCGGATGATGGACGGCTGGCGGGCGCCCCGACCCATCGTGCACCTTTGGGGGGGACCCGCCGGCGGATTTTAAATATTCATTTTAATATTTGGGTATCAGACTTTGGTTAAGGGGGTTTTTGTGGGTTTTTCGGGGTATGGGTTAATCTGTCGGGGGTTGAACAAAGGGTTAGACTTAGGTTTGAGCAGAGGGAAATGTGTTTTTCATGAATTTTTTGGAAAAGAGGGGAAATGAAGGTTTAGGGTGGGCTATTAGTCTAACCAGGGGTTAGAGTAATTCCCAAAGCAGGGTTGACCATAGTCCCTGGTGGACTAATGTCTCCCTTAGACCAGCTATTCAGCTATAATGCTGAAGGGGGGATATTTATACATTGTTTGGGGTTTATACACCATGGTGTTATAATAATAGGGAAAGGGGAACATAGGGGATTTAATGTAGATACAGTTAGTAATTAGTATTGTAGGGGAATATGAATGGGGAAATGATAGAAACTAAGTTTTTAGGAAACAAACTTAGTTAGGGAGTAGATCAAAATGAAAAGAATTTTTACACAAGAAATGTGGCTTCTTTTCAAAGAGAGAAGTCACTTTTGATATGAAGTTTGTACAAATGAAGAGTGTAAGGGGGACTGATCAGGCAGATCCTGCAGTGCCCATGGGGTGGTTAGTAAGAAACCTTTTGAAGGGGAGGAGGGAAGTTAGTGATGGTTTTAGTAGTATGCTAAATAGGCCACTGCTCTTGCCTTTCTCCTGATGGTGACATCTTGTGATTTATTCCAAGTGATATGCTTGGATCTTGCTTTCTGCAACCTTCAACTGCCTACCCTGCCTATTATGTCTAACATTTTTTCTTCACTTTGTATGGGTGCACTTAGCATTGCAAACCCTGATAATTCTCTTTTCTTTTTGCTGCCCTCCTATCTAAGTCTACCCTTATGACTTCCAAGGGCCCAGATTAAGCAGTTGGGCTCCTTTCTTTCTCTATCCACCTAGTCATCTGTCAAGCTTGAACTGTTTGAACAGGTACTTCCTCTCTAGTCTACAACATGAAATTTAAAACATGGTGAGGTCCAGCTTGAGCTGTTGGACCACCCATCAAAAGGTAGTGGCAATTTGGACTAGCCACTTTCCTGGTCTTTGTTTGGGGTTCATTTCTTTTATTTTTTCTTTGACCAATTCATTTTCTTGCCCTTTGATTTTTCTTTTAAGGCATACCCTCTTTACATTTTTTAAATTGTCTGCTTCTTTCACAAAAATGGAACCTTAGCAGCATGGAAGGTGAACATTTTTGGCACTTCCGCTGTCAATCATGAGAGATGAGAACCTATTGGTATAGGAGGCTAACACATTCACCAACTCATTTGTAGTGGTATACTTGGATGACATCTTGATCTTTAGCAAGACTTGGGAAGAGCACCTCCACCACATCCGACAGGTTCTCCAAACACTGCGACAACACAAGTTATGTGCCAATTTGGAGAAATGCACATTTGGCATGACCCAGGTTCAGTATCTGGGATACATTATTGATGAATGGGGGGTGCATGTGGATCCAGCCAAGATCCAAGTCATTCGGGATTGGCCATCTCCAACCACTCTGACAGAGCTTCGCAGCTTTCTAGGCCTTGCCAACTTCTACCGCAGGTTCGTGTTGGGATTTTCTCATATCACTTGGCCCTTGAGTCAGGTCACCAAGGGAGGAGCGAAAGCAATTTTTTTTTGGTCTGAATCTCAACAGAAGGCATTCACAGAGTTGAAAGATCGACTCTGCACAACACCAGTTCTTGCATTACCAGACTTGCAACAACCATTTGAGGTCGAGACAGATGCCTCTGACTATGCTATTGGGGCAGTCCTTACTCAACACGGGCATCCAGTGGCATATCACAATGAGACACTTTCAGACACAGTTCGGAAGTATCCCACTTATGACAAAGAGACGTATTCCATTGTGCAGGCTTGCCGACAATGGAAGCATTACATTTTGGGGAAGGAAACGGTCATCCACACAGACCACCGACCCCTGCAGTTCATACAGACCCAAGGGAAATTGCAGAATGATCGCCATCATAAGTGGTCCACATACCTGCAATAATTCCATTTGAATATCAAGTATAAGAAGGGCAGCACCAATAATGTTGCAGATTGCCTCAGTCGACCACCGATCATGGCGTTAACCACCATGCTCAACTCTTGTGGGCATGAGACTTCTGATTGGCCACTGCTCTACAAAAGCAACCCGGAATTCGGCCACACATACCAGACACTCTTGGAGGGTCAGCATGTTCCAGATTTTCACCTCCAGGACGACCTGTTATGCCACCTGGGTCACCTTTGTGTTCCTTCAAGCGAGCGTGCCAAGATGATCTGGGAAGCACACTACAGTCGGGCCGTTGGGCATTTTGGGGTCGAAAAAATGGTGGCAATACTGCAGAAATATTTCTATTGGCCGAATCTTCGACAGGATGTCGGGAAGTACATCAGATCATGCACTGCTTGCGCCATTTCCAAACCGACCATCAAGAAGCAAGGCCTCTATACCCTGCTACCTACCCCTAGTCGACCTTGGGAATCCATCTCCATGGATTACATGTCAGGCCTCCCTTCCACTAGGCATGGAAATGACTGTGTTTTTGTGGTTGTCGACAGGTTCTCGAAGATGGCCATTATGGCGGTCTGCAAGAAGAATATCACAGCAGAAGCCACTGCTAAACTCTTCTTTGAACGAGTATGGGTACACTTTGGGATCCCACAGCCTATCATTTCAGATCGGGACAGCAGGTTCCTCAGTACATTTTGGTCTAGCCTCTGGTCGATGCTGGACACCAAACTCACTAAGTCCACAGCCTTCCATCCTCAAACTGATGGCCAGACTGAGGTCGTCAACAGGATGATCGTACACATTTTGCGCATGTACAACTCAAAGCATCCACACACATGGGACGAGAGCCTCCCCTATGTTCAGCATAGCTACAACCGGGCTCTCCACAGCTCTACTGGCCACAGCCCTTTTCAGGTGGGATTGGGATTCCAGCCACTGTGTCCCATCGATGTGGCCATGCCATTTGTAGCTACTCACGCAGATTCTGCTCATGTCCAATCCGAAACAGATAAGGCAAACAGCTTCATTGAGCACATCCAACATATTCGCCAGCAGGTCCATGAAATTCTGGAGAAATCAAATGCCAAGTACAAGCAGCGACATGATCAACATCGGGTGCTACACAAGTTTCAAGTGGGGAAAAATTCTAGTTGCATTTGCAAAAGGAACGCCTTACCGGAGCCTATCGGAAACTCAGACCACTCCGATATGGCCCTTACACCATTACCAAGGCCGTGGGAGACAATCCATTTGAGCTCAGCATTCCCCCATTCCTTGGCCTGCATTCGGTGTTCAATGTCGACTGCCTTCGGCCATACTTTCCACCATTACTAGACACGTCCGACATTGTAGAACAACTCACACCCACAGAGTTAAATCCAGCTTGCATGGAACAAGCTGCAACTGATCGGATCATGGACACACAGATGAAGCACACTCGCTAGCAGAATATCCAACTGTATCGAGTTGTCAAAGCAGGACAACTCCTTCACCAGGGCAAGTGGCTCACCAGGGGCCAAGTGCAGCAGAAGTTCCCTCATCTCATGGAGGAACTCAACGCAATGGGGACCATTGCTTCCTAAAGGGGGAGGAATGATCCAGGTGGATATTGGTGGCCACCCGCTAATTCCACTTGGATCCCCTCTAGTGCTTCTTACAGTTTTTCCAGTTTCCTTAATTATAGCACAATTTACTATTTTTAGCAGTTTTCGGGTCCTAAACTTTCGGAGCCGTTTTGAGGCCCTAAACGACGTTTTTTGGGAAATCTATCGCCAGCGATTTTTTTGTCTAAAAATCGTCTTTTCCGTCGTAGTCCTCGGAGAGATCTTTCCAATGGGCTATCATGCATGTCAAACGGAGATAGTACGACCAATTCGCGACCCTGGGAAGTTGATGTACCAACTTACCCAAAAACGGGGCCCACAATTTGGCATTTCATCTTCTAGGGTTAGGTTTTGGAATGTGAAGGGTTTTCCATTGTTTCTCAACAATAAATAGGCCTTCGAGCCTCATTGTAAGACAGTTCAGAGGCATGTAGCCACCACATCTCTTCTCAGAGATAAGCTACCATCGCCCTAGCTGGTTTATTTCCATTTCTGTTTGTAAGCATATTTCAGTATTTTACAGTAATGAATTGAGGTATTATTTCCGCTGCATATCTGTCTTTATGGTTATCTCTGTATTTTATTGCGTTCCTGTTTAAATCCAGATCAACATTTAGGAATCCACATGAATAAACCATGTCAAAGTGTCTTTAAGATCCCACTTAATCATTTAAACTAAGTTAATAACTTAACTATTATTAATATTATTATTATTATGAACAAAATCTAGATAGTTAAAGCTTACAAGGCCTTGCTTTAATCATGGTCTGATATGAGATGCACATGCTTGAAGAAGAAACAACATTTCCCTAAGGTTTTCCATCTTCCAAAATCGAATTATTACCACACTTCATTTCTATAAAACAATTACCTAAATTCATATGATAAAGAGTCAAATCATTTATATTCTCAAAAGGAAAACAATTGAACTTTGAATAATCTTGTTATGCACTTCCCTAAGGTATGTTTATTGATATGTCCACGTTAAAGTTATTATGCATTTTGTTATAATGTTCATGCAGTATCATTTTAAGAACTTGTTGTGCTATTCAACAATCCTCATTTTTCTATGTCATAAATTTCCTATGAAATTTATTTTATTAAAATGGGGACCCTTAATAAATTTTAAAACATAAATTTAATTAAAAATATTTTTTTTTGTCTTGAATAAAACATATTTTTTTTACAACCCCTGAGACCAAAACTATACTTAGGCCTTAAAAAAACCTTAAGTATTAAACAATAGGGGTTATTAACAAAAAATATGAATAATCAGAGTCTTATTCCTTATCGCTTCCCCACATCACAAAAGTTCCATAAGGTAAAGATCCCTCCACAACTCCATTGCGATTGCGATATCATCCTGGACCCGACGGTAAAATTAATGAAATTTTATTATCCCTCGCATCCGTAGATCGCAATGATCGCAGAAATTAAGTCTTAGCCTTAACCAATTGTGACATGCGATATAGCCGGACTCGCCGGGATTATACATTCCAGTCCATAAATCCTCCTGCATCTGCGCAATCGCAAGTTCCAAGGGTCATGCCTCCTGCCTCGTGCCGATTGCAATTGGGATTTACGATGTAACCCAGACCTAACAGGATTATTAACTCCATTACATAATCTATCCCGCATCCATCGCATCACAAGTTCCATAACATCCGCCATACCATAACTCTGTGCTAAAAGCGATTTGCGATAAGAACCACCCTGCCATGTCATCCCTGACATCATACTCCATGTCATATACCACATAATCGCCACTTCATCTTCCATGTCACATGCCACATCACCCACCACGTCACATCATGACATCACTACCACGTCACCCCAGGACATTGCAATCACAAGTTTCAAAGGGACACGACTTATAACAAATCCTTAACCCTAGCCAATTTGTGATTTTGCGATTACCCTCATGACATCATCATGACATCACTCATGATGTCACCCCGCATATCACAATCGCAAAAAATCATAAGGCCCAATTCATAGTGCCACATAGAAAATTGCAATTTGCGATTGCGATTTCCCACATCATGTCATCATCACATCACCACTCAGCATTTGTGATTGCAATTATTACACTTCTATATGTTGTTGTGATTGTGATTTAATTAGACAGCCACATGCCTTACACCGCTTTCCACTTCACGCCCATTCCTTTGTCTCCGCTCCGATAGCCGATTGCAATATAACTCCAATATATCCCTCTTCCATCTGCTCTATCGCAATTACAATATTTCAAGTAAAATTAAAGGCTTACTCCTATTTCTCCTCCCCGATGTTTACGATTGCAATTGTTATGCTCCAAGTATTAACCCTGATTTTCTGCAAATGTCATTTGTTTCAAATGAAACTCGCTTATCAGTGTCATTTATTTTTAGCTTATCAATTCTTGTTTTCCATGTTCAGATTCATGAGAGAGGAGGACAACTATGCTGATAAGTGGTAGTTCAGTTTAGATAAACCGACAAACACCCATAGAATCTGATCAAGCAATAAGGCCGATTTGACAGAACAACAAGATGAAGAGATTATGATGAAAATTCTATTTTTTAGATACATGATTGAAAGGAATTGTTCAACTCCCTTAACGCTTGAAGCAAAAGAAACTATTTCAGTAGCGACTATTTAAATAGCCTATTGACATTGAACCAAGGCCTGAGATTCGAAAGAGAAAGACTTGGAGGCTTGCACTATTGTTAGGAAACCAGCTCACAAAAAGATAGAAAAGATAGATCAATGCCTTAGAATTCAGCCTCTTCGAGGGTGCAACCTCCTTTACATTACACAAATGAACAATTCTTGGATGATACAAATGACTAAACCTCCCTTCTATATATAGGAGTCTAAGGGGTCACAATGTAATCAAGCCGACATAACAGTAATAACATAGGGCACAAAAATAACAATAGCGGGTTTCTATGGGGCATACTAATAACAATATGGGGACAATAGGGGCACAATAATAAAACTAAGGGATACAATGACAATAGTAATGGGGGAATCACTAGTATTATAGGTGCCTAACATGCCCCTCTCCTTTCGAAAAGCGTACTACTCAATGCTTGAGTAGTTCTGGATGCTTCTGTATAAAATTTTCATCCTCCCATGTGGAATCTTCAGCAGATAAGTTCCTCCACTTGATGAGATACTCTGAAATTGATTGATTTCGTAGTTGTCGAGTTCTTGTTTCTGTGACTGCTTCTGGTTCCAATATAATTTTTCCTTCCTCGTCAAGTTCTGGCAATATTGTTTGAACTAGGAGCTTGTCACCTATAACCTTCTTTAAACATGAAACATGGAAAACTGGGTGCACTCGGGAACCTACAGGAAGCTCCATTTGTATGCCATAGTACCAATCTTTTGCAACACCTTGTATGGACCATAATACTTTGGTGATAATTTATTATCCTTCTTAGCTTTCTTGAGGGACATTTGTTTATATGGTTGTAGCCATAGGAATACCCAGTCACCTACATCAAAACTTCTTTCGCTGCGATGTTGATCTGCCCACTGTTTCATTCTATTCTGCGCCAACGTGAGGTTATCCTTTAAGAGTTGTAGAACTTGTTGTTGATGCTCGATGTGATGTTCCATTGCTTGAGCCTTAGAATTTTCTCTTTAATATGATGTGATGGATGGTGGATGATATCCATAAAGTGCCATAAATGGGGTCATTTTTGCTGTAGTATGGAAGGAATTGTTATACCATCATTCAGCTAGAGGCAACCATTTGACCCATTGTGTCTATTTATCATATACAAAGGAACGAAGATATCCTTCCAAACATTTGTTTACTATCTCAGTTTTCCCATCAGATTGAGGATGATAAGATGAGCTATGAGCTAACTGAGTACTGAGACAAGAAAATAATTCTGTCCAAAAATTTCTAGTGAAAATGGGATCTCTGTCACTTACAATAATCTTTAGGTTTCCATGTAGCTTTTGAATTGTTTCCATAAATGCATTAGAAACTGTACTAGCTTTAAATGGATGTGATAATGCACAGAAGTGTGCATACTTGGTAAGTCCGTCAACTACCACCATGATGAAACTCTTTCCTTCGGACTTGGGTAAACCTGTGATAAAATCGATTGAAACCTCCTCCCAACATTGGATTGGAAAGGATAAAGGTTGTAATAGACCTGGGGTCTTAATTGTTTCAACTTTATTTTGTTGGAAAACCAAACATTCCGCCACAAACTTTTGAATATCTGATTTAAGGCCATCCCAAAAATTTCCTTCTTAAGCCTATGGTAAGTTTTTAAAAATCCCAAGTGCCCTCCTAAGGGAGAAGTGTGCAATTCCATAAGAATCTTTTCTTTGAGTTGGGAATTCTTACATAGGTATAAGCGATCTTTGTACCATAACGAATCATTTTTCTAGCTAAATGTATTAGATGTACTGGGATCTTGTTGTATCTTTCGAATGAGTGCCCACACTTCTTCGTCATCCTTCCATTCCTCCCTTGCTTCGTTTATCCAATCTGGTTGGATAATAGAAATAGTGCACAACAATGCTTCCACATCCTCATCCTTTGTTGAGAGTGCATCTGCCACAACATTTTGCTTCCCTTTTTTATAGATGATTTCAAAGTCATAACCCAACATCTTTGTGACCCATTTTTGTTGCTCTTCAGAGGATAATCTTTGTTCTAAAAAGTATTTAAGACTATCATGATCCATTTTTACCTTAAAGTGTCTTTCCATTAGGTAGGGTCGCCATTTCTTAAGTGCATGTAGTATTGCCAACATTTCCTTCTCATAAATAGCTTTGTGTAAATACTTTGCCTTGATTGGACGACTTTTAAAAGCAATGGGTCTTTCATCTTGCATGAAAACAACACCAATTCCAATTCCTGAAGCATCACATTCTACAATAAAGGTTTTTGTGAAGTCCGACGTAGCTAAGACCGGTGCTTGGCACATTGCCTCTTTAAGATGTTTGAAGGCCTTTGTTGCTTCTGGAGTCCATGAAAATGCATCTTTCTTCAATAATGTTGTTAGAGGTGCTGCTATTCTCCCATAATTCTTAACAAACTTGTGATAATACCTTGTCAACTCGAGAAATCCTCGCAGATGCTTTATGGATGTGGGGATTTTCCATTCCTTAATGGCTTTAATTTTGCTAGGGTCTACCTTAACACCTTCATGAGATACAATATGACCCAGATATTAAACCTCTTTTACTCCAAAGAAACATTTGGAGCTTTTTGCATATAATTGTTTCTTCTTCAATAGTTTGAGCACCTTGTCAACATGTTCAACATGATCCTTCCAAGACTTGATGTCGATTAGTATATCATCAAAAAACACTAACACAAATTTTCTAAGGAAGGGTTTGAAAATGGAATTCATCAAACCTTGAAATGTAGAAGGTGCATTGGTAAGGCCAAAAGGCATGACCAAAAATTCATAATGACCCTCATGAGTTCTAAATGTTGTTTTCAAAATGTCTTCAATATTCATTCTGATTTGATGATATCTTGAACAAAGATCCAAATTGGTGAAGTAAATTGATCCATGCAATTCATCCAATAATTCATCAATGACAGGAATGGAAAATTTATCTTTAATAGTGAGCTTGTTGAGCTCCCTATAATCCAGACTCATGCGCCATGATCCATACTTATTGTGTACCAATACTACTGGAGCAGAGAAAGAACTTTGACTAGGTTGAATTATACCAGCCTCTAGCATTTCTGCAACCATACGTTCAATTTCACTCTTTTGAGCATAGGGATATCTATATGGCCTGATGTTTGGAGGAACACTTCCTGGAATCAAATGAATAACATGATCATGATCACGAATAGGTGGGAGACCTTTGAGAGTCTCAAATACCTTGGAATGATTGTCCAAGACCTTTGGATATCTGGAGAAATAGATAATTTCGATGTGGGAACCTCTAGTGCACATAATTGTGCAATTACACCTCGTTGTTCCTTCTTTAGAAGCTTTGTCATACCGTTAGAGATTATTATCTTTCTCGGTTTCCCTGTAATACCCCTTAATTCAATTCCTTTCCTTCCACACAAAATTTCATGAAAAGTTCTTGAAAATTAAAAGCTATTGTACCCAAGGATTGTAGCCATTGGACTAGTACAACATCAACACGACCCATTGGAATGGAAAGCATTGGGCTATTCAATACATATTCTCCCATGGATAGCTTGATATTATGGCACTTTCCAGAGAAATTTATGGTTCCTCCACTTGCAACCATCACTTGACACTCTGATGCTGGATATAAGAAGCAATTCAATTCCTTTGCTATCTTACAATGAATAAAATTATGGGTACTTCCCAGATCAATCAACACTATTACATTTTTCTTCTTGATATGTCCTTCTATCTTGATAGTTTGAGGAGTGGTAATTCTAGCCAATACATTACAAGATATGGTCGAATTCATTTTTTCTTTATCTAGGGTTTGTTCATGGAGTATATCCTCTTCTTTTGACATTTCTTGTTCCTTTTCTTCCTCCTCTTCAAAATCTATGTGAATTAATTTTTTCTCAACACACTTATGACCTTTAGTGTATTTGCTATCACAACTGTAACAAAGCCTTTTTGCTCTTTTTTCTTCTAGTTGTTGTGGTGTCAACCTTGTAGGTTTTGGAAGGCTAGTGGCAACAACACTTCCATCTTTATAGTTGTGAGTGGTAGGCTTCCTTTTTGCCATAATTTTGCTTTCCATGTTTCTTGCTAACCTGAATGCCTTCTCCAATGAATCAGGTTCCCAAAGGCGAACCTCATGTTGGATATTATCCTTTAAAGTCCCTATGAACACATCAATCCTATGCTCCTCTGGAATATCTTTTACCCTTATGTTCAATTTTTGGAAGTCCTCAATGTGCTCCATCATTGAACCCTTTTGTTTGAGATTTATCAATTGGCTAAAAAAGGTGTTGCTTTTTGCATCCTCATAACGTGCTACCATTTCTTCCGTAAAAATTGCCCAAGTGATAATTTGTTTACGAGAGAAAAGCCATCGATACCATACAAACTGATTTGGTTTCAAATATAAAGTTGCAATACATACCTTTCGTGTGTTTTGCACATTATGGAGATCGAAAATTGCTCCATTTGTAGTATCCATGTTTTGGGATCCTTGCCATCAAACTTCCTCATATCGATTTTTGGAACATGGTGGGTCTTCAATCCAACATTAGAGTCTATGAAATCATGATTAACATTTCATTTGTTCTCATTATGAGTTTCCTTTACTACCCTTTCACCATTAGTGACCATTTCTTGTAGCAACTTATTCAAATTTATCTTCAATTTTTCCATCTTATCATCCATGCCATTCATCTTAGCTTCTATGCATTTCTTTAAACCATCCATCTTAGCTTCCACGCCATCCATATTAACTTGCATGTCATTCATATTAGCTTCCACGCCATTCATCTTGGCTTCATTTACCTTTAGTGAGAGTGAAATTTGTTGTACTTGGTCTTGTAATTTTGATATGTCATGTTGCATTTCTTCCTCTTCTTCACGAGTCATGTTAGAGCTTTCAGGTTGCTTACTAGGTGTTTCTATTTTCTTTCTTCAAGGCATTAATTAATGCTAATAATTCTTCACTATTCCCTTTGAATTCCTTCAAACTAATTTTTCAAACCAATCTTATGCAAAATTCAAAAAAAACTACACACCTTTTTTTCACTTTGTAAGAGCTCGATATTGAATTTGTTGTATCTATGTAACTGCAGATCTCGAATATTTGAAATCTCGTCCTGTGGTATCCCTTTGAGTCCTCTTTTTAACCCCACAAGTTTGATCAAGATTGTATTCTCCAAGGAAGAGTTGTGCCAAATCTCCCACGGTGACCTGATTATAGAATAGTTCAATAGAGAAAACTTGTACGATGTGCCACTTGTCATTGTTTCAACCTTAGTAACTGAAACTGATACACATAAAACTACAGGCCATCCTCTTTCTGAAACTTCTAACGAAATTTCAATCTGATGCTCAAAATAAAAGTTATGACGATTTTCCCCAGGTCACCTGTTTGGAATGTAATTCGGGAGTCTGCAAAAATTCCAACTTCCTCAAATCATATCTCCGCAAATATAGCGGGACAAGCTCTAAAATTTGGACCCAAAGTTCAGAACGATTGTGGACCAAATGGGTTTTTGTTTTAGCTTCTGAAACATCGCAGAAAAAAAGTTATAGCAAAAATTCCACGATGACCTGTTTGGAACAGTGAAACCCTAGAATCCAAAGCTCTGATACCAAATGTTAGGAAACCAACTCACAAAAAGATAGAAAAGATAGACCAACACCCTAGAATTCAGCCTCTTCAAGGGGGTAAACTCCTTTACATTACACAAATGAACAATTCTTGGATGATACAAATGACTAAACCTCCCTTCTATATATAGGAGTCTAAGGGGTCACAATGTAATCAAGCCGACATAACAGTAATAACATAGGGCACAAAAATAACAATAGTGGGTTTCTATGGGGCATACTAATAACAATATGGGGACAATAGAGGCACAATAATAACAATAAGGGATATAATGACAATAGTAATGGGGGAATCACTAGTATTATAAGCGCCTAACAACTATTGTACCTCTTAGTCTTTTTAATAGAATGATAGGTCCCGAATCAAGGGAGAGAAACTTGTAACACTATAACTGTGGATTATATATGTTGGTGGAGAAGCTCTTCTTTATCATGCACTACTACTAAAAGTAGGAGACATTTTCTACAAGCAGAGATCGATTGCAGACTCGAAAGGATTGTGCGCTACTTTCGTTCTGTGAGGATCTGTAATTTGATTTCATTTATTAATAAAGGATCATTTAAGTTAATGATGTTTAACACTATTGTTTACAGGATTTAACTGAAATAAATTCTTATTTCAGCTTTTCAATTTATATTTTGAATGTATGAGTTAATAATTGGATTCATGCACTATTGTTGAATCTTGAGTGTTAATTCATTTAAAAGTCTGCTTAGACTATTCTACAGGCTTAATTTTAGATATAATATGAGAGTTGAAGTTTGCATAGGAATAGATAGTTATAATCTTAGATTGGCAAGCTATCTTCTGATTTAGGATAATAATTGTTTGCTTGCATACATGATGTCTTATTTGAACTAATTCAATAATTCATCATGAATCTTTGTAGTTCTTATGCATATGATAAATAAGGAATTGGATATATTTCAATAGGCACTTATGTAACTATTTACTAAGTGTTTAATTGTTAGTATTTATGTTAATGAGGAATCAGATCTTGTGAGCTATCTCCTTGATCTAATTCCTCCATCTTAATTCTAATTCTTTAAAGCTTCTTTTCCCATTAAGTTAAGTTGGCTCTTGATTGAGAGAAGGGTTACCCTTTCCTTCAATCGGGATAGGTCAGATTAATTGCATTGTAGGCTTGGTCTTGCATGTGTTATCATAGATCTTACATTTTAGAAGACCTCTTTTTAAAGAGGTAAAACTTTAGATTGGTTTGGTTGTTCCACAAAAAAAATTTAAGGGTCATTATTCTTGCTTAATCGGTTATAAGAATTGATCTGATGTCCCTAGCTATTGGTAGTTGAAGATATATTATAAAACCGATAGTAATTTGGAAAAGGTAACTGGACCTAGTTAAACCAATCAGAGCCACTATTCCAAATGGAAAAGGAATTGCTTTAAGGTCCAGACCAGGTGGTTTTCCCCCATGTTGGTGGAGCGATTTTCAAGGAATCAACAGAACTTAAGGAGTTAGTTATGTTTCACTCTTTTTCAATAGGAATCTAACAATTTTGAAAGGGAAAGATGAGGTTGATTCCGTCAAGGAATATTTGCAAGTTCAAGAAGAGAGGGAGGTAAAAATTCATGCTCAAAAGTGCATTCATGTTTCTCACGAGAAACATTTAATAACTTGAGGAAAAGGAGGCCAACCCTTATCAGTAGGTGCATTCCCACTAAGATAAAAAGGGCCATTTTCTTCATATATCGTTATGTACTCATTGTAATATATTTTATATGTAAATTTCCTACAAATGCATTCTTGAGAGTTCAAACTTCAAACATAGATCTTATTGAATCTGGAAATGATTACTTTGGCATAAGATAGTCGATTTATCAACTTGGACACCAAAATAATGTGTTATATTTAATTTATATGTGTGTGAAATTTGACTACAATTCATTACCATCCTTTTCTAATAAGGGTTTTATACAACTTTTAACAACAATCAGTTTCAATCAATCATGATCAACTTTCCACTATAGTTAATTTCAACATGGTCAATATATTTAACTGCAGTTCATCATGATCATTCTCTAACAAAGGTTAAATACAACTTTTAACAATAATCAATTGCAATAAATCATGTTCAAATTTCAACTATAATTAAATTCAACATGATCTTGATATATAACCATAGTTGATTGACGTCAAGGTCAACGGAGGAAGAAGTGCATGCGTATGGATGCCTTTTTCTTTATGGCATGGTGTATGTTCAATATATCTTTATATATTTATACAAAGATATCTACACACACACACATGGAGAGAGAGAGAGAGATTATAGCTATAATATACATATTTTTTGTTTGTTTGCTAATTTGTCTGTGAATTTCAGGACTAGCCTTTGACTGAGAAACCATGACCTAGGAGCATCTAATTCATTAAAGTCACACGGGGATTGCACCCATCCCGGGCCACACAACTCTTAACATGGCTGGATTTTTTGTACCCATGGGGTTTTGAACCAGTGACCTTAATACAAGGAGTGCCTTAACAAAACACTATCACCAATTGTTCTACATCTTGTTGATATAACCGTGATGCACATAATGTTGAAAGAAAACATTAAAGTACATAAAATTTTGGAATAAATTCTTCTTAGATTGGAGAGCATTACCAATGATCAAATGTTAGATTTCATTTTCAAAGGAGGATTGACATAAATACCAAAACTTATAAATTGAACAAGATTTATGCTTGGATATGTTTCCATTCTTGCAATTTATGCAAGTCACTTATAACTTTGAATTTGAAGTACAAAGTGCATGTGCACTTCCACAAACATTTTCAGGAACTGCTTATTGTTCTAATAGTTGACCATACCAAATAAATTAATTGACTTTCACAAGCCACATTGCAAATTAACATAACAAGCTAAGAAACATCTTTAAACACAACAATAACAACACTTTTTTCATTTAAACTCTAAAGTACAAATAATTATTACTATTAACTTTCATTTTTATAATTCATAAATTTTAGAATGTTACAGCTCAATAGGCTTCACCTGAATCAATATTTAATATGACCTTGTCAAATACTAGAACTCCTGGACAGGTTGTTGTTCTTTGGATTTATACAAGTCACTCATAGCTCTGAATTTGAAGGAGAGACTGCTTGTGAACTTCTAAAAACTTTTTGCCCCTGAGTTCAATCTTTTAGAAACTGTTTAATTTCCTAAAAGTTTATCATACCAAATAAATGACTTGACTTTCTCTCTAAGTGTGCATATAATTTTCATAGGAATCACAAGTCAAACTCACTGACTTGTAAGTTCAATCTGGATTGGGCTAGGAAAGAGTTATATTCACGAGTTAAATTATTCTCACTATTTTTTCCCAAGTTTTTGTGCTTGCCATTTATTTATAGTCGTGTATGTGTATTCCTTATTTTTTTTGTACTCATTAAATTTCTCCTGGGATTTTGTTCAGATAACAAGTTCCTGGGTGATGAGATCCCTATTATGAGGTGTTCTACATTATCAACTTTGCAGGGTACCAAAGAACAAATAGGAGAGAAAACAATTTTAAAGTTGAATGAGTACATTCCAGAACCAAAACATCTACTCGAAAAATATTTTCTCATGCCCATAGCAAATGTTTTCTCCATCTACGATCATGGAACTATGGTGACTAGACATGTTAAGCAAGGGATTATTATAGTTGGGGAAGATGTGTAGTCTTAGGGTTGAGAGAAGGTGGTTTAATGAGAACTACTCTAACTAGTGTGAATATTTTTAAGAAGATAATTGATCCTGGTGAAGTTGGAGACAACATGGTGAGTGCTAACTGTTTAGAACCATGTTTTCAGATTAGGGCACAAAGCTAAGATTTGTCTTAGCCATCAAGCAAAGTGCAGGCTAATAACTAAGGAAGCAAACCTTGGGGATGTGAATGACGAGGGCCCCTAGGCACCTAAGGTTAAGAAACACATCTCCCATGAATAACAATCAATATGACCAGGGAAAGTATATGGAAAAGGAAGTTATTTTTTATCTAAAGCCATATCTTTGGTTTGGAATACCTCTATTAAGGGTTAACCCAAATAAAAGAGAATGAACCAATAATGAAACCCTGAGCAATTACACAGTAGTGCTTACCTGCATCTCTCGTCCTAGTGCTCTCATCCTATTGCTCTTGTCTTGGTGCTATCCCGATGTTTTTTTTCCTGGTCTTTCTTTCTTGGCTTGAATTCAAGCAAGCTTCACTATTCGACCAATTTCAAGGTTAACTCCTAGAATCCAAATATTCTTCCCCTCAAGAGCTAGATTCCAACCTTCGATAAAAGGAGGAAATATCCGTGTTCAAGGTTTTATGGCGCGCATAGAACACCTATAACTAATGTATGGTGAAATGAAATGAAATATGTATGGAAGAAGAGCGAATCTAAATATTCTTCCCCTCAAGAGCTAGATTCCAACCTTCGATAAAAGGATGTAAGATTTGTGTTCAAGGTTTTATGGTGCACATAGAGCACCTATAACTAATGTATGGTGCAATGAAATGAACTATGTATGGCAGAAGATATATATATATATATATATATATATATATATATATATATATATATATATATATATATATATAGTATATTATAGATATTAAGCCATTATATGTTATATAGTTTTTTCATTTTATTAATATATTGTACCACCTGTGGGAAAGGTGTAGACACTAGTTAGCAAGTGGATGCAACCCAAAGAGGAGATGTGACCCCTAGAGAGCATGAAACACTCACTCAACAATTCAAGATCGAATATGGGAGTGAGAGAAACTCCACAACATATATGAAATTTTTTTAGTAACTCCTATTTTATTTTAATAGTAGTAGCTTTGGAATGGAAATTATTGATTCCAAATGTTTGACATCACCCAATGATGGAGGATAAAGAGCTATTGAAATAGATGACAACTATTAAACATTGTAAAATGAAACAAAACCTCCATAATATAAAGATCATTGAGTTACTAACTCACTAACTACTCGACACTAATAACTATCTATATAGAAACAATTAAATACCTACAATAGCTAAATAAACCATAAATGTAGGTTAAAACAGTGAAATACTCAACACAAAAGAAAACAATATACATTAAGACATAAAATATCCTGGAGATCCGAAGAGAAAACAACATTCAATTAGCTTCGCCTAGGATTTTACTATGAAACAACAGGCAAGTTTCTCTCCAATTCAACTCTATGTTTCTTAGTGAAATCTAGGCATCATTTTTCTTCCTTTCTCAACCAAATAACCCCTTCTTCCTCTCAAATATTCAACATATAAGATGGAGTCTTAGTTGCGGGGGAGGGGTTGGGGGGGATTGGGGTGGGGGGCGTAGCTTGAAGGTCAAGCATTCCCAAATAAAACTTTGTCTTGACATTGTGGGACAAGTTAGGGACTTTTTACCAATCTAAGTCTCTGGTGAATAAATTGTTCCTGCGGGAAAAGCTGTATAACTTGAGGTGTGCCCGTAACCCCACTTTATGGGGTCCAGGGCAGCGCCCTAGAAAATTTTGGTTTTGGACCCTATGTTAGGTTGGGCAGACCCACCTATGGTTTTGTGCATGATTTTTGCACATGTTTTTGGACGTGATGGTTTTCGTTCCATGGTATTGGATGCTTCGGCATGTACATATGTATTATAACATTGAAAGGAACACAATGAAAAATCAAGCTGGTAGTCCTGGTTTTGGGATCCAGGGGAAAATCTTTGTGTATATGTATTTTATGTGTTATGCTCTCACATTGTTTATTTTTTGTGTTTTAGAATTCGTATGCAGGTAATTTCTGTACGGGGTTAAAACCTACATTTGGTATCAGAGCAGTTTTGGCTTCAAGGGGATGCCTTTGTTGCTGAGGGGTTTCGCTCGGGCCTGTGGTAGACCCTATTCAGTGGGAGATCTGCAAGATCAATTCTGGTGGTGAAAGAAGATGGCGAGCAGTGGAAAGATAGAGATCAAGAAATTTAATGGTCAGAGTTTTGAGTTGTGGAAACTCAAGATTGAGTATCTATTGGTGGATAAAGATCAGTGGATCACGGTAGATCTGGGTACTAAACCAACGGGAGTGTTCGATGAAGAATGGAAGAAGTTGGATCAGAAGGCAAAGAGCACAATGTGATTGTGTGTCTCAGATTCAGTATTGTTGAATGTATCAGGAGAAGCTACAACAAAGGCTTTGTGGGACAAGTTAGGGACTTTGTGCCAATCTAAGTCTCTGGTGAATAAACTATTCCTGCGGAAAAAGCTGTATAACCTGAGGATGAAAGATGGAGACCCGGTGACAGAGCATTTGAACGCATTTAATACTGTGGTAAGTCAGTTAGCATCTGTTGATATTAACATTTCATATGAAGATAAGTGCATCAGTTTGTTGTGTTCTCTACTAGATTCATGGGATAGTCTGGTTATTGCGATAGGTAGCAATGCAACTACCTTGCAGTTTGAAGAAATAGTCTTAGCCTTGCTGACAGAGGAGATGAGACAGAAAAATATGGAGAGCCAAAATGGTGATGCCTTGTCTGTACGAGAACGGTCCCAGAATAGAAACAAAAATAAGTCATCGAGTGGGAGATCTAAATCTAGAGGTAGATCTAAATCTATAGGAAAACCTGTAAAGGTGGTGTGCTGGAAATGCAGAAAGGAAGGCCACTTCAAAAGGGACTGTAAATCTAAAGCTCCTGACAAAGGAAAGGGATCTGATGAGGCTCCTTTTGTAGAGGCGAAAACCACCTCATATGAAAGAGGGGATGTGTACTTGGCTTCTTCAAGTACACATGTAGATCATGAGGCATGGTTGATTGACTCAGGTGCATCCTTTCACTTCACTCCCCATAGAGAGTGGTTCTGTGAGTATGAGAAATATGATGGTGGTGATGTCTTCTTAGGGGATGACAGGAAGGCTAGAATCATTGTTTGTGGAAAACTAAAGTTGAAGCTGCAAGGTGGAAGGGTTAGAACACTTACGGGTGTTCTGCATATTCTTGCATTAGCCAGAAATCTGATTTCTGTTAGCAAGCTGGATGATGCAGGTGTAAAAACAGTGTTCGAGAAGGATACTTGCAAGATGGTTCGGGGAGCACTGGTATTGACGCGTGGAGTTCGGATTGGAACTATGTACAAGCTGCAAGGTAGAACTGTTGTTGATGGGTGCAACAGTTCTGTGGTTCCTAAAAGTGGAGCAGAAAATCTAGTGGTCTCTGGAGAAAAGACCATGTTGTGGCATCAAAGGCTTGGACATATTGGAGAGAAGGGCCTTCGAATACTTCATGGTAACGGTATGGTAGAAGGTATGAGTAATAGCTCTCTGGATTTTGATTTCCGTGAAAATTGTGTATACGGGAAGCAGAATCGAGTGAGTTTTCCCTCTAGTGGTAAGAGGGCGAAATAACTATTAGAGCTTGTGCACAGTGATGTGTTTGGACCTGTGAAGGTTCCATCACTGCGTAAGTCTGTGTACTATGTATCATTTATAGATGACTTCTCAAGGAATAGATGGATATATTTCCTTAAGAAGAAATCTGAAGTCTTTGACAGGTTTAAAGAATTTAAGGCTCTAGTGGAAAACCAAATAGAGAAGAAGATAAAGGTGCCGAGGATAGATAATGGTGGAGAGTTTTGCAATAAGGAATTTGAAGAATTCTGCAAGAAGTGTGGTATAGCACGATAGAAGACTACTCCATAGACACCTCAGCAAAATGGAGTTGTAGAAAGAATGAACAAGACGTTGATGGAAAGGGCAAGAAGCATGCTCAGTGGTGCTGGGTTAGGACAGGAATTCTTGGCAGAGGCGGTGGATACTACATGTTATCTGGTCAACAGGTCACCTTCATTAGCGTTGGAGGATAAGACTCCACAAGAGGTATGGACTGGTAAGAAACCCTCTCTTTCACATCTGAGGGTATTTGGATGTGATGCGTATGTACATGTTCCAAAGGAGAAACGAACCAAGTTGGATAGTAAATCTGAAAAATGCATCTTTATTGGGTATAAGGATGGTTTAAAGGGTTATAAGCTTTGGAACCCAGTCACACGGAAGGTTGTGTACAGTCGAGATGTGGTGTTCAAAGAGGTAAAAGTTGTTACTAAACATGAAATCCAACCAAAGGAACCCGAGAAGATAGAGTTTGAGCTTAAGGAGGAAGAATCAGACTCTACAGCAGAGGAGGAATCAGAAGATGAAGAGCCACAAACTCCGGGTGTGAGAAGATCAGTTCGAGAAAGAAGGCAACCAGAAAGGTATAGTCCATCTGCTTTCTCTTCAAATTTTGCTTTGTCTGTTATTGATGATGATCCTAGAACTGTGAAGGAAGCAGTGGATTCAGAGGATGGAAAACTCTGGAAAGAGGCCATGGTTGATGAAATGGCATCTTTGCACAAAAATGAGTCTTGGGATCTGGTGGAGTTGCCAGCTGGAAGGAAACCCATTGGTAGCAAATGGGTGTTCAAAAAGAAGACAAATGCAGAAGGAAAAGTGGAGAAATACAAATCTCGGTTGGTAGCAAAAGGTTATTCCCAGGTGCCGAGAATTGATTTTGGTGATATTTTTTCTCCTGTTGCCAAGGTAAGTTCTATTAGATTACTTTTATCTATTTCTGCTGCTTTTGATTTTGAGGTAGAAAAGATGGATGTGAAGACATCATTTCTTCACGAGGATCTGGAAGAGGAGATCTACATGAAGCAACCTGAAGGCTTTGTGTTGAAGGGTAAGAAAGAACTAGTATGTAAGTTAAAGAAGTCTTTGTATGGGTTAAAACAGTCACCAAGGATGTGGTATCAGAAATTTGATACATTTATACGGGGACTTGGCTTCACGAGAAGCAAAGTAGATCACTGTGTGTATTTTAAATTAATTGGTGACTATGTTATTTATTTGCTCTTGTATGTGCATGATATGTTGTTGGTTGGAAATGACAAAGAAGTTATCCAAGATTTGAAGACCCAATTGTCCTCCAAATTTGACATGAAAGATCGTGGTGCTACAAACTATATTTTGGGCATGGAAATCAAAAGAGATCGGGAAAAGAGGAAGCTCTGGTTAAATCAGAGGAAGTATGTCGAGACAATATTGCAGAGGTTTAATATGAAGGATAGTAAACTGGTGAAGGTTCCTATTCCTGTAGGTGTGAGGTTATCTGCTGAACAGTGTCCCAAGACATAAGAAGAGGAAGAGGACATGTTCCATGTTCCATATGCAAGTGCAGTCGGTAGCCTGATGTATGCAATCGTTTGTACTAGAACAGACATTGCACATGTAGTGGGAGTATTGAGCAGGTTTATGTCAAAACCAGGGAAGGAGCACTGGACAAGAGTGAAGCGGGTTTTCAGGTATTTTCATGGCACTAGTGATTATGGTTTGTGCTACCAAGGAAGACCAGGATTGGACAGAGTGTTGGATATTCATGGCTTTGTTAATGCAGACTGGGCTGGAGATCTGGATCAGAGAAGATCCACAAGTGGGTATGTGTTTAACTTATTTGGAGGTGTAGTCAATTGGATGAGTAAGAAACAATTTGTAGTGGCACTATCAACTACAGAGGCAGAATACATGGCAGCCACTCATGCAAGTAAGGAAGCAGTTTGGTTGCAGAGATTGTGTTCAAGTATGGGGTTAGTATAGGAAGCTATAAGGATAGACTGTGATAGCCAAAGTGAAATTTTCTTGGAAAAGAACCTCGCATATCATTCAAAGACAAAGCACATTGATGTTCAGTATCACTTTGTGAGGGATATGATAGAAGACAAAAAGGTGTTGCTGGTAAAGGTGGTCACTTTGAAGAATATTGCGGATGCATTGACAAAATCTGTGAGCTCTGAGAAGTTCCCTTGGTGTATATAGACAATGGGCATTTTAGGGCTAGAAAAATGACTAAGCTCTCTTATGGCCCCCTGTGGAAAGAAAACAACAAGTGGGAGAATGTTGGGTTGTGTTATATTCTTTCCACGACTAGCCCACGTAGTTAACCGGGGAGTTAGAGTCCGCCCCCCTTTGTTGCGCCGATTGTGTAGCGGGCGGGGGGGGGTCACAGGGGGTTTGAGGTGTTCCCGTAACCCCACTTTATGGGGTCTGGGGCAGCGCCCCGGAAAATTTTGGTTTTGGACCCTATGTTAGGTTGGGCGGACCCTCCTATGGTTTTGTGCATGATTTTCGCACATGTTTTTGGACGCGATGGTTTTCGGTCCATGGTATTGGACGCGATGGTTTTCGGTCCATGGTATTGGATGCTTCGGCATGTATAAATATGTATTATAACATTGAAAGGAACATAATGAAAAATCAAGCTGGTAGCCCCAGTTTTGGGATCCAGGGGAAAATCTTTGTGTATATGTGTTTTATGTGTTATGCTCTCGCATTGTTTATTTTCTGTGTTTTAGAATTCGTATGCAGGTAATTTCTGTATGGGGTTAAAACCTACATGCCTTATATTTTTTTAATTGAATGTAGAAGTGGTCATCAATCATGATGACATGGGGCCCTTCATGCCAACATGTTAGTCTCCTCCATTTTCCATAGCCTCAAACATTGCAAGTGTTGATCATCGTATAACATATGCCACAACCAATTGTATAAATTACAAATCAATTTTTTTTTGTTGAATATTAAAGGTTATATATTCCTTTTATTTTTTTGAAAAATACTTCTCTATAAAAATATATATATTTACATAAAAAATTAGAAAAAGGGAAAGGAATGGTACATATAGAGGATATTAAATATAGAGGTACATATAAATAATAGTTAATTTTGTTAATAGGGTTGAGATGTGTTTAATTTGATTTGAATTATTAATGGAAATAAATTGTTAATTGAAGGATTCCATGAAGGAAGATTAGGATAAGAGAGTTAACACTATTCTTGTTGTTAAATCTCATCATAAACGCTAGTCTTTAATTCCACTTCAATCTTGTGTTGGTGTTTTTTATTATGAAAATGGAGAAATTTAGGATTCGAGGCAACCATGTGATGATGATTGGTATGTTGTTTCTAGTAGTTGTTAGGATTTTTGCTTCTATGATCTCATCTTGCTACCTACATAATGTCATATCCTTGACATTTATGTTATAATTTTGTCAAATTCTTTGTGTGAGTCATATTTGAGTCTTGAAACCCTCCCATATTGTCAACACATGCATCTATTATAACCATGTCAAATTTCAATGCATACAAGAACAAACTGAAATAATTTCAACTTTTGCCTCATTCACAACGCCCTCTATGCAAGGTCAAATAATTAAAGCATAATTTCAAATAATTGTTAAATATTAAGTGAATTGAACATTTACCTGACCTCGAGAGCATTGAGAGAGTTGAATCCATGACCTCTCAATAGAAATTTAAGGTGCTTTGATGATGGGTACTCGACTAATTGAGCTAACCCTCGATAGGGCTAGTAAATACATACCAGGACAAAAACAGTAAAAAATAATAAATAATTTCATCTCCTCGACATTTATGTTATAATTTTTTTGAATTATTTGTGTGAGTCATATTTGAGTCTTAAAACCCTCTCATACCATCAACGCATAAATGTACTATAACCATGTCAAATTTTAGTGCATACAAACTAAAAATAAAATAAAGTTGGCCCCATTCACAACCCCCTTTGTGTGAGGTCAATTAATTAAAGCATAATTTTGACTAATTGCTAAATGTTAAGTGAATTAAATATTTACCTGACCCTAAGAGCATTGAGAGAATTGAACCTATGACCTATCAATACAAATTAAGGTGCTTCGATGATGGGTACTCGACTAATTGAGCTAACCCTCAATGGGGCTAGTAAATATATACCATGATAAGGATAGTAAAAAATAATAAATAATTCCATCCCTTTGACATTTATGCTATAATTTTGTCGAATTCTTTGTGTCAGTCATATTTGAGTCTCAGAACCTTCCCATACCATTAATGCATGCATGTGTTATAACCATGTCAAATTTTAGTGCATACAAGCACAAAATAAAATAATTTCAACGTTGGCCCCATTGTGACAACCCCCTCTGTGCGGGGTCAATTAATTAAAGCATAGTTTTGACTTATTTCTAAATGTGAAGTGAATTGAACATTTACCTCATCCCGAGAGCGTTGAAAGAATTGAACTCGTGACCTCTCCATAACAAATTAAGGTGCTTTAGTGATGGGTACTCGACCAATTGAGCTAACCCTCGATAGGGATAGTAAATACATACCATAATAGGGATAGTAAAAAATAATAAATAATTTCATCACCTTGACATTTATGTTATAATTTTGCTAAATTCTTTGTGTGAATCACATTTGAGTCTCAGAACCCTCCCATACCGTAAACACATGAATGTACAATAACCATGCCAAATTTTAGTGCATATAAGCACAAATTGAAAAATTTCAACATTGGCCCCATTCACAACCCCCTCTGTGCAGGGTCAATTAATTAAACCATAATTTCCATTGATTGCTAAATGTTAAGTGAATTGAATATTTATTGACCCCGAAAGTGTTGAGAGAATTGAACCCATGACCTCTTAATAGAAAATTAAGGTGCTTTGACGATGGGTACTCAACCAATTGAGCTAACCCTCAACGGGGCTAGTAAATGCATATCATGATAAGGATGAAAAAAAAAAAAAAATTCATATCCTCAAAATTTATTTATAATTTTTCCGAGTTATTTGTGTGAGTCATATTTGAGTCCCACAACCCTCCCATACCATCAATGCATGCATGTACTATAATCATGTCAAATTTCAGCGCGTACAAGCACAAACTAAAAAAAATTCAACGTTGGCCCTATTCACAACCCCCTCTATGCGGGGTCAATTAATTAAAGCACAATTTGGTTTGATTTCTAAATGTTAAGTGAATTGAACATTTAACTAACCTCGAGAGCATAAAGAGAATTGAAAAAGTGACCTCTCAATAGAAAATTAAGGTGCTTTGGAAATGGATACTCAATCGATTAAGCTAACCCTCAATGTGACTAGTAAATACATATCATGATTAGGATAGTAAAAAATAATAAATAATTTCATCTCCTCAACATTTATGTTATAATTTTGTCAAATTATTTGTGTGATTCATATTTTAGTCTTGGAACCCTCTCATACTGTCAATGCATGCATGTACTATAACCATGTCAAATTTTAGTGCATACAAACAAAAAATGAAAAAATTTCAATCTTGGCCCCATTCAAAACCCCCTATGTGCGGAGTCAATTAATTAAAGCATAATTTCGACTAATTACTAAATGTTAAGTGAATTGAACATTTACCTAACCATGAAAGCCTCGAGAGAATTGAGTCTGCGACCTCTCAACAATAAATTAAGGTGCTTTGACAATTGGTACTCGACCAATTGAGCACCTAACCCTCGATAGGGCTAAATACATACCTTAATGAGATTCTCTTGGTTTGAAGAATAATATATTCTCTACTGAACAAGGCCAACCACGTGAACGTGGAAGACCATATGCACCCCCTCCCTCCCCAGCACATCACTCTCAATTCCCCAATACCCAAATTATCTACTATAAAATATTTGAAAGCAACATAGCAAGAATCAAGCATAACTACAAATTACTAAGAAAACGCAAATTTAAGGAAAATGAAAGAGGAAAAATCAACTGAAAACATATAAACACATACCTCATACATTTCAACATTTTGGTATCATTAATCTTATTCTTCATCCAAGTCAAGATCAGTATCATCTGATTCAAGAATTGATATTGATCAAATGATTGGCCATATCAACATCATCATCAATGTCATTTCTAATCATATAATCATCATTATCATCATCAGGAACATTGTCTCCTATGTTTAATTCGACTTCTTCGACGTCTTCATCTAACACATTAAGTAAATGCACCTCTACATATTCTTCTTCTACCATATCATCTTACTCTGCTAAATTATACTCTACCGTCCTTCCTCTTAGATCATATATAGCATATGACCAACCCCCTCTACCTAGAACATTTGAGTAAAAGACTTATTTGCATTTGCTTGGAAGAACATAGTGATTTGGTCCTAGCTCAAATGACCTTGTATTAACCATGGTAAATATGTTATCATGTTGAATAACATTTCTATCAAGACCAAGTTCATTCATTTGTAGCATGTACCATTTGATGCCGAACAAAACCAATTTGAAGGAATTAAAGTCACACTTAAGTATGTCATCCAAATACGCATAATATCGATTTTCAGAGACTTGTGTATGTGTGTCACTTCTAGAGGAAAAATTAGTGACCTGGAAGACTATAGTTATCCCACCATCACATTTTTTCCTCTTTTCATCCAACTTTTTGATGCGAAATATATGGCCATTATACCACATAGCCTTATGGTGTTGCAACTGTAATATGATAAACACATAACAAAAGGAATTTAAATTAACAAACATATTTATATAAGTTGGAAAATATCTGGAAAAAAAAAAAAAAAAAAAACACACCTGCATTCACATAAAATAACTTAATAAACTGTTGCAGGCTGAAAATGCATGTTTCCCTGTTTATCTTTCAAACCATTTACTAAATCATTTTCCCTCTACTTGAGATTAGTATCCCCTTTACGATGAGCTTCTATAAACAATGTAGACATCCCTTCCCATGATAACCTACCATCACGTTGTATACATCTTTCAATCCATACCTTCATCCAGTCAAGATTGTTTGCAAGTACATATGTAATGCATGTTGTCCATATAATATAATATAATCATTAGGACATGCATCTATAACTTGATATTCCATTCCAATTTATTTCATAATCACATATAAATATTGGTATGTGCGAGGTAAAATATTTGACGATGGTAAAAAAATTTCACCTAACAATCTATAACATAAAAAATCACTAGTTAGTGTAAATAATATTAATCATAAATATTCCATTCTTATTTTACACATTAATTAACACAAAAAAGGGAAAAATAAACAACCTTTATGTATAATATGTAATGAAACATAATACATTAGGATATGTGTCATACAAGTGTTTGACAAACCATTCAAAACCTTTACGTTCACCAACAATAATATAGTAGAGAGAAGATTTGCTTTTGAGCCTTCATAAAGTGGCACTGTTTCCTTTTCTAACAAAGGTTCATCTCAAGAATATTATAATCATTGTCTTCATCCTTATCATTGACTGGTTGAGCGAACAAGTCTTGGATCAATTCATTTGTCCCATCATCTTGAACTATGTTATTATTGTCATCTTCTTCCATAGGATCATTAACTTGATCTTCAATATTTTCTCCATGTTCCTCAGCTTGTACAACATTTATACTACTACTTGGGACATTCAAACACCGACTAGGGGGTCAACTTGACTTTATAATTAGAAACAATCATGCAAATTAAAATTAGTCTGCATAAAAAATATTATAACAATATAAAATTTTACAAATACAATTAATATAAACACAATAGATAATGAATATATAGCTTACCAAGGGATGATATTCCTTCGGTCCCCCTTCAATGTGCCCATGTTTCCTACAATGTCTTTTAGTTGTTTCTCTTAAAACTCTTACAATATGTAAGCCCCCACATTCAGCGCAAGGGAAATAACATCTCCCATCATCCCCTTGATTTTTTCCCTACTAATGTTTGTTGACATTCTTCCCCCAAAAAAAATTATGCAATGATTATGTTATAAAATTAAGTAGCATAGTAGATCTATTATATTTTGTAATGCAATTGATATATATATATTTGTTTTTCACTTGAGAAGAAGACCTTATAACCTTTTAGAACCATTGTAGTTATAGTGAAAATGTTGCAACATCTCTTAAAAGAAACATATTTATAAATTTACTTACCATCAAAATTCTGACGATAGTTGACCAAGTCAAAGTTGACTAGTCAAAAAGTAACCCACCATTCCATTAATAGCGAAAAAAAATAGAGAAAAAATCTTTTCGTTGGTATTGCGACAGTCATCAAATATCGTCGTTCTTACCACAATATGGAGAATATTGTTGGAATTATGATGATTTCAAAACATGTCATCGAAAGACCATTGAATTCAAGCAGATTAAAAAATATTAAAAAAAATTATTGACATTAATTCTTATAATTTTCGACAATAAAACCAATTTTAGTCGTATTGTTATACTTTTTCGTTGAAATTTATTACTATATATAGTAATGAAGCCTTGAAGAAATTACAAAGTTAAAAGTTATTGCAACACACATCTATCAAAACTATGTGAAAGCTAAAGGAAAGATAAAATCAAGACAATCAAAGCAACCAAATCCCTAGTCAATGGCATCACTCAATCTATTACCATCCATGCCCATATATTAACTAGTTAGTGACTACCCCAAGATGAGTAGAAACAAGTGGAATCCAACTAGACCATTGAAAATGGAGAGATTTCCAACATGTTAACATAACTAAGAATAAAAGCATATTAAGAAACCAATTCCTACCACTAATTTCGATTAGGTAAACAAAGAGACTAAACTAAGGGCTTGGATAGGTAATTTCACATTTCTTTTGACTAAATCATAAGGATGATTACGAGAAAATCTAATTTATCTTCCTACACCAAGAAGGACCCGCGTTTGATTGGTGACCAATGAAAGAATGTGAATAGGATGAAGATAATCAATTGGAAATAAATACTTGGCATGAGTTTGTGGTTGCTTTTTATCACAATGTTGAGGCTTATACTCAATAAGATAACATCTTGGCCCTCAAAAACATGAAGTAGCAAGGAGATTTGATCTATTCCAAAAAGATTTTCCAATCAATTATGTGGTTTGCTTCTTATTTGCATCTTGGAAACTTTGTCAACCTTACTCTCCTAATCCCTATTTCCTATCCATTGTCACAATCAATGCACATGGTGCTTGATTCATTTGTTCCATGGTGCCTCTTTTCACCATCCAAGAGATTATTTATGATTTCTTGCATTAATTATGCATTTTCTAATTTCCAATTATCTTCCCCATGAGCCACTAAGAATTAAGCCATTGTGGAGTATGCTCACAAGGCCAAGAAAGTGGATCCATTACCATTGTTATAAGCCTTAATTTGATTTTTTTTTTCTTTTCTTTTCTTTTTTCTAATTCATAGAATCCAATGGAAAACTTAAAACTTGGAAACTATGAAATATAAAATTAATATAATACTAACAATAGCAAAAAAACAAAAAATTCAACAGTAATAGTGGTATATTCAAGATTAACAATAAGTACAATAATTCCTACAATAATTAGAGCTACATATGATAGTACAAATTAGAGTGCAAACAATAGAAAGCTTCAATGGTGATCACAACTCTTGAATCCTTGAAAACTACAAAACATAAGATCAAATATTTTCTTGAAAAGACATGGAGGCCAACTTGAACCGAAATCCTAGTATGAACACTCCATTTTATCAGGAATAGTCTCTCAGAGAGTCCACACAATAAGACATTTCCCAAAATCCATACTCAATACTTTAATAACATATTTATGGCTAAATTTCTCACTTTAACCTCAATCTTTTACATCTGGATAATTAGACTGTACATAAAACTTCATTGAAACTAACAAAAATGTAAAATTAACTAATATAAACTTTATCTTAACATAACATTCATTAACTAATAGAAGTTAAAAATGACTATAATTTTTTTTAACAACACACTAGATACCAATACCTAACATGGAGTGGTTATCTTAAAATATCATAACTCCATAGAAGATCAAAAACTTTCTTGAAAAGTATGGAGAGAAATTTAGGATCAAATTTAAAAGAAATATAAACATTGCAATGACAAAAGAACAACCTCTTAACATAACATTTATTAACTTCCCCAATGGGGGTGATCATTTAGGGGGCCAGTTGGCGGTGCCTTGGATTGTGGAGCTAGAGGGGCCTCCACGCGCCACACATACGCAATGAATAGCCTTTGGAACCCGTACCCCGCTCCCCACGAGCTGTGTTTAATACCGCACAGGGACATGCAGGAGGTCATTCGCAGGCGTTGGGTGATGAGGAGAGAGTGCCAAGAGAGAACGAGGTGTGGTTTGTTTGCGTCCTGGCTCAGGCTGTGGCTTGGGGCAGCAGAATAGGATGAGACCGTTAAATGCGGCTGGGAGGGGAATTGGCACCTGCATCAAGTATGGCCATGGGATCCGGGGGAAGATTTCTTTGTCCGGTGTGACGAGTTATTTGGTTTCAGGCCTGGATTGCGTGGGTCGGGAGCAGACACAGAGTTTTCCTTAGTCCGACTCTATCTTTGGTTCGAGGAAGCTTCACTGGATCGTCAATTTGCTGGGGAGAGCGACTTCAGGTGCCATCTCTGGGGTTGTATGAGCTCTGCGGACTCCGGGACCTGTGGCGTGCCTTCCTACTTCTTTGCTGCCCGTGGTTACGATGCTGGTGCTCGGGACTTCGGGCTCTTTCCTAATTAGATAATATTGTCCAACGACTTTGGTATAGTAAGTGGATTTTTACTTAAGTATTGTCATTTTGATATTTCGTGGTGTGTTTCTCTGGTCAGGTAGTACACATACCGTGGTGGTGCGACCAGTGGTGGTGGTGTTGGTAGCATGCCTCGACAGCGAGGGTGTGCCCACAGGGGGGTGCCCACCCACGTATGGATGAACGCCAACAACATGGAGAGCTTAGCTCAGACTCTGAGTCGACTGAGAGTTGCCACTCTGCTGCAAATATGGTCCTGTCTCCAGCCCGCTCCCCAGGCCACGTAGAAGTTCCAGTCACCTTGGAGTCCATCGCGGCCTAGCTGAATAACATACAACTCAACATTGATACACTAAGGGAGCAGAGGTATGAGGACATGAACGAATTGGTTGCTTATATCAATGACCTCCAACATATGCAGAATGAGACCCTGGACTTTGTGGAAGGTCTCTGGCGTCAGCTCTGATGCACAAATGACCATCTTCGCACCCTGGAGATTCAGGTGGAACACATTGATTACCATATGCATGAATGTGTTGCTCTCTTTGCTGCACCTCCCGCATTTCCTCCCAATCCCCCTCCTTAATGTGTAATTCTGAGACATGTAATTTTGCTCTTTTTGTGTCGGCAATAACCAAAGACACCAACTGTCTTGGCTTCTCTTCAGGTTTCCTACTGTTTAGAGCAAGGCTTGTGCCAACTCTTAAGCCTGTGACGTTATATTTTGTTGCAGTGATGATGTATTTTGTTGACACTTATGCTATGATAATATAATGAGTGTTTTTGACCAAAAAAAAAAAAAACATTTATTAACTAATAACAAGTTAAAATGACTATAAAAAAATTTAGCAACACTGAATAAGTTATCTTAAAACATCATACTCCATATAAAATCAAAAACTTCCTTAAGAAGTATGGAGGGAAATCCAGGACCAAATTTAAAAGCAATATGGACATTACAACGAGCCAAAAAAAACCTCTTACAAACACCTATTTTAACGCCTAGAGTCCAATTATAGTTAATGTTATCACTTTGTCTTTTTTATCCTTTGCATGCTATCTTTAGCCTCGTGGACATCAAAATAATTTCTTTCTTTCTTTCTTTTTATGTTAAGTAACAAGAAGTAGCGTTGATTGACATAAACATTATCCTAACAGAAATTTCAATAACTAATCACATGCATAAAATAATTTATAATATTTAAGTGAATTATCTTAAAGCCTTATAAAACTTTCTCTACGGTTAAGCTCTAGTGACTGGTCCTTGTTTCTCAAGATAATGCGAAACCAATCTAGCTAGGGAAGAATTGGTAGAGAATGTTTCCAAAAAATCCTTGTGTTAATTTTATATGTTTGAATGATCCTTCTCATGCTTCGAAATTCTTATTAGCCTCTAATTATAGGCACAATTATTTCTACAAAGGTATGCCTTGCTCTATTATATTTATCCTATTTACCCAAATATAATACAATGCATTTATATAGCTTTAATTGATGAAGTTGTTCATGCATACCCTTATGGGTCAACACTCTCTTTTGAATAAATAAATTCTATCATTTCTCGGGGACAATGGGACTACTTATTCCTTCGAGTTTTTTTTTGAGGTCATATCAAATCATGATTTTCATGTGTATTTTCAAAAGTGGTGATGCAACATCATTATTTTTTCATTTCAAGGCTAAAATTCCAACAATTTTCAATAATGGTAGTACAAATCAAATATCATGATTCCAAAAAACATGAAAAACTACACTGAAATGCAAAAGTTGTGATGAAGCATCGTCCCTTTTTTTAGGGTGAAAACTCCAACATTTTTCAACCATCTCATTAAAGACCAAATATCATGACTACAAAAAACCCTAAAATTCAACACTTAAAGCTTGTCTACCTTATTTTTAAAAATACTTTTTTTAAGTGCTTATCAAATTTGTTTAACTTTTAGCCCACCAGGCATAGAATAAACAATGATGGGGTGTACTGCTAAGTCACTCTATGTTGTGAAGGTTGTTGGTTTGAAACTTTGTGGGCAAAAATTCAGTCATGTTAAGGGTTGGTGTGGCTAGGACAGGTGCGATCCCTGGGTGATTTTGACAGCCTAGATGCCCCTGCGTTGCGGTTTCTCAAGCCAAAGATTAAACATGTTGTCATTTCTAGAGGACACAGAGAACTTGACAAACAAAAAACAAAAAAAAATATTTAACTTTTAGTTTATTTGTCGGGGCTAAAATTACCAATTCATTGGCATTATGGCCTTGACCATTAGTACCATCAAAAATATGAAAAAATAAAAAATATAATAACGCTGAGTATAAATCTAAAAGTGACAATACAATTTTTTGTTTAATTATTATTTTATTTTATTTTGTAAAACTACATCTTCATCATGTCTAATATATCACCCCGAACAGGGTGGGGAATTGAACCAATGACTTCACATCAAGGAGTGCCTCAACAAAGCCCTCAATCACCGTTTATATAAGACCCCGTGGGATTAATTATTAATTATTTATTTTTTAATAATCTATATTAAAAAAAATTGTAAATATTTTTTTAGGGGAAAAATCAATTTAACAAAAAGTCACATTTTTTTCAAAAAAATATTGAAAAGCACTAATATTTTTTTTTAAATAAGGGGAAAGCATTTTTAAAGTTGAACAAAACATTAAAATATAAGTATAAATATAAGTAAATAAATAAATAACATTTAAAAATTCAAAAAATACCAAAAAAAAATCAAATTAAAAATAATAACAAAAAATTGGGAATAAAAAACTAATAAAACATTTAAAAAATCAGTGATACATTTTAAAGAAAAGTTCCCATGGGAGATCACTTTGCAAGCCCTTGAAAATGTAAAATGTGAGTTCAAAATTCCATGTTCAAATCCCTTAGATGTTAACATGTGGCCTCGTGTTATGGGGACAAGGACCCACCTAGGAATTGGAATCGACCCCATGTCAACGTGAGTACGAGACCTTGACTCAATTGTCGATTCCCCAAAACCTCTACACATACACACATATATTTAGAAAGTTATAAAATAACACTAGAATTTAAATTTTAAAAGGTTATAATAGAATGAAGATTTCCATAGTTATTCATATTCATAAAAAAAAATTGGATGGAACTATGTATAGGATTTTTTAATCTTATTCAAAGTTTTAGGTGGACACTCCACCCATCATCGAGAACCAGAGAGTAAAGAATGATGGCACACGAGTGCTAATGAGCCTTAAATAGATGAGAAAGAAATTCACCATTAAGGAGAAAAATAATAATTTAATCAATTAGTTGTTAAAGGTCAATAAATAATAATTTAATCAAAGTAGTTGTTAAAGATTAAGTCAGAAGGTCAAGAAATAATTAAATAAAAAAATTGATTTAAATAAATAATTAAATAGATAAGGAATAGAACAAAAGGAGTGAGAAAGGGGTAACAAGGAATAAAAATTGTGTTTTTGTTAGAGGCTATCAAGGATCAAGGAGGCAAAAACGAATCAAACAAAAAAAATCAAGTAATGGAAAAATGAATAAGGATAAAAACCCAAATTGGTTGGGAGTAGATTAAATAAATTAAATAAAAAGAAGAAAGTGAGATAGAAATAAATTTGAACAAATAAGGAAATAAAAAAGGAGGAAAATGGGGGGAGAATCAATTAATGAGAAAGATGATGTATAACAGGCTTCTAGGATTGGTTCAATTTAAAATTACCAAAAATTAATATATTTTTAATGACCTTTAACTCGTTGAGATGTAGGGAAATTACCACTATTAGAAACATATGAGTGACTTTGGGTTCTTAGGTCAAATCACAAGCATCCATCTACAAGGGAAGAGGGCTCTATTCCTATATATATATATATATATATATATATATATATATATATATATCGGAAGAGGGGATGACAGAACATGACTTCTACAGATATTATCATCAACCATATGAAGACCATCAGCAGAATGGGGTTGACAAACCCTGATTATATGATTTATCATGACTTATGATTGTACTTATAATTTTGCACTATTATTTATGTTCATATTTATGCTTGAGAGACATATCATATGTAAATTTAATAGTCTCCCAACTTGGGATAATATTTTTTTCCTGATAGCTTAACACAGATAGTGGCATGATCACACTTACAACATATGCTTACAAGCATCTACACCATGCAATTTTCAACTCATTAATGAAAATTATGATTTTTCCTTAGGGAAAAAATATGGGAAGAGGACTCTACTCCTATATCTATATCTATATATATATATATATATATATATATATATATATATATGGAGTTGTCTTTAGTGCGACTTTTTGGACTTTCTGGTGCTGGAATCCGACCGAAAAAATTGAGGTAAAATCTTGATTTGTGTTATTTAAACTGGTTTTTAGACTGCATATATGGATTCAACACCTTGAAAAACTCCTTGGGCACTTTGAATGTGCAGGGGTTATCCATCAAGCTTGTATTTCAATAAATCCCTGCCAGATTTTAGAGAAATTAGACCGGAAAAACCACCGAAAAAGCTTCCAAAAAATCGCACTAAAAACAACTCGTATATATATGAAACATAATTTGCATGTTCAAACTTTAATTAGAAAGTTTAGTGGACCAATACTTCTTATTAAATGTTTATATATATGACATAATTTACATGTTCAAACTTTAGTTAGGAAATTTATCAAATGTTTTATATATATATATATATATATAAACTATTTTTTCACCCATGCCATATCACCTAAATAATCTTGCAAGGATGTCATTTAATAATGTATGGTGTAGACTTATTATTCTTTGCAAATGTCCCAAAGGTGAAGAATTAATGTAACAATAGAAAAAAACGTTGGTTGTACCTTCATCCATCCGAACTCCAATTGTTTTTCACTTTATTTATCTTAAGTTCCCTCGTTATAGATGTCAAATTTGTGCTAATGTTCTTTGGTAGTGTTTTCGCTATTCTAGCTAAGGCTCTAGCAGTCTACTTAATGGCCTTAGCATGCATTAAATTTCTATCAATTTATTCCAACCTATTCAGTCTAGAGACTAATAATTTTAAAGTAATTGTTATATTATATTTGCATATCTTTCTTGTTTTTTCCAAACATTATGATGTTGAATTACATGTTTCTAGTTTCAACCATCCGAAGAAAGACGGAGGTATGCCACATGTCAATCATCTCATGTAAATAAAGAAACAAAAATCAAATACCCATGTATGTTGTAAGCTCCACAAATGAGTGATATTCCATCTCGTACTAAACTTAATGTTTGCCTAGTGTTGCAAACCTCAGCCTAAGGAAAAAATTCACTAAGGAAAAAAATGAGCAACAAAATTAATGTAAATGGGCAATTTTTTGTATTCATTTTTAGATTGCAATCATTTCAATGTCAACCATTTTTCAATTAACATTTATAATATAACAATGAACATTAACATTCTTTCTATATCTGAAAATGACAACAAAAATCTGAAAATTCACAACTTGCTAAAATTAATGTGTGAAGACTTGGAAGTGAAGTATGTCAATAATTAAGAAGAATGCAGATTTTTGTGGGGTTGATTTTATAAATGGCTTGTCAGAGATTGTTCCACAGTAAACATGGTTGAATGTTGACGTTTCAAGTCTACAACAAGACCCATCGTCAAAATAAAGGTCGATAAAAACAGGAGAGAAAAAAAGCTACAAATAGAAAAACATTAAAATAGAGAAAGAAATGGCTAACAAGAAGGAAATTTTATGATGAAAAATATTTTAATTCTAATTTATTACTTATTTTAATATATAAATATATTAAAAGTATAATTTTAAAAATATTAATATATTTAAATTTCTTCTCAATTAATATATTAATAATTTTAAATATGACGAGTTATATTAATATGTTTAAAGTGTGTATATGATATGTTATATAATTAATTAATTTAAATTTGATTAAAATAAACTCTTTATTGTTTAGATAAATTTTTAATTACTATTCTTAGATTACTATCATTAATGGTTAATGATACTAATGGAGGAATGAGAGGGTTAGCTAGAAGCAGTAAAGGCATTGAAAGTAGTTATTTAGGGTTGTATTTTTGTGTAAAAGAGGTATCTAGCTTCTACTAACCTCAATCTCACCATCTCTTTTGAGATTGTTGGGATGCTATATGATCTCGAGTGAACTTTTGAGATTTTTGGGATGCTTTATGATCTCTAGTGCTTCACACATATTCCTCTTATAGTAATGGTTCTCTTTAGAGATTAATTCCACGTCCTCAAGGCATATATGATGACTAGTGTTTTTTGAATGCTCTGCAAGAGTTGAGGATTTAATTCTTCCATTGTTGATGTCAACATTGTCCTCTTTGACTCAAGTTTTGAAGGCTCTTCCAATTTCCCCAATGTAACATTTACCACATGAGCATTTGATCTTGTAAACTCCTTTTTGTTGAAGGTGATCCAAATCATCTTTCACCAATCTCATGTTTTGCTTGATAGTGTCCAAGGGTTTGAACAAGGTTGATATGCCCTTTGTTGGCAACATTGTCATTGATGGAAAATGTACAGCAAGCAAAGGAGCAACTCAAGGAGTAGCAAGGGATGCAGGAGCAACAACAGGCAAGGAGCAACAACAAGCATGCATGGTTGTGATTAATGCTAAATAAGCATAGGTAGACAAATATTGTTATAGCTGCAAATTAGCAAACAAAGGAGTAGCAAGCACAAAGAACAACAACACAAGAAGAAACAAGCAGTAAGAGAAGGCAAAGGAGCAGAAAAAGGAGGAAGAGTTGTGATACATTAAAATGTTTTAATAATGTTGCAGAGGTTACTATATTAAAGAATTTGTTGTGATATAAAATTGTTCATTAAGCTTAATTGTTGTGATGCAAAGGCAAGACTCCAAGGCAAAGGCAAAGATTTTTGTGATGCATTAATGAGAAAGATTGGTATTTGATGTTGGCATGAGGTTGATTCATTTAATGATTACATGTGGCTGAAACAACCATAAATCTATCTTTATAAAATATATGATTTTGGAAGGCATAAGGGAGGTTAGAGAATGGATGAATGCATGGGAGCCAGTTGAACTATTATGCATTAGTTACCTAGCACTTATGAAGCTGATGTGAAGCAGATTTGAAGGGAAGAAGATGCATAAATGAAGATGGAGATATGCAAAGTTTATGACCAGGTAAACCAGTACATTGTTATTTCATGTTTGCATAAGGAGATGGTAGTCTCCTTTCAAGTTGAAGCTTAATGAATATCCAGTTGGAGCTGGTTGAGGTTGGAGCCTCCTGTGGGTTGTAGCCTACAAAAAACATATGGGAGTTGGAGCTTCTTTGCATGTTGCAACTTGCAGAAAATGGAGGTAGTAGCCTCCTGTAGGTTGGGGCCTACAAAAAATCAGATGTAATAAGGAGTAGGAGCTTGCCTTTGCATCACAACAATAATAAAACCATGGCTTTCTCCCTTTACGGGTTTCCACATATATCTGGTGTCAATGTGTGTTGTTATTATGAGTTCATGTATTTGGCTTCGTTGCTTATTACTTGCAAATCACATATTCATATGTTGATTATTATTTGTTAAGTTGCTCATGTTAGGTATCAGATAATGAGATTAATGAAAATAATTTTAATGTCCATGAATATACTAAACTGATTCACCCCCCTCCCCCCCTCTCCGTTTAGTCAAGTTTTCAACAATTGGTATCAAAGCCAGTTCCTTCTGTATAAGCCTAACAACTTGAACGTAGATCTGGTTGAGTCATGGACTGTCAAAGTGTACCTATGTTGAATGCAACAAAATTTCATGAGTGTAGAGATCAGGTGAAAACTGAATTGATAGCTTATGGACCCATTGTATGAAGCTTGTATGTGAAGGTTACTGTAAAAACTCTCTCTCTATGCAAGAAAAACAATGGGATGCTAAGGCAAAATGTGTTATATATAACAATCTTCATAATAAGGATCTTGATATAATAATAGATTTAACTTCTGCAAAAGAAATCTAGGATAGATTGCAGCTCATGTATGAAGAGGCTAACAACAACAATGTAGAGAAAGGAAATAGAGAGAGGAAGGAAGAAAAAAATTGTCAAATGGAAAGTGTCCAGTTAAATCATACCTCTACCTGTGTGAATGTACCTGACTCTCCTGAAGAAAAGGAAAACAAAAATCTAGCTAGGGTTAACTTATCATTGGCTAATATAGAAAGATTGAAGAATGAAAACAACAATTTGAAGAAACTCATGCAGATATGTGATGAGAGAGAGCATGAGTACAAGGAGGAAATTGTCATCCTAAAGACATTGTTATCACCCCAAGAAACTCACCTAGGTTGTATATCAGTGATGTTTGGGAACATTACAAACTCAACAAAGCGTTGGATAAATGGTGGATGAATGAAAGAGATGTTGCATATTCAAGCCAGATAACCACTTCTACTATGATTGACCCCAGACATGGGTAAACACCCCCAGACTACAAGGCTTTTAACCACCAATTACTCACAATTTAAACAAAATGTGATGATGGAGAAGACTGAGTACACCAGCAGATACACAGGACCATGTGATGGCTAGCTGCAACCAGTAAGGAGGTCTGTAACTCTGTTATCTAACACACAGACAGGATGACAGCTCTCTAGTATTTAAAACAATAGAAACTTGCAAGCAATTTCAATGAAACAACTAAATTCTAACACAAAGGTGGGATGACAGCCCCTCTAATGTTAAACATTCACAGCACATGAATTAATGCAAAACAGGGACAACCTGGAACATAGAAGAAGTGAAAAGTGAGCAAAAGACAGCGAAAGAAGCTTGTATTAGTTGGAAATGAAGACCAAATGCTGCAGGTCTCACGGTAGTTACAGTCTCCAGAAATTGAAGCTTACAACAAAGTCACCATCATCTAACATTCATCAACCTATTACATCGTTTTTCTGGCTATATATAGAATATGTTTACAAAATATCTCTGCTAGGTTATGCGTGGAGGTGTCTTAATGGACCACCAACCACATTTACAATTTGATATGGCTCTTCTGACCCATTCTGACTGTTTTAAATTAATAAATTCGACATTCTCTGGTACTTTGGTGTACTTCTTGAACAGGTGGAATGTTTCCTTCATTAATATTCATAACTGCTAAATGAATTCAACTGCTCGAGACAGTATCTTCTTGTCCTTGACCATGTTGTTCTTGAATGCAGGTAGCTGAAGGTTAAATGCACTGAAAACCTGAACATCTCTTACTTCTTCATGCGGGCAAAACAGGGCTCAAAACACAGCAACACACATTAAAAATGGACGAGGAGCTGCGGAAGAACGAGGGTCGTTAGATGTTTGAGATGGATGGCCGAGATCGGGTCGCACAGGCCATCGAAAGACAAATACAGATGAAAAAGTTTGGGCCGTTGGATCAAGAGAATTAACGGTGGAGATTTTATTTGTGAAGGCTATCGGGAAGTATGTGAACAGATTAACGATGGCCGCTGGATCATGGCGGGAATGATCCAATCGCTGACGAGAGGAGGAGTTGACAACTGGTTAATGGGCGGGGGGATGGGTACGATGACAGGCAGTGGTTTTCCCACACCACCTTTGGGCAGAGGGCAATTTACGTACAAGGGCATGCGATCCAACAACTTGAAGACACGTGGCTGGTGGAATACCACTTCCTCCCGAGTTATATAATGTGCAGGTTGACGGAGCGGGGTTTGCGTATAACGTTGGATCAATGGGTGGAGGATCGGATGGTGGAGAAATAAAGCACGGGTTCATCATTGACATGATAGGTAAGGGGAGGGCTATAATATTTATATATGCGCGGTGTTGTAAATATTAAAATTTAAGCGCCCGGGAAAACAGAACATAGGTTAATATAGTTTACAAAGGGTTATTGGGATTTAATAAAGCTATAACACAAAAAGAAGCCCGGGAGCCCTGAAATAAGGATAGAGGGGCTTAAAGGTGAATGAGAAAGATTTCAGGGGAAGGAGGCAATGGAATTGCGGGAGCTATAAAGAGGAAAGGGAGAACGAAGGGAAAACATGAAAAACTGTTGCTAGCCTTGTACAACCCAAACCAGCGCTACTCAACACCTAATTTAATCCATCAAAAATTGTAAACTATAGCAGAGCTAACGCTAGCTCCTTCTGGGGATGAGATCCTCTCTGTGAGGTCTCAAGAACCTGCAAACCAATGCCTTCCTAATGAAAACCAATTAGCAAAATTCCTAGTGTTCCATTGGGCATGGAGTCTACTTTGTCTGCACAAAACTGATAAAAACAAACTATTTACAACCTTTAAGGCTAAAAGACCTTGAACCACATAAATCTTCAAAAACCGCCCATTAATTGGGCCATCAAAAACTGACTCTCTTCCCATACTTTCCAGTATGAAGGTGTTGTTCCCTTGAACTTGTGAAATGATGAAAGGCCCTGTCCAGAAAGCATCGAATTTCCCATGATTGCCTTTCTTTTCCTTCGGTGCATCCCATTTCAAAGCCAAGTCACCAACCTGAAAATTATTTATTTTTGCCTTCTTGTCAAAGGCTTCCTTGACCTTCTGTTGATGCGCTGCAGCTTTTTCAACCATCTGGTCTCTAATCTGATGTAACTCTGTCAAATCAGTGATTCTGTTTGCCATGTATTCTTCTTCATCCTACTCTGTTTGAATGAATTTTGCCACCGGGAGAGTGAGCTGGATTGGAAATACAGCCTCAGTGTCATACACCAGTTTGAATGGAGAACTTCTTGTGGATTTCTTGATGGTCACTCTGTCAGCCCACAATGCATACTTGAGATTTGAATCCTAATTCTTTTTATTGTCCTCTAACAGCTTTTTTTATCCTGATCAGACTTTTATTAGAGAATTTTGCTAGACCATTTCCTTGAGGATAATATGAGGTGGAATGAACAAGTTTAATCCCCATTGAATCACACATTTCCACCAATTCCTTAGCTCTGAAGGTTGCTGCATTATCTGTTACTAGTTTATGTGGACAACCAAATATGCTGAAAATATTTTTTGTTAAAAACTTTATAACCACATTATGATCAGCCTTCCTTGTAAGGACTGCTTCAATCCATTTTGTAAAATAATCAATGGCAACTAGTATCCACCTGTGCTGGCCACTGGAATGCGGATTGATCTCTCCAATAAAATCCAAACCCCATTGCTGAAAAGGTCCTTTTGCCTAAATTGGTTTTATGGGCAGGGATTTCAACTGCTACTTTCCTTCAAATCTTTGGCACCTGTCACAAGATTTAACATAAACAAATACATCAGAAAATAAAGTGGGCCAATAATACTCAGTTTTGAGAATTTTATGGGCTGTAGTTTTCCAATAATGGTGCCCTCCACACATGCTGTTATGAAACTGTTGCATCACTTCTTTTGACTGTTTTTTGTCCAGACACCTTAAAAATATTCTAGATGGATCCCTCCAGTAGAGCAGGTTATTATTGATGCAATATTTTGTTGCCCTGAGTTTTAAAGTTCTCGCTTGACTTTGAGTAAATTCTGAAGGGATCTCTAGCTTCTGCAAGAAATTAATTATTGCAGCATACCAATTACATGAAGCTAGATTCTCGGCCACTGACTGTTCTTTCTGTGTTTTAGCTGCGTTTTCCTCTTCTTTTGTCTGACTGTTTGCTGCAATTGTGTGTAGGAAATCAATGTCTAAAGACCTGCAATTTTCCTCAGCTAATAATTTGGCAAGCCCCTAACCTCTGACCAGCTTGGTGGGTTTTAGCTCTATATTAAACTCTATCATTTTTGCAATCCATTTTGCTCTTCTTCCATCAGCATCAGGTTGCGTTAGAACATATTTTATTGCAGCAGAGGGCACATATGTAATTATTTTTGAATGAAGGATATAAACTCTAAACGCTTTCAAGCACTTAATAAGTGCATATGCCTGTTTTTCTATAATATCATACCTGAGTTCAGCATCCCTCAAATTCTTACTGAAAAAAAGCCACTGGATGCTTTGAACCTTCTTCATCCTGCTGCAATAAAACAGTTGCAATAGTATCGTCAGAGGCAAAAGAAAATATGTGGAACTCCTTGCTATAGTCAGGACTCATTAAAGAGGGAGCCTCCATAATAGCCTTCTTAATGAACTCAAAGAATTTCCTTGTTGTATCGGTCCATCTTAGCTCTGCTCCTTTCTTCAACATGGAGGTCACATGCTTTACCAGCTCTGCAAAATTTGGAATAAGCCTCCTGACAAAATTTATTTTGCCCAGAAAGGACTGAATATCCTTCTTTGATCTGGGGACAGTCAAAGCCTGAATTGCTTTGACTCTTTCTGGGTCAATCTGGACACCTGCAGCAGACACAATATGTCCCAACAGCTTACCTTCATGTAAAGCACATTGTGATTTTTTGGGATTAACTGATATTCCAAACCTCCTGCACTTCAGAAATACTATTTTCAATTGCTGCAAATGATTTTGATGACTGCTGGAATAAACTGTTATATCATCAAGGTAGATAAGCACAAATTTGTCCTTCTCTCCCACAAATGCTATGCCCATAGCTCTTTGAAAGGTGGCCCCGGCATTCATCAATCCAAATGGCATTTTGGCATACATAAACGTGCCCCAAGGAGTGGTAAATGCAGTCTTTTCTCGATCATCTGGGTGAACAGCAATCTGATTGATGTTGAAAAGTGTGCAACAAGAAATGCTTGTTGAGAGTGCAACAAGATGATGGAGCTTAGTGAAAAGAGTCGCCTTCACTAAGTGGGCCCGCAGGCTATTTTTGGCGCAAGTCTATTTTTAGACTATGTCTATTTTTAGACATATGGATCATGTCTATGGATTGCAGGTTGCTGTTTATGGATGATTGGTCAAGTTGGGAAAAATAGATGGACTTCTATTTTTGATCAAAATGTGAATGATCACAGTGTGAGTGATCAAAGTCTATTTTTAGACTGGCTGTCAAAAATAGAAAAGTCAAATATTATTGTCTCATAATAATATTTGGACTATAAACTTGATCTTATTCTCTTGGAGCACTTCAGAATGAGCTACGGATGTGGTACATGCAGATCCCACAAGGAAATACGTGGTTACCTATGGGATGACTAATATTTGCATGCAGGACTTCAGTTAGAACTCAAGTGAGTTGAGTTTAGTGGACTGGAGGTGCAGTTGATGGAGTTGTGTTCAGTTTAGCTTTGTTAAACTGGTTGTATTTAGTCTAACTGATCAATAGACTAGAGATGAGTTGGGTGAATTAGTTATTAATTAATTCACAAGTTATTAACTCATAATACAACTAAAGAATACATCAGTTAACTCAGTTGCATGTCAGTGCATGTTCAGTTCAACAGGGACAAGTGGTAGAGAATCGGATTGCTATCAGTTGTGACTATAGTTATGCATCAGATCTTGCACAATCAAGGGATTGAGTATGCCAATGAGTTTGCTCACGTATTTGGCCCACATTTTAGCCTTTTCTCACGTCCACAAAGAGTGAGTGACTATTTTGCAGGTGAAAAACGAGTTTGGGAAGCTATTCTCATCAGTTCTCGAGCAGGTATTGAGCAGTGGAGGCAGGCAAGCAGTGGAAGAGATTTGAAGATCAGGTCTGAGCTGTATTATGTGTAACAGAGGTGGAGATACTTGTGAGAAGTATTATGCTTTGTAATGTTATATGATTCAATCAATATAATATACAGATAGTGTGGGGTTTTTAGCGAGATGCTTTCCCCGGGATACATACTGTGTTTATGAGTTTGATTGATGCTTCTATGTGCGCCTGTGAATGTTTCTGGTTCTGTAAATTGATGATCAACGTAGAGGAGATTATGTATTATACATGTTCCGCTTATAATTGTATGATCAGGATAATCTCTGTGAATATGTGTTAAATTATTCAAAATTTCTACATGGTATCAGAGCTGCTTGATTTGTAGAAGAGATTTTTACAGGACATCAAGCGAGGATTGATCATCGGGTCTATTATTCAGGAAGTGTTTACATTTTATTTCTTCAGGCAGAGTCTGTAATCGGGCCAGGTAGCCTCTGGATTCATCCTTCTTTTGGAAGGTGAGATATCCGGTGAATGCCCATACAGTCAATCTCTGTACAAGAAATACTTTGTTCTCACGAATTCTAGATCGGAAGCGGTTGAGTTTTGAGCTGGTGGAATTCGAATTTAATTCCAAAGTAAGAGATAAAACTTAGAAACATTCAGTGCGAGAATGGAGATAGTATGCCCTAGTATCTCATGAAGTTCACCCAATGCCGAGATGAGCTGGGAAGTGTGGGGGTGACTGTCGGATGAGGATGGTGAGTCTAGGACTCCTTGACCTTCCTAAGAGTTGGCATAGCTACCAGGACTCGTGAATGGAAGGGAGAAACTGCCAAATTGGGAACGACTATGGTCGGATTTGATGCAGGAGGAGATTAGACGGAGCACCAGAGACGGTTCTTCATCCATGCAGGATGAGGAGAACTGTGCCTTAGCGAGTAAGGCGAAGAAGGGGAAGGAGAAGGTTTCTCTTTTCGAATCTTGTTCTTCCAGTGATGGGAAGAAAGTTGACAAGTCGAAGGTGTGATGCTTTCATTGTCATGAGATTGGTTCACAGGTCAGGAACCTGTATGCTCTTGAGGTTCAAGATGCATGCAAAGCCTTGAGCAGCGAGGCAACTGATGGAGACTTGGTGGTTGAGAGGGAGCGTATATTACCTCTCAACATGCAGAGCCAGAAGAAGTCTCAGACGATTGTGGAGGAGCCACGATTGGTGCAGCAGCTTCAGGAGGTTGTGGAGGAGCCACAACAGGGGAAGCTGAGAGGAGATAGAGTAGATACATCTACTCATCCAGAGACCTCCAGTAGGGGGAAACTTCGAGCCAGATGGGCTGAAGGATCGCATGCAGCCATACCTCCAGGTAGGAGGTGGGGTGATGTGGATTGATTGTCCCAAGGAGGAGGGGCAAGATCCTTGAGGTACCCAACCTCTTGGATGAGACCTTGCTACGGGAGCCCCGATGTGTAGTAGCAGGAACTGACTGATTGGGTAGAGACAGATGCGGATGGAGCGGCAGAGAGAGCGACAGTGCAGGGAATCCCAGGACAGCGCATAGCTAGCAGGCTGTAGCAATGCGAGAGGCACAAGTGTTTTGCACAGTGCTAGGTGGCACAGAGAGGTGTGCAATGGTGCGAGATGCATGGAGATGTTGCAGTAGCGCAGATGTCAGAGAGGGAGCACTTGTCAACAGCAGGTAGAGCTTCAGCATCAGAGGGTGTTTCTATCCCAACAGGGAGGTCAGTTGGGAGGTGCAGTGCGGATGCAATGCTGGGAGATAGAACCAGCAGCAGCACGGATGCAGTCAGAGATCAAAGTGACAGAGGCTAGAGTAGTCAGATACTGAAGAGCACAGAGATGCAGAGTTTCAGTCGACAGAGGCAATAGCAGTCAGAGACTTTGATGACAGAGTAAGTGGACCAGCCAGATGTGTTGCATGGAGAACATTCCAGAGTTACAGGATCGGGTTTGAGAGGAAGCCTTTCTTGTTGAGAGGGAGTGTTGAAAAGTGTGCAACAAGAAATGCTTGTTGAGAGTGCAACAAGATGATGGAGCTTAGTGAAAAGAGTCGCCTTCACTAAGTGGGCCCGCAGGCTATTTTTGGCGCAAGTCTATTTTTAGACTATGTCTATTTTTAGACATATGGATCATGTCTATGGATTGCAGGTTGTTGTTTATGGATGATTGGTCAAGTTGGGAAAAATAGATGGACTTCTATTTTTGATCAAAATGTGAATGATCACAGTGTGAGTGATCAAAGTCTATTTTTAGACTAGCTGTCAAAAATAGAAAAGTCAAATATTATTGTCTCATAATAATATTTGGACTATAAACTTGATCTTATTCTCTTGGAGCACTTCAGAATGAGCTACGGATGTGGTACATGCAGATCCCACAAGGAAATACGTGGTTACCTATGGAATGACTAATATTTGCATGCAGGACTTCAGTTAGAACTCAAGTGAGTTGAGTTTAGTGGACTGAAGGTGCAGTTGATGGAGTTGTGTTCAGTTTAGCTTTGTTAAACTGGTTGTATTTAGTCTAACTGATCAATAAACTAGAGATGAGTTGGGTGAATTAGTTATTAATTAATTCACAAGTTATTAACTCATAATACAACTAAAGAATACATCAGTTAACTCAGTTGCATGTCAGTGCATGTTCAGTTCAACAGGGACAAGTGGTAGAGAATCAGATTGCTATCAGTTGTGACTATAGTTGTGCATCAGATCTTGCACAATCAAGGGATTGAGTATGCCAATGAGTTTGCTCACGTATTTGGCCCACATTTTAGCCTTTTCTCACGTCCACAAAGAGTGAGTGACTATTTTGCAGGTGAAAAACGAGTTTGGGAAGCTATTCTCATCAGTTCTCGAGCAGGTATTGAGCAGTGGAGGCAGGCAAGCAGTGGAAGAGATTTGAAGATCAGGTCTGAGCTGTATTATGTGTAACAGAGGTGGAGATACTTGTGAGAAGTATTATGCTTTGTAATGTTACATGATTCAATCAATATAATATACAGATAGTGTGGGGTTTTTAGCGAGATGCTTTCCCCGGGATACATACTGTGTTTATGAGTTTGATTGATGCTTCTATGTGCGCCTGTGAATGTTTCTGCTTCTGTAAATTGATGATCAACGTAGAGGAGATTATGTATTATACATGTTCCACTTATAATTGTATGATCAGGATAATCTCTGTGAATATGTGTTAAATTATTCAAAATTTCTACAATTGAAGCCTGAACATCCATCTAAAAATGACATGACTTTAGCTCCTGAGATCCTCTGCAACAAATGCTCCATTTTTGGTAGAGGATAGTTGTCTTTCTTCGAGCATTTGTTCAAATTTCTGAAATCTACACAAAGTCTGATTTCTCCACTCTTCTTCCTCACCACCACTAGGTTGGCCACCCATTTTGAATATCTGAGAGGTACTATGATCTTCGCAGCCAACAACTTTTTAATTTCTTTTTCAATCAATGGAAGAAGCATTGGATTTATTGGTCTCAACTTCTGCTTGAAAGGAACCGTGTCTTTTTCCAGAGGGATTTTATGTTGAATTATATTCTTATCATAAGTTTTCAGATCACTATACTCCCAAGCAAACACATCAGCAAATTGCCTCATTAAATTGTAGTATTCAACACTCTGATCAGCAGTCAAATGAGTGGACAAATTTATGAATTTGGGCTAACCTAGACTTCCTATATCATGCTTACAAACCGCAGATTGGTCTTCTTTCTGGGCAGCCTTGTAAGGCACATCATTCTGGTCAAACAGCCTTTCAAGAGGAATCAGGCCCTTAGGAATGTGATTACTAGGAAGCTGGACTATGTTGTCTTTATCAATTTTATTTCTAAGCTGGGACTGGGGGTTTTCTAACAAGGAATCATTTTCTTGGTCAATTTTCATTTCTAAAAATTCATCAATGACTTGCAAGAACCTATTCAACTCATCATCATCATTAAAAACTTTCCAATGGTGGACATTATCAGGCAAGGAAGGTCTGTACTTCATTTGAACTTTATAAACTAATCTGGGAGGCATGGGAGGTATAAATAAACTAGCAGAAACAACAAGGGAATCAGCAAGCTGATTTTGGGCTCTAGGAATATATGAAATACAGAAATAATCAAAGGAATCTTTGATTCTCCATACCTCATCTTTGTATGCTTTCAGCCTTGGGTGCTTTGCTTGAAAAGTTTTATTTACTTGTTGAATTATCAGATCAACATCTTCAAACACTTTCAGATTTTTGATCCCTCTGTCTTTTGTTGCATTAAGCCCCAACAGCAAAGCCTCATACTCTGTTATATTGTTTGTCACATGAAAAGCCAGCTTAAAAGACAATTGAATGCTTTGTTGTTGTGGAGATACTAGCACTACCCCTGCTCCTGCAGTCTCTCTGGAACATGCTCCAACAAAAAACATCTCCCAAACCTGACTTCCTTGCACTTTCTCGGCCAGAGCAATTGGTTTCCTGATCTGCATTTCGGCCTTTTGAGATTCTTCTATTTGGAGAATGCATGCTCCAAAATCAGTGTCCATTGCATAAATGGGATGATTTGTAGGATTCTTCTCATCACTAATGATGTATGCCAATTGTGCCTCTCTGTACAATCTCCTGCTATCTCCTCCAAAAACTGGGACAATGGCATAAGATAGATCATTTTGCAGTGTCCCACCTAGTCTCTTCATCCACCCTCTAGACAACAGCATACCAAACTTGGGAGGTACATCTGCTACCACAATATCCATCATCATGCTCTTCATGGGCAGCTAAGTTAAGGTAATGGCCAGATCTTTAATCAATCCAAGACATTTCACCTTCCTTGAATCTAAAGAAAATAAATCATGATAGGGTCTAGTGATATCAAGGCCTAACTCTTCCATGACAGCTTAGGCGTTAGATTGTGGCTGGCCCCTGTGTCTACCAGGCAATTGTGGAGGATTTTGTCATGAATGTTCAATGAGACATAAAAAGATGGAGAATTATTATCAGCAGGTTCAATCATGGGATTGAGCACAATGGCAGGCTTGTCATCTTGCAAATTAACAGAGTTAGTAGAGGTTTGTTTGGTTTCTAGCTCAAGGGCTTCAAGAATAGGCTTCCTAAATAATTCACTCTTCGCCAACTCAACCAGAGGCATAGATATTTTCAATTTTTGGACCTCTGATTCAAATCTGAAAGAATAGGATGACTTATCAGAACTTTTTACCTCTTGAACTGGAGCTTTGAGGATGACTGGATCAGCTGCTAGTCTTCTCTTCTTAATATTCTATGGTTCTGTTTGGACAGCAGCTCCTTGGGCTGGATTTTCTTTGACATTTTTTGCATTAGACCTCAAATTGTATCTCTACTGGTCACCAGTTTGTAGAATAGCTCCTCTGTCCCACCTTTGACTATTTTGTTCTTGCAGCAATGATTCTTCATATTCAGCCAATGTCAAAAATGCAGCACAGCCTTTATCCTCCATGCAGTGGATTTCATCCTCATCCTCTTCAAATTGTTCCTCCTCCATGACTACATTTTGGAAAGGGGCTCTTACTTTCTGATCTTCTTTTGATTCTTCACCCCTTTGCACTATTTGTAACTGTTCATTTGCTCTTATAAATGGGTTCTGATTTCTTGGAGCAAATGTGTTTTGCTGCCTTGTTTTCCCTGAGTTTTGTTCCACTTTTAGCTTAGAAATTCCAGCAGCCAATGACTCAATCATCCTAGTCATTTTATCTAATTTTGGCTCTAAAGATGATGCAGAAGAAGTAGATGCCTGATTTCTCTGTCTTCTTCTGTCAGCTTGGCTTTTTAGCTTTTCTGCAGCCATTATATTAGACTCTAGTTCTAGGGCTGCATCCTGCATGTCTACTAGTGTAGCACATCTTCTTTCTATCAATAACAGGCAGAAATCAGAGTCAAAAGCATTGGCATAAGTGAGTTTGGTAGAGGTAGGAGTGGGTTTTATCTCAGCTGGTATATTGCTATACATTCTATTGAATCTCTTATTAAAATCAGGTATAGAATCTTGATTTTCCTTCTTCAGATTACCAAACTCAGTATGATAATACAACAAGTCCTTTTTATCTCCCCATTGTTTCAAAAATGCATCATCTAATGCTTCAATATATGTTATTGATCTCTGAGGCAATTCTATAAACCACTTCCTAGCCTCTCCATCAAGACTCTGGACAAAAACTCTCATCCACACATCATTCTCACTTGTATCTAAATTATCAACATAACTATAAAAAGCTTCAAGGTGTTCATCTGCTATTACTCCCTCTGTACCAGTAAATTTAGGCATATATTTTTGATATTCTCCCACAGGCATAGGATTTAAAGGCAAAAGCAACACCAATGGTCCATATCTAGCAACAACAATTCTTTCTATCCTCGTAGGTGCTTGTTGTCCTTCCATGATTGGAATACTTAGAAGAATAGTAGCAGTTGGAAGAATAGTTTCGGAGCATGAGAACTGTAATGGATGGCAAAGATAAAGGGATGTTTTGGATTGAATGGGAAACTTTCTTTAGACTGAGATTCAAAGGGGAACTAACTGCACAAGGGGCTGAACTAATCTCTGAAGGTTTTTCCTTATTAACAGTTCTATGCTCTAAATCTTCAAACTGTGAATCTTCGGCAACAACTTTATGTTTCAGAGATGAATTAGATTTCTTAGGCTTACTTGATCCTGATGCCCCTTTCTGTGAAGATTTCTTCGATTTAACAGTCCTCTCAGGTTCAGGCACTGGTTCAGCTGAATATTTCTGAGGATTTATTCAAGTGTGTCTCATAAACTGAGCCAGAACTTCAATGTGGAGTCGCCAAAGGACAGTCTTCCTCCAATGGAGTCACCAGATAGATTATTACAACCAATTAATGTGTTCAAACCTTGTCTATCATCAAATCTTGAAACTGTGTCGTTCTCCTAGGGAAGTTAAACTTCGATTCTCCTCTACCCGGCAACGGCACCAAATAATGTTATCACCCCAAGAAACTCACCTAAGTTGTATATCAGTGATGCTCGGGAACATTACAAACTCAACAAAGTGTTAGATAAATGGTGGATGAATGAAAGAAATGCTGCATATTCAAGCCAGATAACCACTTCTACTATGATTGACCCTAGACATGGGTGAACACCCCCAGACTACAAGGCTTTTAACCACCAATTACTCACAATTTAAACAAAATGTGATGATGGAGAAGACTAACTACACCAGCAGATACACAGAACCCTGTGATGGCCAGCTGTAACCAGTAAGGAGGTCTGTAACTCTGTTATCTAACACACAGACAGGATGACAACTCTCTGGTATTTAAAACAACAGAAACCTGCAAGCAATTTCAATGAAACATCTAAATTCTAACACAAAGGTGGGATGACAGCCCCTCTAATGTTAAACATTCACAACACATGAATTAATGCAAAACAGGCACAGCCTGGAACATAGAAGAAGTGAAAAGTGAGCAAAAGATAGCGAAAGAAGCTTGTATTAGTTGGAAATGAAGACCAGACGTTGCAGGTCTCACGGTAGTTACAGTCTCCAAAAATTGAATCTTACAACAAAGTCACCCTCATCTAACATTCATCAACCTATTACATCGTTTTTTTGGCTATATATAGAATCTGTTTACAAAATATCTCTGCTAGGTTATGTGTGGAGTTGTCTTAATGGACCACCAACCACATTTACAATTTGATATGGCTCTTCTGACCCATTCTAACTGTTTTAAATTAATAAATTTGGCATTCTTTGGTACTTTGGTGTACTTCTTGAATAGGTGGAATGTTTCCTTCATAAATATTCATAACTGCTGAATGAATTCAACTACTCGAGACAGTACCTTCTTGTCCTTGACCATGTTGTTCTTGAATGCAGGTAGCTGAGGGTTAAATGCACTGAAAACCTGAACATCTCTTACTTCTTCATGCGGGCAAAACAGGGCTTAAAACATAGCAACACACATTAAAAATGGACGAGGAGCCGCGGAAGAACAAGGGCCGTTAGATGTTTCAGATGGACGGCCAAGATCGGGTCGCACAGGCCATCGGAAGACAAATACAGATGAAAAAGTTTGGGCCATCGGATCAAGAGAATTAACGGTGGAGATTTGATTTGCGAAGGCTATCGGGAAGTATGTGAACATATGAATGATGGCTGCTGGATCATGGCGGGAATGATCCAATGGCTGACGGGAGAAGGAGTTGGCAACCGATTAACAGGCGGGGGGACGGGTACAATGACGGGCATTAGTTTTCCCACACCGCCTTTGGGCAGAGGGCGGTTTATGTACAAGGGCATGCGATCCAACAGCTTGAAGACACGTGGCTGGCGGAATACCACTTCCCCGCGGGTTATATAACGTGTAGGTTGACGCAGTGGGGTTTGCGTATAACGTTGGATCAACGGGCGGAGGATCGGATGGTGGAGAAATAAAGCACGGGTTCATCGTTGACATGACAGGTAAGGGGAGGGCTGTAATATTTATATATGCGCGGTGTTGTAAATATTAAAATTTAAGCGCCCCGGAAAACATAACATAGGTTAATATAGTTTACAAAGGGTTATTGGGATTTAATAAAGCTATAACACAAAAAGAAGCCCGAGAGCCCTGAAATAAGGATAGAGGGGCTTAAAGGTGAATGAGAAAGATTTTAGGGTAAGGAGGCAATGGAATTGCGGGAGCTATAAGGAGGAAAGGGAGAACGAAGGGAAAACATGAAAAACTACTGCTAGCCTTGTACAACCCAAACCAGCACTGCTCAACACCTAATTTAATCCATCAAAAACTGTAAACTGTAGCAGAGCTAACAGACACAACTTGAAGAAGCAAGGAAACTAGAAGAGGTGATGTGTAGTAAACTCAAGGAGAGAGACCCACAATGTAAAAGATTAAAAGATAAGGTTGATTCAACTAGAAGAGAGTTAGATGAAAAGAACAAGCTTTGTAAGCAGCTAGGAGAGGAGATAACATTCATGAAGGACTCAGAAGAAAAGAGCAGTAGCTCAAAGACATTCATAGAGGATAATGAAGCAGCGCTGAAAAAACCACTAGAGGAAGGTACAAGCAAAGTAAATAACAAACAAGAAAACAATGAGTCACAACAAGAGCCAAAGAGTGATTCATAGAAAATGATTTTTGCAAAAAGGTCATTTCCTTCTAGAGATGAGTTGAACAAATTCAGAAGATCTCAAAGGAGATTATTTTCACCTGGAAAAGATATGAAGTGTTTTTCTTGCCATGAACCTGGACACATTGCAGCAGAATGTAAGACAAAGAAAATCAAGTTTAATCAGGAAAAGATGCAGAAAATGAGACAACTCTCTCAAGCAAGCAAGCAGAGAAGACAAACATTCATCAGGTACACAAAAAATTTCCACGGTTACTATTATTTGTGGAATGAATTTGGACATAAACTTGTTGAATGTAAACTATATGTAAAAAGGGGCACAAAAAGCCGCACACCAACTCAACCATACCTTAGTCAAATAAGATGTTATTTATGTCATAACCTTGGACACAAAGCCAATAACTGTAGGCTGCCATATATCCTAAAGAATCCTAAACAGATGATGGAGGCAAATCAAACCAGACCAAACTTTGAATCAAAAAGAAATGCAGATATTAGAAAACAACCTGCCAAAGTATGGAAGAGGAAGAAAAATGAACATCCTATGATTTCAATAACATAATGAATCCGTCATGATCTTAGGGGGAGTTTCTCATGAAGCAATGAACAATCTTGTCAAACTCCATGTTAGAGCAGTGGTACCTCATGGTAAGATAATGCCCTTAAAGACATGATTGGCCAATAAATGTGATCCATTGGCTCTATGGGTTATGTGTAGGATGTCATGAGATTGTTATGCAAAGGAAAAGAAAATCTACATAATGAATGAGGTTCAACAGTACTCTCAGCATGCAGAAATTGAGGACATAGTCAAGGTGTCTACACTCAATGGTTGTGAAAGAATATATATATATATATATATATATATATATATATATATATTGCATAATGTGTGGATCATGCAAGTCATTATATGTGAAATGGGCAAACAAAAAGGACCTACAATTCACTGTAAACTTAGTTCATAAATATCTCCTCATCAAATAAGAGAAGTTTGTTGGACCAAACTCTCATCGAGTGTGCCCCCCCTACTATAGTTTGGACTATGACTATATGACAAAGAATAGGATTTGTGTAGACGGTCAGTCATTGTGATGGATTAATAGTGGTGCAACCCATAACTACAGAAAGTATTCGAGAGTATTCAATGATAACAGATTGAGTAGCAATCTGAGATCCATATGCATAAGGGCACCAAAGGGAGATCATGAAGTAAACATATATATATATATATATCCAGAGGCCACCACCTTTGTGTACCAATATTGAAATCTCTCTACATCAATTACTGATGGAATTATGGCCAGTGAGGAAAGCTTAAAGCGAAGGCAAAAGCTCTGTGGTTTTAACAGATACGTGGAGAAGCCACCTCAAAGATTTTGGATGTTTGTGTGGGAAGCAATGTAGGACAAGACTCTCATGATCCTTGCAGTTTGTGCAATTATCTCTCTAGTTGTTGAAATTTATAAAGAAGGGTGGCCCAAAGGTGGTTATGATGGTCTTAGCATTATTTTTAGCATTTTATTAGTTCTCTTTGTAACAACAACTTGTGATTATCATCAAATGTTGTAGCTTAAGGCTTTAGATAGAGAGAAGAAGAGGAAGATATTTATTCAAGTAGTTCGAAATGGTTGTAGACAAAAAAAATTCAATAAATGACCCAGTTGATGAGGATCTTGTGCATTTATCGATTGGGGATCAAGTGCCTGCAGATGGGCTATTTGTATCTGGATTTTCTTTGCTTATAGACGATTCGAGCCTAACAAGTGAGAGTGAACCTATGAATGTGAACAAAGAGAAACCCTCTCACTTGTCAACAACAATAACTAGAAAAGTTGGATTATTCTTTTCCATTATTACATTTGCAGTGTTAACAAGAGGACTGATTGACAGGAAGATAAGCAGTGAAACAATAACATTTTTGTTAGGGAACATTGACTTGATGAACGAAGGAGGTTTTAGAAGCCAACGACCAGTCATAATAGGATAATCATCTTCTAGAAAATAGTACGCATGACCAACAACCATTCCTAATAGATCAACCCAGGGGATGCTCCCAACAAGTACAAAGAATCCAAGAAGCACCCATGGTAAGTACGGTGCAGTAAATGTGAAAAGACCAAGGAAACTCATATGGACAAAAGGATTGCGTTTACTCCAGACATAAACCATCATAAACGTCAAAGAGTTGCTAAGAAATAAGATTTTGGAAAAAGACTCGGAAAGATATGGGATCATGCTGCTCGTTATAACGACTGTAGTTAGCACAGTTCCTCCAAATAACAACATATAGAAGAATTCTACATTCCTTCCCCTGAAGGAGTTTACTTCAAGGAGTTTGCAATATCGAGCCAGGAAAAACATGTGGAACAGAAAGTACAAATCCATTTTCCCGAAGAAGAAATTTGTGATCAAACGCTAGAACTCATACTGCTTGACCACCAGAGTGGGATTCAAATAGAAGTCGTAAGCAGATATTATCTCGAGGGAGCATCCAATAATGGTGAGGATAAAAAACTGTGATAAAGGAAATGAGTCCCCAGTACCCTGCTCAAACGCAAAATTCACAACGCCCAGCTAGGCTTTTCAAAAATCATCAAGTTCTCGTCCTAGAGAGCTCCACCATCGATCCCCGCGGTTACTAGGGATTACGGTGGCTGAGAGAACTGAGAACAAATCAATTCTTCGGACGAAAACTCCACCACAGCCTAATTCTCTATTGGCAAAGATATTTGTGCGTGATCTTCCACCACTAACCAATACATGGCATGCACGACATTCCGAAGATATGGAGAAGATATGGAGGTTGCGTTATTATTCTGGAGCATCCAAATTTGTATTATTTTGGAGCATTCAAAGCGTTATTATCATTGACACATGGACCGTTCTTATTCTGAAGCAGGCAACGTTATATTTATGAGCTATGTTACAGTATGATACCTCTGAGCAGCGTCAAGCAAAGCGATGCCTCTGAGTAATGTCAAGTAGACCGTTACCTTTGAGCTGCATTGATTACACACTTGGCATTGTTGAAAAATGTTGCAAAGAACGCTGAAGCATATTGCAGCGTCAGATCAAAGGTCCGACCTCTAGAACACTGAGAACGTTGCCACTGCATTGCAATCCATGTTGAACGATTCATCAATTCTGAAAAGTTCTCTCTAGAATGCTACAAACGGTCTCTACAGAACGTTGCAAATGAAGACTCTGGTGACGACATCATGAAGATTATTCCAATTTGTTAAGACCAGATTTTATCTCAAAGGATTGTTTCTACTTACATTGCCAGAGGAAACTGTAGACATAATAGACATGCACGTTATGAATGCATTATGCGCTCAACACGTTAATACCAACATAACTGGTTATTGGAGGGTTTGGCACGTTAATCATTTCAAGTTAATACTGGAAAATTTAGCGTGTTCAGAACGGTTACATAGTCAGTGCCACCTACAGAGCTAGTGCGTTATTTCCCAGGGGAATCCATTATAATTACAGGCCAGGGGAATCCGTTGTAATTGCAGGCCAAGGGAATTTGTCACTGTGGTATCCATTATAATTGGTGGCATTATATATCATAGGTAAATGGAGATACGAACCTGAATCTCGGCCGCTGGTTTTAGCAACTCTGAGTGAGTTTTTCAATTCTTTTTTTTTTGCAAAAAATGTTGTAGCAAAAGAACCAACCATGTCTGGCGTTGACAATGGCAGAAACCAGGGTGTTGGTGCGGTGAGCGTGGAGGAAGAGAAGAAGCTCACAGACCAGGGTGCATGCATTATTCTCAAGGTCAAGGGCCAGGATGGAAATGAAGTATTCTGCAAAATCAAATGTAGTACTCAACTGAGGAAGTTAATGAATGTTTACTGTGATAGGCAATCCGTTGATTTTAACTCCATAGTTTTTTTGTTTGATGGGAGGAGTTTACGAGGGGAACAAACTCTTGAAGAACTTGAAATGGAATATGGGGATGAGATTGATGCCATGCTTCATCAAATAGGAGGAAGGCGTTAAAGTGGGTTGTCAACTGGATGAAAACCTCTTGTCACGACGGTTTGAATTTGGAAATATGTCAGAACTTATTTTGAACTTAGTTTCGGCATGTAATATTAATTTTCATAGGCTTAAATAATGTGCTCAGAGATATATATATATATATATATATATGTCTTTGTATGCAAAACCTTGCAGTTTGATGGTCCTCTAGCAATAATATGAATCCTTGGCACAACTATAATGAGAATTATCTCTGTGATTCAGATCTCCTTGACTCTATAGTAACTACAATACAAGCTATAATAATAATGCAAGTAACCGATCTAAAGCTAATAATAATATAATAGAGATTAGAAATACTTTTGCTTCCGAGTACATTCAACAAAAATATGAATTCTCATGTGCAATGTGAGTTACTTTGATCCAAAAGACAACTACACAATTATCCGAAGCTTATCCTTGATGGCTCAATGATGTGAATTATGATTTATCTCCCAAGCTCGCAAGCACTTTAGCAATGCAAGCTGAAATTACGATGACTTGGACCTATGCTTAATTCAAGTTTAAATCAATACATGTTGAGCAATAGAACCCTCGCAACATCCAATATTCATTTATATATACCTGGAAAGAATTCTGGATTTCAAATTTTAGTTCCTTAAATGTAAGGTATCATTGTAGCTATTTTGGATTCCAATGTAATTGAATGGATCTTCTCTGTCTTGAATTTTTGATTAGTTTTTCTGCGCACTGCAACATGCCTTCCTTGCTTATATTCTTTTTCCAGCGACTAGTTCTGGTATATTTTACTCTTGCATATTATTTGTACACCCACGGAACAAATTACAGCAGCATCGACGAAGAACTGTGATTAAATTATGAGGGCATCAAACATCGAGGCACTCATCCCATTACTACTTCTGACAGTTGCCTTGCTTGATTGGAGTTTGATCTCACTATTATTTCTGATTACCTTCTTGATTGTGCAGTATAATGTTTCTCGACAAGGTCAGAATTCAAGGAGAGAGGAAAGACTGTTCTTTGTCATCTTACTGGCAACTTTGGTTCTTCTTGCTAAAAATGGATTTTATGTTGCATTCTATGTCAAAACATAGGAATGGAGCACTTCAAGGCTCTGGTGGGTAAAGCTCATTGGAGTTGAAAGGTTCAACCCATGGAAAGGAACTTACTTCATTTATGTTATTTTAGCCACACAACAAACTATTGTGTTAGTTGTTGCTATTGCAGTACGGGTCCATGATAGAAACCATTTACCACTTCAAGAATCTTCTTGGAGAAATATAATTTTATCAATTTTTATGTTTTGAAAATGTTTCTCAACTCCGGAATATTTCCTTCTTCTTTCCTTCCCTTCAGTGGTTGGTGGGTGCCAGTCGCCCATATTGGGTCTCTTTCTTGCTGTTTATGCGTACTTGCATTGGTCTACTTCATTGGTGTTTGAAAAGCAATATGTTTGATCTATCTCTGTGTTGGAGACTGATCCTGTCATACACTGCATTAAACGTTCTTCTGCTATATGCTTACCAGCTTCCAATTTATTTTCCAGCACCAATTTCAACAAAAGTTGAGTACATTGGTCTCTATAAAGCGTCAAGAGACATGGGATGGCCAGAAATTATATCTGGAGTTTCCCTTCTAACGTTCTATATTTTGCTTTGTAGTTCCCTACATGATTTGGAAGAAATGGATTATGTAAGGTTTTCTATTGTAAGGACTTCAAGAGTAACTTGCAATGTGTACCTGTTGTCACTGTCAGGCAATAATGTGACACAACATCTTATGCCTTCTCAGCAATCAATTTCACCTCCTGAATCAATATCCATTCCTATGTGAAGTGAAGAGGTGGAAAAAGGTGTCATTTTCCAGTATGTTGTCATCAATTTCTTCACATATGGTTTTCCAGTGTCTCTTCTTGCTATTGCATTATGGAGCTTCAATTATTCAAGCTTTTGCGCTTTTTTCTTGATCATCTACATCGGATATGTTCTTTGCACTTTTCTATCTATTTCCTCTTTTCATCGATTGAATGTTATTCTTCTCAGCTTCATTCTTCTTTGGGCTCAATGCACATATGCATTCAATGCAAATTTTAATGTGTTAAGGAAGGAGATTAAAAAGGATACTAAAATTTGGGACGCAATTGGGCTTTTCCATTACTCTATTCCAGGGCTATTCATCTTGGCCCAATTTTTTCTTGGTACTCTTATGGCAGTGGTTATCTATGTGAGTAATTGCATTTGGAGCTTGAAAAATGACAACTTGCGATCATGCAAAGATGAACATAAGATGGAAGGGCAACAAAAAAAAGGTTTTGATTTTTGTTGTAGTTGCATGGTGTTTCCGCAAGAGCTCACGTTCAATTTCTTTGTTTCTTATATTCCTTTTGGGAGTGAAACCTGGGCTACTCCTTCCTTTTATAGTTAATTTAGCAAAATTCGAAGACGTATATTCACATCCCTTGAGAGCTAGCATTGGTGATCAACAATGCCATGCAATGCAAAATTTTTATGCTACAACTAAGAGCACAAAGACCTAAATATTCACTTTGCAAGTTTTGTGAGCTCAATGCAAGAATCAAACATGACCATAACAGATGGCATACCAGCAATGCAATACCAACATTCCTTAATATCAAGCATTATGTCCTTTGCATTATGGAGAGCAATCATGATACCATACTTTAACCTTATGGGTGTTGAATGTGCATTGGGTTTCTGAGCATTGAATGTGTCTTTGGCAGCATTAAATCATTCTGGAGTAGCATTATTATATGAAGCAACATATAATTGGCATGTCTGCAATTAATTGGAAGCAACATTTATTGTCATTTCATACATTGCCTTGGAGCAACATTCATTTGGTCTACACTGCAGTGTTGAAACATTGAAGAATCTTCTGTTATATATGTGCTCAAAACTTAATCTGAAGGAATATTAACAAATATACAGTCATAAATTGGAACCATACCATGTTTTCCTTACAAAGTGTTCTCTCAACAGTATTCTTGCTTTCAAAGTGTTCTCACAACAATATTTTGCACTGCTCTTACAATGTTTCCATGTCATATAGAGCAGGGTTAACTTTAGAACAACATTCATCTGATATGAAGGAGCCCTAATAAGCCATCTGGAGTAGCATTTATTCAATCATGCAAAACAATACATTGAAGGTTATAAAACATGATGACAACTACACTACACTAAGTTTTTTTTCTTTTTTCTTTCCGGCTAGAAGACATTTGTAACCCCTCTGCCATTGATGTCAAAGGGGGATGTAATCAGAGGAAGGAAGACACTTCTGAGAATGAAAGGGGGAGGAAAAATGTGTTGCCATCAATGCCATAGGGGGAGATTGTTGGCAATATTATCATTGATGGAAAATGTGCAACGAGAAAAGGAGCAACACAAAGAGTAGCAAGGGATACAGGGGCAGCAACATGCAAGGAGCAACAACAAGCATGCATGGTTGCGATCAATGCTAAATAAGCATAGGAAGACATATGTTGTTCTAGCTACAAATCAAAAAACAAAGGAGCAACAAGCACAAAGAACAACAACACAAGGAGCAGCAAGCAGTAAGAGAAGGCAAAGGAGCAAAAGGAGGAAGAGTTGTGATACATTAAAATGTTTTGATAATGTTGCAAAGGTTACTATATTAAAGAATTTGTTGTGATGTAAAACTGTTCATTAAGCTTAATTGTTGTGATGCAAAGGCAAGACTCCAAGGAAAAGGCAAAGATTGTTGTGATGCATTAATGAGAAAGACTGGTATTTGATGTTGGCATGAGGTTGATTCATTTAATGGTTACATGTGGCTGAAATTAATATTGGATGAATTATTTATTTTGTTCTAATATTCAAGATCTTATGGTTTTGGAAACGAATGAGTGGAAGGCAAAGAGTCAAGCCTATTCACTTCATATTCCTACATGGGATACAAACAACCATAAATCTATCTCTATAAAAGATGTGATTTTGGAAGGCATAAGGGAGGTTAGAGGATGGATGAATGTGTGGGAGCTAATTGAACTATTATGCATTAGTTACTTGGCACTTATGAAGCTGATGTGAAGCAGATTTGAAGGGAAGAAGATGCAGAAATGAAGATGGAGATATGCAAAGTTTATGACCAGGTAAACCAGTACATTGTTATTTCGTGTTTGCATAAGGGGATGGTAGTCTCCTTTCAAGTTGAAGCTTGATAAATATCCAATTGGAGCTAGTTGAAGTAGGAGCCTCATGTGGGTTGTAGCCTACAGAAAACATATGGGAGTTGGAGCTTCCTTGCATGTTGCAACTTGCAAAAAATGGAGGTAGCAACCTCTTGTAGATTGGGGCCTACAAAAAATCAGATGTAATAAGGAGTAGGAGCTTACCTTTGCATCACAACAATAATAAAACCGTGGTTTTCTCCCTTTATGGGTTTCCACATATATCTGGTGTCAATGTGTGTTGTTATTATGAGTTGATGTATCTGGCTTGGTTTGCTTATTACTTGTTGATCACATATTCATATGTTGGTTACTATTTGTTAAGATGCTCATGTTATGTATCAGTTAATGAGATTAATGAAAAGAATTTTAATGTCCATGAATATACTAAATTGATTCACCCCCCCCCCCCCAGTTTAGTCAAGTTTTCAACACCCTTCTTTCTAATATTTTTGGCTATTTTGTCAGTGACACCCTGGATGTACGGAAGATATGTCCTTCCCATAGTTGGGATTTGAAAGGAGAAAGAGGTGGGATTAGTGGTTGATTTTGATTGGGCTTTTTGATTGCTTTATTGATGTCTCTAAGTTTGTAGCCAGTGTTCAAGAAAACATTCTTTAGATACTCTATTTCTTCATTTATATGTTCCTTGTCAAAAATTCTTAATGCTCTTGTGAAGAGTGTGTTAAGAACCCCATCTTCTGGGCTGGATGGTGATGTGAATTAGCATGGAAGTAGTTATTTGTATGTGCCTTCTTTCTGTATACTTTGTGACCCAATGATCCATCACTTTTTCTTAGAAAAAAGATGTCAAGGAATGGAATGCAATTGTTCTCTTCAGTCTCCGTTGCGAATTTAAGAAGAATGCTTATTTTTGAATAATTGGACACTGATTTCTTGCAATAAAACAACAGGCAATGCCCTACTTCTCTTTTGGCCTCTTTCAAGGTCACATATCTAAACTAAAGATGACAAAATGAGCATAAAATTAGAATTAAAGGTATAAAAAGAAGGAAACACACGATTGTTTTTTGGTTTCCTTGAGGGCTCACCTTTAATGCAACTTTAATAGTGCGTTTTTAATATTATTAGATTTTTTATGTCAAAATCAGCACTGGCATCAGTGAAATCAATATGCATCCCCAAAGTCTCATGGGGCATTGTTGAGTATGTGATCGTGGTAGAAGATACAACATGGTACAAGGTTGCATATATTTCCAGTTTGTGTGTGCATCATACATGGTCGGGTATAAGTATGGGTACGGAAAATCCGATCCCTAAGAACATGTATCCATGCTACTTAGACGTCACATAATTGCATTACCACATAAATATGAAAAAAAAACTGATATATATATATATATATATATAGATAAAGCCACATGATCTTATATACATATATAAAGCCAAATGATCTTGTATGGTTGTCTGCAGGGGATTGTAGGGGAAAACATTCTGTAATGTACATTAATTAGATTCCTAGAATTGTCATCACAAAGAGCATATCATGTCTTCAAATTTCATAACTATATATACTCAATTACTCGTCCCCAGTAGTATACTCAAATATACATATTTTCCATATAATGAAAAAAGTATAATTTTCCCAAGCAAGTTAATCTGGTAGTTTTACACTTTTATCACATACCATGCTTGCTGATATACATAGATCCTTATTTGAAATATGCTCCATTTCTTTCCAAAGATTCTTGAGATCTGAGTTTCCTAAAATGCCATGCAATTAAATCATCCTCATTGATCCTTAGATCAGATATACGATGATCTTTATGGACCTCAACTTTCTTCTCTTCCATTGAACATTTGGCAGTGTACGTACTAGGGGTTTATCGATTGAATTGCAGATAGAGAAGGTTTTGGAATTGAAGGCCTCAGTTTTTAGAAATCCCATGACCTCTCATGAGGGGGAGCCCTCCACCCATCCATTTTATTGTGAAATGTTGGCAGGCTCCTTGCGTTCATGTGAAGTCAGTGGCACTGCAATAAATAAGGAACCAAACGTAACCAATATGAAATTTGTTTCATATCTTTCCAAAGATTCTTGACAACCAAGGATGGCTTGAATTTCAATGACTCTTTAAACTATAAGATTAGACATCAATCCCCTTGCTTCTTTGCTCTCAACCCCTAAATACCACAAATGACAAAGGCCGAAAAACCCAATGTCCATCTTTTAAAGGAAAAAAGATCACAGGGTTGCTGATGTTTATGAGTCATGGTGCCATTTTTCATACACATCACAATGTGGCAATTTTTTAATAGAAAATACAATATTTGTTGGTGATTTATCATTTAGGATTGTTCATCAGAAAAAATCATTACATTGCCAGCATTGGCAAGACTAGTTTATACCAATCGGAAAATGAACAGGTGATTGAAAAAAGATATGAAACATGGTTGAAGGAGAGCTCTCTCTTTACCCTTCTCTAGCATAGGAATCCTTTTAGTCTCCTTATTCCAATGAAAGTTTAAAATCCAACAAAACATGTACAATAAATTAAGGGAAGATAAGGGCTATACATAATTTAGTGTAAGGACTGTACAAAATTTAACAACCATTGTAAAGACAGTGAAGGATTTCTTAAAATCATCATGAACCTGTGATGAAATTACATAAAATTGAACAAATCTAACTGATAGAATTGATAGAGTACCTATTTGTATTCCTACGGTTGAAGATGCCTCAAGTTGCTCCTGCTTTGGTTACCAAAAGACCGAAACCACCCAGCCAAACTGAGCAGAACCTCGCTACTCAGTCCAATAAGCTTCCCAATTGAATCAGATTATTCCCCCGTGCCCAGAAACCTCAGAACAACAAGGCTCTCCTTCTGTTGGTAACTCCCGTTTATCAATTTTGTCTCTCTTCCGTACGTCTCTTCCCTTCGTTCTCTCTTTTTTTTTCTTCCCCCTGAACATTCTGTTTCTTGGCGGTGGTCGCTCCCTCCACCTGCAACCCACCGCTTCTCCTTATGGTGACACCCTTCCCATGTCACGTGATATATTTTTCTTTTAAAGGTATATTGATTTTTGGTTTAATATCCTTTTTGTTTGTTTTTAATATAAAGGTTTAGGTTCATATTAAATACTTTAACTTTAATTTATTTTTATCATTTTATTAATTTATTAATATAATTTATTAATATTCTAAGATATATGATTATATAACCATCTTTTAAGATTAGCTTAATTTTTAACATCTATCTTTTATAACCCTTTTACTTTATACTTTTTAACTTAATATCATTGGTAATTGCTCATTAATCATGATGCATTAAGTAATATATGTGCTGATGGGTGAATGCGACTACAAAATTTGAAGGAGTGTCAGGATATTTAATATTTTTAGTTAATTTAGAATATAGTTACTAGTGCGGTGCATGTGATACATGCATATGTAGCTATCATATACATGTTAATATTTTTGTGCTCTCTATATTAATGATGGGTCATTACATACACCCCTCCTTCAGAAAACTTCGTCCTGAAGTTAGAGTTTTTATCGTATATCAATACTTATAATAGTGATTAGTACATTCTTGTTTGGATTGTGTATCGAGGTTAAATTCTTACTTAATGTGAGGGCACTATAAAATTGGTGTTTTGAATACTTTTAGGTTTATAACTTTGGGCGGACACCAAACTCACGAAGTCCACAGCCTTCCATCCTCAAACTGATGGCCAGACAGAGGTTGTCAACAGGATGATTGTGCACATTCTGCGCATGTATAACTCAAAGCATCCACGCACATGGGACGAGAGCCTCCCCTATGTTCAGCACAGCTACAACCGAGCTCTTCACAACTCCACTGGCCATAGCCCTTTTCAGGTGGGTTTAGGATTCCAGCCACTATGCCCCATTGATGTGGCCATGCCACTTGCAGCTACTCACATGAATTCAGCTCATGTCCAGTCCGAAACAGATAAGGCCACTAGCTTCATTGAGCGCATCCAACATATTCGCCAGCAGGTCCATGACATTCTTGAGAAATCAAATGCCAAGTAAAAGCAGCGACATGATCAACACCGGGTGCCACACAAGTTTCAGGTGGGCGACAAAGTCTGGTTGCATTTGCAAAAGGAACGTCTTACTGGAGCCTATCGGAAATTGAGACCACTTCGATATGGTCCTTACACCATTACTAAGGCAATGGGAGACAATGCATTTGAGCTCAGCATTCCCCCATTCCTTGGCCTGCACCCAGTGTTCAATGTGGATCGCCTTCGGCCATACTTTCCACCATTGCTAGACACATCCGACATTGCAGAACAGCTCAAACCCACAGAATTAAATCCAGATTGCATGGAACAAGCTGCAACTGATCGGATCATGGACACACAGATCAAGAACACTCGCCAACAGCATATCCAACTGTATCGAGTTGTCAAAGCAGGCCAACTCCTTCAGCAGGGCAAGTGGCTCACCAGGGAACAAGTTCAGCAGAGGTTTCCTCATCTCATAGAGGAGCTCAACGCAATGGGGACCATTGCTTCCTAAGGGGGGAGGAATGATCCAGGTGGATATTGGTGGCCACTTGCCAGGTCCACCTGGACCCCCACCATTGTCTTTCTCAGCATTTTCAGTTTCCTTAATTGTAGCACAGTTTACTATTTTTAGCAGTTTTTCGGGTCCTGAACTTCCGGAGCCGTTTTGAGGCCCTAAACGACGTTTTTTTTGGAATTCAGGGGCGACCGAGCCCTATTGTTGCCCCCAAAGTGGTAGTACTCGGATAGATCTTTCTAACGAGCTATCGTACGCGTCAAACGGAGATCGTATGCCAAAGTTACGACCCCGGGAAATTGATGTACCAATTTACCCAAACGGGGCCACAATTTGGCGTTTCATCTTCTAGGGTTAGGTTTCGGTATGTGAAGGGTTTTCCATTGTTTCTCAACAATAAATAGGCCTTCGAGCCTCATTGTAATAGAGTTCAGAACAGTTCAGAGGCATGTAGCCATCACATCTCTTCTCAAAGATAAGCTACCATCGCCCTAGCTAGTTTATTGCCATTTCTGTTTGTAAGCATATGTCAGTATTTTCCATTAATGAAATGAAGTATTATTTCCGCTGCATCTTTGTGTATATGGTTATCTCTGTAATTTGTTGCATTCCTGCTTAAATCCGGATCTTGGGGGTTGGCCCCCAAGATCTAAAATATTGAAATGGATCTTGGGGGGAGAGACCCCCAAGAACTGAAAACTTGAATTGCCAGAAGAAAAATAAGGAGAATGCCCAATAAACAAAACCACAAAAAAACTTTTTATTAAAACCGATAATAACTGTAAAGGCTACATTGTGGCGAACAATCTGTCCTTTTACAAAATGTGACTTGTTACTTATAGTATTTTTCAGTTACAATACCACGGGTCAATTCCATGGGTGAATGAATACCATGGGTGGATTTTACAATACCACAGGCAGATGCCATTTACAATACCATGGGTAAATTCCATGGGTGAATGAATACCATGGGTGGATTTTACAATACCACGGGCGGATGCCATTTACAATACCATGGGTAATGAATAATATGGGTGGATGAGTACCATGGGTTGATGCCATTTTCCATTCGGATCATTCCTCCCTCCTTAAGAAGCAATGGTCCCCATTGCGTAAAGTTCCCTCCTGCAAAGCCTTTGTTGAATATGAAGATCCAGTGAAGATAAGGGTTTTACGTGGTTAACCCAAAACCCTGATAAATGAAGAGCCGAGGATAGAGATACCCTGTAATGCTTGTGACCAACTGTGATTCTGACAGTGTGTAGCCTAGCAAATGGACTTCGATGAACTGTGGGTTTGTGGATGACCCATAACCATGAAGAACGAAGATCCGAGGATAGAGATACCCTGTAATGCTTGTGACCAACTGTGATACTAACAGTGTACGACCTAGCAAATGGACTTCGATGAAGTGTGGGTTTGTGGATGACCCACAACCGTGATGTTGGTTGCTGATGAAGTAGCAGGTGCCTACATAGCCTGGGGTGGGAGGGCACATCTCCAAATAACCCAAGCCGATTGCTGCTATGTTGAAACTGATGAATGTGAAGCAGATGCCTACTAAAGTGGGGTGGGAGGGCACGTCTCCAATGGAAACCCACTCCGAATGCTGCTCCAGAATTAAAATGGACATAACTCGGCCAATATAACTCAGAATATTTATTATAACCTGTTTTTGGAAGCAGAAGGACCATTTTGCATCTGCCCATGTGATAGAAATCCTGATCCAGGCACTAGAATTCCAGATCTGCGCTGCAACTCTCCCGCCGTCACCAAAATTTCTGCAAAAAAGAGCTGATTTTAAATCAGCGATATCTCCCTCATCCGGACTCCGATTCGACTGATTTTTTTTTTGAAGTTGGGTAGTTTTTCCCAAAGAATCCAGATCTGCAATTAGATTTTGCAGATCTTGTACCAGGACGTCTAGATCTGCGCCGCAAAATCGCTGCCCTGAAAATTGTCTGCAACCCCACTGATTTTTAAATCAGCGATATCTTCTTCATCCGGACTCCGATTCAACCGATTTTTTTTTTGAAATCGGCTATTTTTTCACCAGGAATACAGATCTGCAATTAGATTTTGCAGATCTTGCACCAAAATGTACAGATCTGATCTGCAATTTCGCCACCCAAAAATAAATCCTGCAAAAAAATGAAAAAAGAAAAAATTCTTCCTGCTTGACCCAAGAAAGTGCTCTGTGGAGGTTGTAGCACATGCCTGAAGTTTGTTGAATATTGCTGCAAAATTTGAAATTGAAACATGCATCAAACCCTCGTTCCCATGGAATCATAACCTGCTCCGATACCACTGATCCGGATCTTGAGAGGAGGCCCCCAAGATCTAAAAGATTGAATTGGATCTTGGGGGGAAAGGACCCCAAGATCTGAAAACTTGAAATGGATCTTGGGGGAAAGGCCCCAGGATCCAGATTTAAGCAGGAACGCAACAAATTACAGAGATAACCATATACACAAAGATGCAGCGGAAATAATACTTCATTTCATTAATGGAAAATACTGACATATGCTTACAAACAGAAATGGCAATAAACTAGCTAGGGCGATGGTAGCTTATCTCTGAGAAGAGATGTGATGGCTACATGCCTCTGAACTGTTCTGAACTCTATTACAATGAGGCTCGAAGGCCTATTTATTGTTGAGAAACAATGGAAAACCCTTCACATACCGAAACCTAACCCTAGAAGATGAAACGCCAAATTGTGGGCCCCGTTTGGGTAAATTGGTACATCAATTTCCCGGGGTCGTAACTTTGGCATACGATCTCCGTTTGACGCGTACGATAGCTCGTTAGAAAGATCTATCCGAGTACTACCACTTTGGGGGGCAACAACTATGGCTCGGTCGCCCCTGAATTCCAAAAAAACGTCGTTTAGGGCCTCAAAACGGCTCCGGAAGTTCAGGACCCGAAAAACTGCTAAAAATAGTAAACTGTGCTACAATTAAGGAAACTGAAAATGCTGAGAAAGACAATGGTGGGGGTCCAGGTGGACCTGGCAAGTGGCCACCAATATCCACCTGGATCATTCCTCCCCCCTTAGGAAGCAATGGTCCCCATTGCGTTGAGCTCCTCCATGAGATGAGGAAACCTCTGCTGAACTTGTTCCCTGGTGAGCCACTTGCCCTGCTGAAGGAGTTGGCCTGCTTTGACAACTCGATACAGTTGGATATGCTGTTGGCGAGTGTTCTTGATCTGTGTGTCCATGATCCGATCAGTTGCAGCTTGTTCCATGCAATCTGGATTTAATTCTGTGGGTTTGAGCTGTTCTGCAATGTCGGATGTGTCTAGCAATGGTGGAAAGTATGGCCGAAGGCGGTCCACATTGAACACTGGGTGCAGGCCAAGGAATGGGGGAATGCTGAGCTCAAATGCATTGTCTCCCATTGCCTTAGTAATGGTGTAAGGACCATATCGAAGTGGTCTCAATTTCCGATAGGCTCCAGTAAGGCGTTCCTTTTGCAAATGCAACCAGACTTTGTCGCCCACCTGAAACTTGTGTGGCACCCGGTGTTGATCATGTCGCTGCTTGTACTTGGCATTTGATTTCTCAAGAATGTCATGGACCTGCTGGCGAATATGTTGGATGCGCTCAATGAAGCTGGTGGCCTTATCTGTTTCGGACTGGACATGAGCTGAATTCATGTGAGTAGCTGCAAGTGGCATGGCCACATCAATGGGGCATAGTGGCTGGAATCCTAAACCCACCTGAAAAGGGCTATGGCCAGTGGAGCTGTGAAGAGCTCGGTTGTAGCTGTGCTGAACATAGGGGAGGCTCTCGTCCCATGTGCGTGGATGCTTTGAGTTATACATGCGCAGAATGTGCACAATCATCCTGTTGACAACCTCTGTCTGGCCATCAGTTTGAGGATGGAAGGTTGTGGACTTCGTGAGTTTGGTGTCCAGCATTGACCAGAGACTGGACCAAAATGTGCTGAGAAACCGACTGTCCCGATCTGAGATGATAGACTGTGGGATCCCAAAGTGCACCCACACTCGTTCAAAGAAGAGTTTAGCAGTGGCTTCTGCTGTGATATTCTTCTTGCAGGCCATCATAATGGCCATCTTTGAGAACCTGTCGACGACCACAAAAACACAGTCATTTCCATGCTTAGTGGAAGGAAGGCCTGACATGTAATCCATGGAGATGGATTCCCAAGGTCGACTAGGGGTAGGCAACGGGGTATAGAGGCCTTGCTTCTTAATGGTCGGTTTGGCAATGGCACAGGCAGTACATGATCGGATGTACTTCCCAACATCCTGTCGAAGATTCGGCCAATAGAAATAGTTTTGCAGTACTGCCACCGTTTTCTCGACCCCGAAATGCCCAGCAGCCCGACTGTAGTGTGCTTCCCAAATCATCTTGGCACGCTCGCTTGAAGGAACACAAAGGTGACCGAGGTGGCATAATAGGGCATCCTGGAGGTGAAAATCTGCAACCTGCCGACCCTCCAAGAGTGTCTGGTATGTGTGGCCGAATTCTGGGTCGCTTTTGTAGAGAAGTGGCCAATCAGAAGTCTCGTGCCCGCAAGAGTTGAGCACGGTGGTTAGCGCCATGATCGGTGGTCGACTGAGGCAATCTGCAACATTATTGGTGCTGCCCTTTTTATACTTGATATTCAAGTGAAACTGTTGCAGGTATGTAGACCACTTCTGATGGCGATCATTCTGCAATTTCCCTTGGGTCTGTATGAATTGCAGAGGTCGGTGGTCTGTGTGGATGACCGTTTCCTTCCCCAAAATGTAATGCTTCCATTGTCGGCAGGCCTGTACAATGGAATACATCTCTTTATCATAAGTGGGGTACTTCCGGACTGTGTCTGAAAGTGTTTCACTGTGATATGCCACTGGATGTCCATGTTGAGTAAGGACTGCCCCAATAGCATAGTCAGAGGCATCTGTCTCGACCTCAAATGGTTGTTGCAAATCTGGTAACGCGAGCACTGGTGCCGTGCAGAGGCGATCCTTCAACTCCCTGAATGCCTTCTGTTGAGATTCAGACCAAAAGAATTTTGCTTTCGCCCCGCCCTTGGTGACTTGACTCAAGGGCCAAGAAATATGAGAAAATCCCAACACAAACCTGCGGTAGAAGTTGGCAAGACCTAGAAAGCTGCGGAGCTCTGTTAGAGTGGTTGGAGAGGGCCAATCCCGAATGACTTGGACCTTGGCTGGATCGACATGCACCCCCTGTTCATCAATGATGTATCCCAGATACTGGACCTCGGTCATGCCAAAAGTGCATTTCTCCAAATTGGCACATAGCTTGTGTTGCCGCAGTGTTTGGAGAACCTGTCGGATGTGGTGGAGGTGCTCTTCCCAACTCTGGCTGAAGATCAGAATGTCATCCAAGTATACTACTACAAAGGAGTTGGTGAATGGCCGCAAGATGTCATCCATTAGCCTCATAAAGGTTGCAGGAGCATTCGTCAATCCGAAAGGCATGACCAACCATTCGAAGAGGCCCTCCTTGGATTTGAAGGCAGTCTTCCACACATCTGAGGGTTCAATTGGTACCTGGTGATATCCTGACTTCAGATCGATCTTGCTGAAATATTTCGCCCCCTTTAGTTGGTCTAGGAGGTCATCAATCCGCGGGATCGGGTACCTATTACGGACAGTGATCTTGTTCAGCGCCCGATAGTCAATACAGAGTCTCCACGTCCCATCCTTCTTCTGTACCAACACTATCGGGCTCCCACAGGGCGAAGAACTCGGACGGATGTGACCTTTCTGTAGGAGCTCCTGAATCTGCCTCTTGATTTCATTGTTCTCCAGAACGGAGCGCCGATAAATTGGTCCATTGGGTAGCGGTGCACCTGGGGTCAGATCAATGGAGTGCTTGACTTGACAGTGCAGAGGAACCCCTACCGGGGAGGTGAAGATGTCTTTGTACTCCTCCACAATCTTGTCCATTTGTAGCTGCCGTGCAGAGGGACCTCGTTTGGAGGCCGCGGCCACTGTCTTCTTCTTCCCTTGAGGGCGTATCATCAGGAAAACAAATTTCCTGGTTTTGGAAATGATCTTACTGCATTGTTTTGCAGTAATCAAAGAGATGGCGGCAGGTGGTGGTACCTCTGGTATCCTGAACAACTTATTTCCCAATGTAATAATAACAGCACGGGGCCTTGATTCATACACAGCATGTCGCTTCCACAAGTATGGTTGTCCTAGTAATACATCACAAACTTCAAGGGGAGCAATGTCACACAATACCTCATCCGTGAAGGGCTTGATGTTGTATGGAAGGCGACACTGCTGGCTCACGCGAAGATCTCGCCCTTGGTAAAGCCACCCAATGGTGTATGGTTGTGGATGTGCTGTGGTCGGTAAGCCCAACCGCTTCACGACCTCTGCCGAAATGAGGTTCTTTTGACTCCCGCTATCAACAATGAACTGTATCGGGGAGCCCTTGACCCACATCTGGGAGTGGAAGAGACGCTCCTCCTCCTCTGGATCTTCGGGTTCATTTTTCTGGATCTTTGCGGTAGCAACAGTGGCGCTGGGATCCGCATCAATGATCTGCTTCCCTTTTTCATACCCCTTATCGGGTTCTGACTCAGAGTCGGAACATGCATCTGATTCTGAAACCTTTAGCTCAGCCACCAGTGACTGTTTGGCCCGACACTCACTTGTGTTGTGAGTGGAGCTCTTATGGAACTCGCACCATTTTCCAGTGTCCTTTCTCGGCTTCGCGGCGTTGCTCTTTGCTTGCAGCTTCAGCTGGTTGTCTTGGGCTGTCCCGCCTTGGCTTTGTCCTTTGTTCTGTGGTTTAGGGGCACCTTTCCCCTGCTTTGGATTCGCAGATCCAAAGTCTCGCTTCTTTTGTTTAAACTTCTGCTCGACTTTGACGGCATACCGGTATGCTACGCCGAGCGAGGGGATGTTTAGGAACTGTATTTCTTCCTGGATGTACTTGTGCAGGCAGCCACGGTATTTGAGTATCAAATGTTGCTCCGAATCCTTGATACCCAACTTTGTGCGAAGGGTATGGAAAAGATTGGTGAACTCCGGCACATCTTGGCCCCTTCCCTGCCGCAGCGTGGTCCACTTTATGTATTCATCCTCATAGCTTCCGACAGGGTAGTACTGCTCCTTGATGGCATCCCGGAACGAATCCCAGGTGGGTGCGGCTGAAAATAGTGAGCCAGTACTTTCATCCTTCTGCTCGCAGTAGGTTTCCCACCAGTCCTTGACGTGGGGGGCTGCTTTGAGAAGAGCAAAAACAATCTTTTCCCGACTCGAAAATTCATGAACAGAAAAATAACCCTCTAGCAGATTTAACCATTTATCTACGGCATCGGCGTCTATCTGACCCTCGAATATGGGGATTTCAAAATTAACTTGTACCTTAAAGGGTGTGGCGTTTCCAGAGGAGCTGCTGGAAGCCGATGCGCCGCTTCTGGGTAGCCGCTGAAGGATCTGCGCAAAGCTGTCCATCATCGCGTTCCGTTGTCGCTCGAGCGCTTCTTCGAGCAAGATTTTGATGGGATCTCCTGCCCCCTCGTCTTTCTTCTCGTCCGCCATGGGAGGCCGTCGGGATTTGCGAGGCTGGTCTTGCAAAGGTTCAACCAGTTCAAGCCCTAACTCCTTATATCCCGACCTTGTTGGGGACATGCAAAGAAAAACAGAGAAAAAGCAGACCGCTCCGATACCACTGATCCAGATTTAAGCAGGAACGCAACAAATTACAGAGATAACCATATACACAAAGATGCAGCGGAAATAATACTTCATTTCATTAATGGAAAATACTGACATATGCTTACAAACAGAAATGGCAATAAACTAGCTAGGGCGATGGTAGCTTATCTCTGAGAAGAGATGTGATGGCTACATGCCTCTGAACTGTTCTGAACTCTATTACAATGAGGCTCGAAGGCCTATTTATTGTTGAGAAACAATGGAAAACCCTTCACATACCGAAACCTAACCCTAGAAGATGAAACGCCAAATTGTGGGCCCCGTTTGGGTAAATTGGTACATCAATTTCCCGGGGTCGTAACTTTGGCATACGATCTCCGTTTGACGCGTACGATAGCTCGTTAGAAAGATCTATCCGAGTACTACCACTTTGGGGGGCAACAATAGGGCTCGGTCGCCCCTGAATTCCAAAAAAACGTCGTTTAGGGCCTCAAAACGGCTCCGGAAGTTCAGGACCCGAAAAACTGCTAAAAATAGTAAACTGTGCTACAATTAAGGAAACTGAAAATGCTGAGAAAGACAATGGTGGGGGTCCAGGTGGACCTGGCAAGTGGCCACCAATATCCACCTGGATCAGATACATGCATATGTAGCTATCATATACATGTTAATATTTTTGTGCTCTCTATATTAATGATGAGTCATTACATACACCCCTCCTTCAGAAAACTTCGTCCTGAAGTTAGAGTTTTTATCGTATATCAATACTTATAATAGTGATTAGTACATTCTTGTTTGGATTGTGTATCGAGGTTAAATTCTTACTTAATGTGAGGGCACTATAAAATTGGTGTTTTGAATACTTTTAGGTTTATAACTTTAATGATCATGTTTTACTTCATTAGGTTCCCCAGCTATTACAAAATCATCCTATGCTTCCTAATTTTTTCCGCCCCCATCCTATCTATCCTCTACTGGAGTATGCCATGGCGTCAGTTATACTAACCTATCCATTCATAAACTCTAAGGATGACAGCGTCAGCGATACCAACCTGATTCCCAGTAGGCATCCTGCAGTGATCATCACACGTCTAGGGGAGCGTGATTCGCACAATCCTCCCATGACTCCAGGTTTCGGAGGATAAACGGTGAGCAACACCTCCACCCCTCCCAGTAGAATTAGGGTTAATACCCTATCATGGAATCTCTTTGAGCCTTAATTGTTCTGAAGTTTCTGTCATCATCTGGTCATTTTGGTAACGGATATTATCTGCAATCATAAACACTTGTCCATGCATTTATAAAATGTGCATTAACATATTCAAAAAACAAATAGCTTATGTATAATTCATACATGTCAACTACAGTATAACATACTTTGCCATATTCTATCCATGTCATTAGCTTTCATATTAAAATGTAATCATTAGTTGATTTCTATCTCATCAATCATATTGATATGCATAAATAAAACAAAATTATAATAGCTTAATTCCCATCAAAAGTAAAATTACTCAAATATTTAAACTTTATTTTGATAACTATAATTTAGTAAGATCAATAACATATTCCGTCTTGGTATCCATGTACTAGAGGAATTAAACATATATCATGTCATAAAAGTTCATATTTATATATGGTCATTCTACAATGGTTATGAGTCTCTGATTTACAGTAAAGTAAATATATACAAAACATGGTTTAAAGTTCTTCAAAATTGACACAGGTTGGGGTATTTTTGACATATGATCTTCGTATCTTCCCAAGTAGTTGATCCAGGACTATACTTATCCCACTGGACCTTAACTTGGTCTACCAGACGATTCCTGAGTTGTCGAACCCTACGTTCCAGTATACGTAATGGTTCGACCGATATGGTTCCTTCGTCCGATACCTGCAGTTCCTTCCATTGAAGGTTATGAGATTGGTCAGGTATGTAATGCATTAATACATATACATGAAATACATTATGAACTTTATGCAAGTGAGGTGGCAGTGCAAGACGATAGGCGACAGGTCCAACTCTTTCCATGACTTTAAATGGTCCAATAAATCGGGGTGATAACTTTGTCCCTTTTCCGAATCGAATAGTACTTTTATTCGGTTTGATGCGGATGAAAACCTGATCCCTTACTTCATATTTCCTATCAAGTTTTGTGAGCATCAACATAACTCTTTTGTCTATCATGTGCTTCTTTTAACTGTTGTCTAATTTGTTTTACCTGCTCCTCCATTTCTTGGATCAATTCTGGCCCTACTATCACTCGATCTTCTAACTTGTCCCAACTTAACGGTGTTCTACAAGGTCTGTCGTATAATGCTTCAAATGGAGGCATTTCGATTGAACTATGATAACTGTTATTGTATGCAAATTCGAATAAGGATAAATATTTTTCCCAGTGCGATTGTTGATCCATAACATACATCCTCAACATATCTTCAAGTACTTGATTTACCCCTTCTGTTTGCCCATCAGTTTCAAGATGATAAGCTGCACTCAAATTTAGTTGGGTTCCTAAGGCTCACTACATGCAAGTCCAAAATCTTGAAGTGAATCAAGAATCTCTATCTGATATGATTTTCTTAGGTACTCCATGAAATCTGATAATTTCATTTATGAATACTCGAGCTACATCAACAACTTCATAAGTATCTCTTACGAGAATGAAATGGGCGCTTTTTGTTAATTTATCCACTACTACCAAAATGGCATTGTGTCTGTGAGAAGTAAGAGGTAGCCCAGTGATAAAATCCATAGAAATGATCTCCCATTTGGTCATAGGAATGTTGTGAGGTTGTAAGAAACCTGCTGGATGACAATGATCTACTTTTACTTGTTGACATTCCAAACATCTTGCAACAAATTGAACGATATCACGTTTCATGCCCGACGAGAAGAAGAGTTTCTTGGTATCCGTATACATTTTCTTTATTCCAAGATGTGCACAATATACTGCTCTGTGGGCTTCCTTAAGGATGGTGTCTCGAAGATCCCTATTATCAGAGATATACATTCTTCCATGAAATCGTAAGATTCCATCATCTTCTAGTTCATATCCTTCAAACTTAGATTCTTTTGGCTTTTTACTTTCAAGACTAGATCTTACCTTTAAATACTAGCTATCTTTTATGGGATGTTCTAGTACTCGCTGCCTTAAGTCTACTTTTATAGGTATGAGGAAGAATATTCGTGGTCTTCTGCTTAAAGCATCCGCTACTACATTTTCTTTTCCTTTAATATATGATATTCCAAAGTCATATTCACATAGGAATTCACTCCATCATCTTTGTCTAGCATTCAAGCCTCTTTAGGTAAACAAATATTGTAGACTTTGATGGTCACTTTTAAGTGTAAAACTTCGCCCCACTAGATAATGTCTCCAAATCTTTAAAAATAGTACTACAACGGCTAACTCTAAATCGTGAGTAGGATAGAGTTCTTCATGAGGCTTTAACTTTCTGGAGACATATGCTATTACTCCTCTATCCTGCATTAATACTAAACCTAACCCATGTTTGGATGCATCAGTACATACCGTAAAATCTTTGTCCATATCAAGGACTCTTAAGATTGGTGCACTGGTCAGTAGTCTTTTGAGTTCAGAGAATTCTTTATTACATTCCTCAGTCCATTCATACTTAACACCTTTACGTTGAACGGTTGTAATCGACCTTGCAATTTTGGAGAATCCTTCCACAAATCTTCGGTAGTAACCGGCTAAACCCATAAAGCTTCGTACTTGATGTGTGTTTTTCAGTATTGGCCATTCCATGATTGATTTTACCTTCTCAGGGTCTACTGAGATCCCTTCACCTGATATGATATGACTTAAGTAATGAATCTTTTCCTGAAAGAACGAACACTTGGATAATTTTCCATACAACTGGTGTTTTCTGAGGCGGGATAACACTATCCGTAAATGGTCTTCATGCTCTTTCTCATTCTTGGAGTAGATGAAAATATTATCTAAAATGACTTGTATAAATTGATCAAGATATTTGCGGAAAACATTGTTCATAAGATTCATGAATACTGCTGGTGCATTAGTTAATCCAAATGGTACCATAGTAAATTCATAATGTCCAAAGCGTGTTCGGAATGCAGTCTTAGAAATATCGCTTTCAGAAATCCTTAGCTGATGATAGCCTGATCGAAGATCAATTTTTGAAAAGACAACAGCTCCTTTCATTTGATCGAAGAGATCATCAATTCGAGGCATAGGATATCGATTCTTTACTGTAGCTCGATTCAAGTCTCGATAATCTATGCATAATCTTAAGGATCCATCTTTCTTCTTGACAAAAATTACAGGAGCACCCCAAGGTGATATACTGGGTCGAATATGTCCTATATCCAATAGTTCCTTCAATTGAATTTGTAATTCTTGAAGTTCCGGAGCTGTCATTCTATAAGGTGTTTTAGAGATTGGTTGAGTACCAGGTTTCAATTCTATTGTGAGATCTAGCTCTCTTTCAGGGGGTAATCCTGGTAGTTCCTTTGGGAATACGTTCGAAAAATCGGCTAACACCGGATATTGTTCTAAGGATGATCCTTTTTCTTTACTTACTTCTTGAATTACATATGCCTGACAACCTTTTCTTAAGAAACGCTTCATTTTCATTGTTGATATGTAGCGTAAAGATACTTTTTTCTTGATACCTTGAATTTGGATTGCTTCTCCTTCATCATTTATACCTAAAGTTATTTTCCCATAACAGTTTACCCAAGCTTGATGAGCTTCTAGCCAATCCATACCTATGACAACATCACAAGTCCCTAAGGTTGTGACATAAACTTTCAATTTAGTTGAACAGACCTTTAAGTCAATTTTGCATTGATCCACACTTAAGTCTACGGATTGGAGTTCTCTTTAGGCCATTTCTACTTTTCTGAAATCATTTTGTCTGCGAGCTGCCAACCCACATTTTTTTAATGCATAAGACGAAATGAAACTATCTATGGCACCAATATCAAATAAGATTTTGATTTTTATGATTCCACTATAGTGGATTGATGTGCTGCTTGATTGTTGTTGACTAATGCATGAATTCTATGATTGCCTTGCGTATTTGGTATTGGTTCCTTTCTAGTCCTATGCAATATACTTAATGAAGTTTCTAGACAATCACATTGAAAATGTGGTCCTCCACATCCCCAACAGTTAACTGAATTCGATCCTCTTGAATCATATTGCGAATTTCTAGATAAAGAGCTTCGTCCTCTCATGCTGCTTCCTCTCGAGTTTCTTCCGCTATTAGCAGTTCCACGGGATTTCCATGGACTTGTGTTTGATGATTCAGCGGCTATAGTATTAACTACCATGGGAGCTCTTGTTCCTACATTTTTTGGGGTAAATCTATTACCATAAGGTGGTCTTGAGCTACCCCCCTGAAGAAATTTCGGGGAGTCTTTCCTGAAAACCCTTATTGTAAAGGTTCTGCTGGCCCGGCATCCTTTTTTATTCCTAGATGTTCTTCTGCATAACGGCCACATTCTACCGCCTCAGCTACTGATGATGGTTTCCACATTCTCACAAAGGCCCTGATGCGAGGATTTAACCCAAATATGAAGCGTTCAGCCTGACGCTCATCAAAATCTAAGTAGTGAATGTATTTCACAAGCTCCATAAACCTTATCTCATATTCCTCCACTGTTTTATTACCTTGAACTAATGTATGAAAGGCTCCGGCTTGTTGTTCTTGAAAATATGGAGGTAAATAATTTGCACAGAATCTTTCCTCAAACAGTTCCCAAGGGACATTATCCGTTGTGAGGTGTAGTTGTTTTTCTAGATTTCCCCACCAAATCAAGGCACTTTCCTTTAATTGAAATACAACAATTTTTGTTTTTGCAAAAGAAGAATATTCTCTTAATTTAAAACATCTGTTCATTCCTTCTAACCATGCCTCAGCACGTTCTCCAGCTCGACCTCTTGAAAATTCTGGGAGTTTAATTTTCTGAAGCTCCCTAGAAATATCTTCCTTTGATCATTTATACTCAAAATTCTTTGGTTCTGTTGAATTGGTTGCTAAGAGTTGAGGTTCTTCTTTGGTTTTAGCCATTGTTGACCCTTTTAATGTTTCCAATAAGGCTTCTAATGAATGCATTATCACAGTCAACTCTGGTGCTGGAGCGATTGGTGTTGATGCTGGTAATGAGGGAGATGATGATGATGGTGGCGATGGAGATGGTGATGACGACAGTGGTGGTATTATTGACAGTGATGCTTCCCGATCACGTTGTCGTCGCTCATATGTCCTTACCATTGTAATGCTTCCTATATACATAATAAAATTTTGTAAAAAATTCGAGGTATACATTTAGATTTAACATATAGTTTTTTTTTTTTTTTTTGCAATTTCATATTTATAAACGAGTATAAATTTTTTTGCTATTTTTATCTGCTAGACAGATTTTACTGGTACCGAGGTCAAGGAGGGTGGTCTTGCGACCTCCTTGTCCTAATGCAAGGAATTCTATCCTAATGCGTAATAATACTTATTCTAATGCATGGGTCTTGATAAACCTTTTTTTTTTAACAAAGCATAAATAATATAGTCTAAAATATTTATGCCCAAAATAATAAAAATATAATATAAACCTTTAAAATTTTTATTATTATTTTTTTTAAATTTCGATAACACTGATATAAATTTATGGAAAGTTATTATAACCCGGAAGCCTATTCAATACTGCGGCTCTCCATATTTTGATTTAAGAATAAAATAATATCTATTTTATTGACTTTGTGGTAACTAAGATAGTAACCATCGATACTGTTATATTATATATATATATATATAAACATTTATGCAATTTAGTGGTCAATATTGAGTTTGATTGGATATAATTCTGAAAACATCAAAATATATATAAAATGGCTTAGGAGATAGTTTAATATATATTAAATGATATTCATATCAATTATTAATGATTATTAATGATTTAGTTCAAATATAATTGCTTGCTAAATAATATAATTAAGCCTTTTCAGGATTCCACGCGCGTCCCCATAATAACACGCTGGCATACAGAGGTGATTGGCATCTGGTTGTTTTATGATATTTACCAGTGGCTCAACGCTTAGCATGTTAATTGGATACTTGACACCGTACGCAGAACATTTATAAATTTTCGGTGGCACGTGTTGCTGTAGAGACATAACGCATCCACCTTCATTATTAAGCCTCGTTGCTTGGAAAATGGTGCGAGTAATTGAAGCTAACGTGTGATCTTGCAATCTCGCGGTGCAGCGGAACTCTCCGGCACCCAAGACTGTTATATTCCATAAATTGTGTGAGAAAGTTGTAATATCCCAATTTTTCTCCTTGAAGTATTTATAATTAAACTTGGTAAAACTGTGAATGGATGTTTTATTTCTACTACACTAATCACCATGGGGTAGATATACGATTGTGTTGCGAATAATGTGTGTATCTTTACTTCTGCAATTTCCTTCATATCTTTGCAGGTTGGTCTTTAAAATTCCTTATTTCTTTGCAAGTTAGTGTAATGGCTCTTCTTAGTTTTCTTAATTTGTTTTATGATATATTGAGATATGTTTGGCATTTATATTTATATCTAAAAGTTCTCTTCCATGGAACTGTTTTGTTTGTTGAATAGATGCATATGCAGCTGGTTACTATAGCTACCAGGTAGTCCGTTTTCTTAGTTGTTGATATTTATTCTAAAGCTTTATGCATGTTGAGTTGTATTAGTAATAATTTTACATCTATCAATTGGAAAGAGCTAAAGATGCCCTAACAGTTGTATTCTCATTGAATTCCTCTTGAAAAACAAACTCATTGTTGTCATGAGCTTGATCTTTATTCTCAGGGCCTGGCTTCCCAAAAGGGCTTCCTACAGCAAGATTTGGAATTTATCGAATTGCAGTATGAAGCAGCTTGGCGAGCAGGAGATCATATGTCTCTTCCCTTCGTTCTCTCTTCTCTTTTTTTCTTCCCCCTTCAAAATTGTTCCCTGCTCCCTATATTCTGTTTTTTGGCAGTGGTCGCTCCCTCCACCTGCAACCCACCGCTTCTCCTTATGGTGACACCCTTCCCATGTCACGTGATATATTTTTCTTTTAAAGGTATATTGATTTTTGGTTTAATATCCTTTTTGTTTGTTTTTAATATAAAAGTTTAGGTTCATATTAAATAATTTAACTTTAATTTATTTTTATCATTTTATTAATTTATTAATATTCTAAGATATATGATTATATAACCATCTTTTAAGATTAGCTTAATTTTTAACATCTATCTTTTATAACCCTTTTACTTTATACTTTTTAACTTAATATCATTGGTAATGCTCATTAATCATGATGCATTAAGTAATATATGTGTTGATGGGTGAATGCGACTACAAAATTTGAAGGAGTGTCAGGATATTTAATATTTTTAGTTAATTTAGAATATAGTTATTAGTGCGGTGCATGAAATTCGATCATACAATGAGCAGAAATAATCTCATATTTTATGATCTTCGTATGATACCAAATGTAAGGGCTATACATAATTTAGTGTAAGGACTGTACAGAATTTAACAGCCATTGTAAAGACAGTAAAGGATTTCTTAAAATCATCATGAACCTGTGATGAAATTACATAAAATTTTACAAATCTAATTGACAGAATTGATGAGAATACCTACCTGTATTCCTGCGGTTGAAGATGCCTCACGCTGCTCCTGCTTCAGTTACCAAAAGACCGAAACCACCTAGCCAAAATAAGCAGAACCTCGCTACTCAGTCCAGTAAGCTTCCCAATTGAAGCAGACTGTTCCCCCGTGCCCAGAAACCTTAGAACAACAAGGCTCTCCTTCTGTTGGTAACTCCCGTTTATCAATTTCGTCTCTCTTCCGTATGTCTCTTCCCTTCGTTCTCTCCTCTCTTTTTTTCTTCCCCCTTCAAAATTGTTCCCTGCTCCCTATATTCTGTTTCTTGGTGGTGGTTGCTCCCTCCACCTGCAACCCACCGCTTCTCCTGGTGGTGACACCCTTCCCTTGTCACGTGATATATTTTTCTTTTAAAGGTATATTGATTTTTGGTTTAACATCCTTTTTGTTTGTTTTTAATATAAAGATTTAGGTTCATATTAAATACTTCAACTTTAATTTATTTTTATCAATTTATTAATTTATTAATATTCTAAGATATATGATTATATAACCATCTTTTAAGATTAGCTTAATTTTTGACATCTATCATTTATAACCCTTTTAATTTATACCTTTTAACTTAATATCATTGTTAATTGCTCATTAATCATGATACATTAAGTAATATATGTGCTGATGGGTGAATGGGACTACAAAATTTGAAGGTGTCAGGATATTTAATATTTTTAGTTAATTTAGAATATAGTTACTAGTGTGGTGCATGCGATACATGCATATGTAGCTATCATATGCATGCATCGTATGCATGCTAATATTCTTGTGCTCTCTATATTAATGATGGGTCATTACACAACGACTAACTCTAAATCGTGAGTAGCATAGAGTTCTTCATGAGACTTTAACTTTCTGAAGACATATGCTATTACTCCTCTATCCTGCATTAATACTGCACCTAACCCATATTTGGATGCATCACTACATACTGTAAAATCTTTGTCCATATCAGGGACTCTTAAGATTGGTGCACTGGTTAGTAGTCTTTTAAGTTCAGAGAATGCTTTATTACATTCCTCAGTCCATTCATACTTAACACCTTTATGCTGAAGGGTTGTAATCGGCTTTGCAATTTTGGAGAATCCTTCCACAAATCTTCAGCAGTAACCGGCTAAACCCATAAAGCTTCGTACTTCATGTGCGTTTTTCGGTGTTGGCCATTCCATCACTGCTTTTACCTTCTTAGGGTCTACAGAGATCCCTTCACCTGATATGATATGACCTTAGTAATGAATCTTTTCCTGAAAGAATGAACACTTGGATAATTTTCCATACAACTGGTGTTTTCTGTATAGTCTGAAAACTCTTCTAGGAACAAGGGTGTTTAAACTCATGGGTTAACACTGTTATCTGTGATCTTTTGATTAATGGGGCACTCTTTTTTTAGACAGAGTTCATTTTAAGGACTGTATATTTTTCAAGTGACTGATTTTCCTTAATAGATTGTCACAGACTTTTGGCTCTTTATTCTTTGTTTTTAAAGATTTTTAAATCAGGCACCCATATCTTTAACCGACTTAACAGATCCGAGAGTTTGAACGGGCTCTGATACCAAATGTAAGGGCTCTACAGAATTTAGTGTAAGGACTGTATAGAATTTAAAAGCCATTGTAAAGACAGTAAAGGATTTCTTAAAATCATCATGAACCTGTGATGAAATTACATAAAATTTTACAAATCTAACTGATAGAATTGATGAGAGTACCTACCTATATTCCTGCAGTTGAAGATGCCTCAAACTGCTCCTGCTTCGGTTATCAAAAGACCGAAACCACCCAACCAAACTGAGTAGAACCTCGCTACTCAGTCCAGTAAGCTTCCCAATTGAATCAGATTGTTCCCCTGTGCCTAAAAACCTCAGAACAACAAGGCTCTCCTTCTATTGGTAACTCTCGTTTATCAATTTCATCTCTCTTCCGTATGTCTCTTCCCTTCGTTCTCTCCTCTCTTTTTTCTTCCCCCTTCAAAATTGTTCCCTGCTCCCTATATTCTATTTCTTGGCGGTGGTCGCTCCCTCCACCTGCAACCCACTGCTTCTCCTTATGGTGACACCCTTCCCATGTCACATGATATATTTTTCTTTTAAAGGTATATTGATTTTTGGTTTAATATCCTTTTTGTTTGTTTTTAATGTAAAGGTTTAGGTTCATATTAAATACTTTAACTTTAATTTATTTTTATCAATTTATTAATTTATTAATATTCTAAGATATACGATTATATAACCATCTTTTAACATTAGCTTAATTTTTAACATCTATCTTTTATAACCCTTTTACTTCATAGTTTTTAACTTAATATCAATTGGTAATTGCTCATTAATCATGATGCATTAAGTAATATATGTGCTGATGGGTGAATGCGACTACAGAATTTGGAGTGTCAAGATATTTAATAATTTTTAGTTAATTTAGAATATAGTTACTACTGTGGTGCATGTGATACATGCATATGTAGCTATCATATGCATGCATCGTATACATGCTAATATTCTTGTGCTCTCTATATTAATGATGGGTCATTACAAGCTCTCTCTTTACCCTTCTCTAGCATAGGAATCCTTTTAGTCTCCTTATTCCAATGAAAGTTTAAAATCCGACAAAACATGTACAATAAATTCAAAAATCAGGAACCAAGATTCCAAACTACAAGGAGTGACTTTAAATTAACAGTCCATGGCTTCTTGTGAAACAAGAAATAGCAGGAGAGCCTAACAAAGCTTACTGTTCATAGTTTCCTGGAGAATTCCTGCCAAACATGTTTGGCAGTACCATCAAAGGGATAGGCAATGGAGGCAAAGTACCTTGTACTGGGAAGCTTGTATGTGTTTGAAGATGTGCAGCCTCCTTTTGAGTACCACATACATATCTGTCATCAACATCCTCATGGTATCCACACTCTAGAGGTAGTGCCACTGCTGGTTGTCTAGCTTGTTGCTAAAATCGCAAGGATTCCCGGTGATCATCGATCATTGTTTCCATTATGCCTTCTATGCTGCACTTTTTAATTCCTCGTCAATTTGACGGAAATTTTGCTGGTCCTCTGATAATTCTTCCCGAGTCACCTGCAACTGGGATTGGAATAGGATCCTGTACTGCCACAGTCCTAAATTCATCAATGGTGTTGTTTTCTTCACCTGTTCTCACCATTTGCATGTTGTATAACCTTCATAATGGGACTAACATATGCGCTACCTTCCTTAACTATCCCTTTGATTGTGCAATCTCCTTCCTTTTCCCCTTGAGACTCTACTGATTTGAGCCTAGACTCATAAAGGGCAAAGTGGGAAGAGTGTGAGATTACACTTCCTCCTCACTTGACATGTGGTCCCATGTTTTTGTCTCCTTTACAGCTGATAAAAACCAATTTCTGGATCAGTTGGCTTAGACAATGCATTAAAATCAAGTAATGAGAGTAAAGAAATATATCTCAGAGCTACATGTCTTGCTGCAGCAGCATGTTAGTTATGCAGGGTATTAATTGAGCATGGACGAAAGACAACCACAGGACCACAATAAAATGGAAATTGCTTGGGGAGAACTATATTTAAGGAAAATCTTGCCAATAGAATCAAACACCTTAACACCAAAATGTGAGTCAATATGCCTCCCGCTCCCATCTCAAAGTTCATAGCTATTCATTTGAGATCATCCTAGCAAACATCAATCAGTGAACATTTAGCAGCCTGATGAGAAAAGACTAGATTTATAAGGCTACTTGACAATTACACAAACATCATCTAGTAATGGAAGCCCAAGCGTAGCAGCTCCATTCTTCCAATAAGGCTAGCCATGGAAGAATCTCAAATCCAACTGCATAAGGGGTGAAAGATGATAAGACAATTAACTCTGTTGAGCAACAACTTGACAAGATTAGCAAGATAAGATTCACAAGTGCAATTAAAGCACATTATCATTCCTCAATTATATCTCTATTGTGCTATGTTGAGGCTTTTTGGTAAAATGTCTAAAATTTAAGGTATAAATGATTGTAGAACCTTGTTTTTTTGCTTAATTTTTCCATATCTTCATGAACTCAAACCAATATTGGGATCTATCATCAAGGCCTTGAACATAGCAAAGTGTACTTTGGCCTTGAATGAAAAGCATATTTGTAAAGCTATATAAACTTGTTTCATTAGTCCTAGAAGAATGAAACCAAAAAGATTGAGCCTTCACAATTGCCACTTGTGGTGACATCACAGTAAACATCTCTTGCCAACACAAAATGAGAATGAATGACATGAATATGTACAAAGGTGGATTTATTGATCCCATGAAGTGTAACGTATCCTTGTATTATTAAAATCCATGATTGCTCAATTTAACTGTGAAATTAGAATCTATGGGACTAAAAAAGAATATGATAGCTAAACTTTACAACCAAATTATGCATCTCCGGTTGCAAAGTTGGCTGCAAGTAAACACAGAAATGGAAAGATACACAATCACATCTCCATTCTAAACAGAAGCGAAAAAAATTAGTTAACAATATTAACCACAGCACCCACTTTCTAGTGATGCATACATAATCTAATCGATCTACAAAGTCGATGCTAACACCACAGCAAGAATATTATCATAGATCTAAGAACTGTGGCAGCCTGTCTCCAGCATGTCTGTCATCAATACAGGACCATACAAACACTCACATAAAAGAGATAATTTCAATTAACTTTCATTATCCACGAGAAGAGGATTCACAGTAAATTACTGAAAATTGCTATTTCTCACTGCAACACATCAGCATGTCAACTTAACCACTTGAATATCTGCTACAGTAAATATAGGAAAATATTCAATATGAAACAAAGTCAGTTTAATCCATGGAGGTTGAAACAGATATATTCTTTGTAATACAATCCTGTAAGACTGCATCTAATAAGAACAATTACTTCCACTTTTTGAATTTTCCAAACTTCCCAAACTTACCATGCTTCAAAAACTTTCCATGCTTCCCAAACTTCCCATGCTTTCCATGCTTCCCATGTTTTCCATGCCCAAACATACCCTGCATTCCATGTGGTCTGCTGAGACCATGTCCTAATTGGTGAGCACCATAAGCTGCAGCTGCCGCTGCTGCACCCCCAGCAAGAAGTGGCCCAATTCCATGCCCTGAGGACTGCCCTGAAAATTCCAAAATGACTATTTAGAAAGTTCCATTTTTCTAATCCTGAAGTGTTAACAGAAAGAAGAAAGCAAAGGGCATTTTAGCTCTTTAATATATCCGTCTTCCTTTTAAGTGATAGGTAGTAATAGCAGGAGCGCATACAAAACAGAATTAATCTAATTTTATGTAGTTGCATTCTTTCTAAGAACCACTGATATGAAGATCTCAATCCCAAAAATACACATCTAGGCTTCTAGCACAAGCACGGATTCCTTACTGAAACTTGCCATCCCCATAAGAGATCAAAAGAGTAACTGTAATATAGAGATCATCACTTACTCTAGAGTCTAAACCCATCCTATGGAGTAATTTTTCATATGCTATTTAGGGAAAACAAAAGTTCAATCAGATTACAAGATGACTGGCTTACGCTATTCCGTCTTGAACAATCTCACAAGGGCTTCTATGTACATCCACCATAGAAAAAAGCACTTACCCACTTGGGTCATTCAAAGTTAACTCAAAAGCTAAGAAAGACCACAAATTGGGGGTTCAGCTAATTGACCATTATGCCCTTCCCTCTTCTTGAACTCGTAGACAATTGTCATGTCCCTTCCTCAATCATTTTAGGACAAGATTTAATTTTGTATTATGGGGCCAATTTTGGAGTTAGTGGACCCCATTTGATGCTATTAGGAGATTAGACTAGGAGAAGATGTTTTGTTTTGTAGTTAAGTTACACATGCGGGCCACCCTCACTAGGGAATTACGCACTCCCTAGTTCGATAGGCATGAAGGGGAGATAACTTTTGCATGGTGTTGGTTAAGTGGGGCCCACGATGGAGGACGAAATGGAGGGAAAAGTCCCCCACAAAAACTATATAAGGAGGGCAGCTCTCCTCTTCTTATTCATTCATGAGTGTATATCGATTTCTCTTGGTTGCTCAAGTTGCTTAGCCGAGTCACTGGTTGTTTAGCATGAGTTCTTCAAGCAAAGAGCTCACCCTTTCTTCGGGGGACTTCAAGTGCCACCCTAGGAAGATTTCTTTCATTTCTTTAGCAAGAGATTCACATTGTGATTTCCAGCAGTAGCATTTCCTTCCAGGTGGTGCGTATTTCTGGAGGACGCAATGAGAGAGGAGGCCGAGTTGTTTGTGGAGCTGAGCAGTGGAGTTTAGCTGTGAGATTTTCAGAGGAGAGGCTAAGGAGGATTGTCAGCCTTTGGGGGATTTTGGGAGCTGATTGAGCTTCAGACTTGGCAATGTGGCTTTCGCACTACCTGGGCCAGCGCAGAGGTAGTGTTTGGGAGCTCATTTGGTGGGTAGAGTATCAGCCCTTGAGGCTGAGCTTTGCCATGGAGGTTGGAGGAGTTATTTGGGGTGAAGTTTGCTCCCTTTCCAGAGCTTGGAGGAAGACTTTGTGGCCATTTCTTGCAGGTCGTATTGCTGGAGTTGTTTGGAGGGTGTAGGCCATAGAGGAGGTCGAATTTGGGTGGTTGGTTTTAGGCCAAACCCTTTCTGGGTTTTGTGGGTTTTGGCCAAGGAGCTTGTGGCTGAAGTTTCATCATTTTCCTAGCACCAGAGGCGAGGTTTCTTGCAGCTCCTTTCCAGCCAGCAGTTGTCGTAACTAGGAGACAACACAGAGCTTTAGAGGAGCAATTGCTTTCTAGCATTTGGGATTACTGTTGACACCTGGGTTCTGTCTAGCTTGCCCTTGAGGCAAGCCAGGTGCTCTTTCTCATTTTTGTTGTGTATTGAGTATTTGTTGATCGTTTAATTTTTCTGTGCATAAATCGAATTGGCTTTTGCATATCAACATTTCTTTAAGTTTGGAACATTACAGTAGTATCAAAGCTTAGATTCTGGCTTAGCCGTGGGGAAACTTTTCTATGAGTGAAGAAGACTGGCAGAATATTACTTACAGAAGGCAGAGGTACCGGAGCAGGGAAAGGGAGTTGGAGATTACTCCAGACATGGAGGATCGTGGGAAGACTGTAGTAGCAGAAGATATGGGTGAGCCCAAGAGTAGGGAAGAGATGGCCTTCGATAGCCTCTTGAAGGCTTTGAGTGATTTGGCAAAGGGGCAGAAGGAGATGCTGGACGAGATCAAAATGCAGAACCAGGAGTGAAGCACTCACCGAGAGTTCGTAGTTGGAGAGACTTTTGGGGCCTCTCAACAATTCGATCATCTTTCGGCCATCCTCGAGTGAGCCAACTCGAGCTACTTTACCCTCTTTTATACCTTTGGCGCAGGGAGAGACTAGTGGAGGTGAGGATCCATCATTGATGGGGGAGCATTTCTGGGAACGACAATCTATGGGGCAGACTTCAGAAAGGCTCTGACCTTCAAAGACTTTTGCAAGCTCAAGCAAAATGAGAAGGGGAAGGCTATGGTACTTAGAGCTATGAGATACATCGTTCTATATGGAAAATGTATTTCCCTACATATGATGGTACTTCCAAGTGCACAACACGTGCTTGGGTGGAGAAGTTGGATACATCCTTCCAGCTGAATCGAATGACAGAAGTAGAAGCCATCAAGATGGCCACATTGCACTTGGAGGGGGAGGCACACGATTGGTTGTTTCATGGTTTGTCCACTCTAGAGCATGCTTGCGTGACCTCCTATGAGGATTTCACATGGAGAGTAGTGGAGCGCTTTGATCGGAAGGATCCAGAGGCTCACTTCAGAGAGTTGACCCAGCTCTGACAGACAGGGCATTCAGAGCATTATATCTCGGAGTTTTTGAGGGTCTCAGTCATGGTGCCTGATTTGTCAGATGCAAGGAGAGTATACACATTTGTGGAGGGATTGACAGAGCCATTGTGAGGACTGGTGAAGTCTCGCAAACCATCTACTCTTTTGGAGGCAGTATCTTGCACTCGGGATTTGCAGGGGGCCATCCCCAAGGCTCGAGCTCCATTTCCTGCACGTATTCCCTACCCTCAGAAGGGAAGTGACACTCGAGCACTCACAATGCAAAGAGTAGCCAAGGGCGTGGTCAGTTGGATGACGAGACCAAGAGAGACCTCAAGAGGAAGAAGTTATGCTTTACATGCCGTGAGCCTTGGGCACCTGGTCATCAGTGCACAGTAGGCAAGGCCCATTACATCGAGGTCTTCTCAGACAATGATCAAGAGGATGATGAGGAGTTGGAGTTTGGTGGCGAAGACAGCGAGGAGCCAACAAGGAAAGGACCACCACCACCACCTCAAGGAGGAGCATCCTTCGCACCAGCAGGGGGAGTCCTAGCTTCTTTGTGCGGGATTCCCAAATTTTTGACTTTGAGGATCAGAGGTACAGTGCAAGGGCAGTGTGTCTCAGTATTGGTAGATAGTGGGGCCACCCACAATTTTATTGATGCTCAGATGGTCTAGAGGAGGGGCATCACCACTACAGAGTTTGAGGGGTTTTCAGTCCTAATACCAGGGGACAAGACTATGCAGTGCACTCGATATGTTCCCGCTCTGACAGTGACTATGGGGAACTATTCGATGACAGACCACTTTTTTGTGGTGGATGTACCAAACACCAATGTGGTGCTAGGTGTCCAATGGTTGTATTCCCTTGGTCGGGTTATTACTAGGCCAGATGGCAAGCCAGTGGTTCTTAGGGGCATGCATTTGTACCCCCCTCAGACAGTTTTGTCTCATCGGATAGAGGCTGATTTGAGGCATGGAGACATAGCATGGGCAGTAGAGCTGAGGATTTCAGAGGCTGGGGGAAAGACCACACCACCACATCCGGACATACAGGCAATACTAGATAAATATTCGGTAGCTTTTGGAGATATACCACCTGGGCAACCACCTAACAGAGGATTTGAGCACAACTATAGAGTTGGAGCCTGGTGTGCAGGCGGTCATCACCACACCCTATAGGCATCCCAAGGCCTATAAGGATGAGATTGAGAGAGCCATTTGGGAGTTGTTGGCATTGGGTCACATCAGACCGAGTTCTAGTCCGTTTGCTTCTTCGGTTGTGCTGGTGAAGAAGAAGGACAAGACTCTTTGCATGTGTATTGACTACAGGGCCCTCAACAAGAAGACGTTGAAGAACAGGTATCCCATTCCGCACATTGATGAGTTGATGGACGAGCTTAGAGGGGCCAAGTACTTCTCTAAGATAGATCTGCGGTCAGGGTATCATCAAATTTGCGTGAGAGAGCAAGACATTTCGAAGACAGCCTTCGGGTGTCATTATGGGCATTCCGAGTTCCTGGTCATGCCTTTTGGGTTGACCAATGCACCGGCTACTTTTCAGTCATGCATGAACCATTTGTTCCGAGGCTAGCTAAGGAGGTTTGTACTAGTATTCTTTGACGACATCTTCATCTACAGCAGGAGATGGGAGGAGCACCTGTAGCACTTGGAGACAGTCTTGTGTATATTGGAGGAGTATCAGTTCTACGCAAATATGTCTAAGTGCGAGTTTGGATTGACAGCGATGCTTTACTTGGGACACATCATCGGTGCAGATGGGGTCAAGGTGCATAAGGAGAATATTATGGCCATTCGAGATTGGCTAGAGCCCCAAGATGTGTCAACATTGAGAGGATTTTTGTACATCTATACCTATTATCGGAAGTTCGTGAAGGGCTTCTCACAGTTGACAGCACCCCTTACTGATCTGACTAAGAAAGGGCCCTTTGTGTGGACAGAGAGAGCTCAGGCAATGTTTGATCGCCTTAAGGAGGTGGTGAGTTGTTGTCCGGTTTTAGCACTCCCAGATTTTTCTCAACCTTTCACATGTAGGGATGGGGGCAGTCTTGTCCCAAGATGGGCACCCCATTGCTTTTGAGAGTAGGAAGCTTCTACCTCATGAGATGTCGTATTCCATTTACGACAAGGAAATGTTGGCCATAATGCATGCATTGGCCAAATTTAGATAGTATTTGGTGGGGAATCGATTTCGGGTGAAGACGGATCCCAATAGTCTTCACCATTTCATAGGGCAGCAGGGCCTCAATGACAGACAACAGAGATGGGTCAGCAAAGTGCAAGCCTATGATTTTGATATTGAGTATGTGCAGGGAAAGCACAACGTAGTGGCGGATGCACTATCCAGGAGACCAGCCGAGCTTTCACTCATGAGCATTTGTCATGACTGGAAGGCTCAATTATTGGTAGAGTACTCCAAGGATCGTCGGGCGTGCAAGATCTTGGAGGGTAGCTATGCAGATGAGTGCTACAAGGTGATGGATGAGGTCATTTATTATAAGGGGCGCATATTTTTGGTTTTAGGATCACAGTTGAGGGAGCGCGTCCTTCGAGCAACTCATGATTCTCCTTTGTCCGGGCACCAGGGGTTTAGGAAGACATATATGGCAGTGAGAGAGCGCTTCACTTGGAAGGGCCTTAAGGGAGATGTGTTGAGGCATGTATAGGAGTGCGAAGCTTGCCAGAGGAATAAGGGAGAGTTGACCCATCCAGCAAGATTGTTGTAGCCTCTTCCCATCCCTGAGGGGAAATGGGAGAGCATCTCTATGGACTTCATTACTAGACTTCCCTCAGTGCAAGGGAAGGATTGTATTTTTGTAGTGGTCGACTGATTGACCAAGTTTGCACACTTCTTTGCCATACCGACACGATATTCAACTTCACAGGTGGCAGAGTTGTTCTTTAGGGAGGTCTTTTGTCTGCACGGACTCCCTAAGACCATAGTCAGTGATAGGGATAGCCGATTCATGGGAGGATTTTGGCAGGAGCTCTTCAGACTAGTCGACACTGAGCTCACCCAGAGCACCAGCTATCATCTGCGGATCGATGGTCAAACAGAGAGGGTGAACAAATGGTTAGAGGGTTATCTCAGGGATTATGTGAAAAGGTAGCAAAGGGCTTGGATTCGATGGTTGCACTTGGGAGAGCATTGTTACAACACCACCCATCATATGTCCATTGGTATGACTCCTTTCAGTGCTTTATATGGTTATGATGCTTTATCTTTTGTTAATATTGTTTTTGGAGGCAGCAGGGCCCCAAAGGCGAAGGATTGGATCCTAGAGAGCCAAGATATCCTCAAGGCTCTTAAGGATAACTTACAGGTAGCCCAGAACCAACAAAAGATGTATGCTGATCGGCATCGAGTAGAGAGACATTTTGAGGAGGGTGACTTGGTCTAACTTCGATTGTAGCTGTACCGACAATCCACACTCAAGCAGAAGGGGGCCGAAAAGCTGCAGCCGAGATTCTTTGGGCCGTACAGAATGAGTAGGAGAGTTGGAGAGGTGGCTTACGAGTTGGAGCTACCACCAGGAAGCAGGACTCATAACATCTTTCATGTGTCATGCCTTAAGAGGGTGTTGGGGCAGCAAGTTACAACAGTCATGGAGTTGCCTCCGCTTGATGATGAGGGGCATTTGTTCTTAGAGCCAAAATACATCTTGGAAACTAGAGAGAGGAAGCTCAAGAGCAGCATAATCAGAGAATATTTGGTGCGGTGGAAGAATCTACCGGATGAGAATCCCACTTGGGAGGGAGAGCACATTTTGGAGCATCTGGCATTGAAGTTGCTTGGGGACAAGCAACATTTGGGAGGGGAGGACTGTCATGTCCCTTCCTAAATCATTTTGGGACAAGATTTAACTTTGTATTATGGGGCCAATTTTGGAGTTAGTGGACCCCATTCGATGCTATTAGGAGATTAGACTAGGAGAAGATGTTTTGTCTTGTAGTTACACATGGTGGCCACCCTCACTAGGGAATTACGCACTCCCTAGTTCGATATGCATGGAGGGGAGATAACTTTTGCATGGTGTTGGTTAAGTGGGGCCCACGATGGAGGACAAAGTAGAGGGAAAAGTCCCCCACGAAACTATATAAGGAGGGAAGCTCTCCTCTTCTTATTCATTCATGAGTGTATATCGATTTCTCTTGGTTGCTTTAGCTGCTTAGCCGAGTCACTGGTTGTTTAGCGCGAGTTCTTCAGGCGAAGAGCTCACCCTTTCTTTGGGGGACTTTGAGTGCCACCCTAGGAAGGTTTCCTTAATTTCTTCAGAAGGAGATTCACATTGTGATTTCCAACAATAGCATTTCCTTCCAGGTGGTGCGTATTTCTAGAGGACGTAGTGAGAGAGGAGGTTGAGTTGTTTGTGGAGCTGAGCAGTGGAGTTTTGCTGCAACATTTTCCAGAGGAGAGGCTAAGGAGGATTGTCAGCCTTTGGGGGAGTTTGGGAGCTGATTGAGCTTCAGGCTTGGCAGTGTGACTTTCGCACTACCTGGGCCAGCGTAGAGGCAATGTTTGGGAGCTCATTTGGTGGGTAGAGTATCAACCCTTGAGGCTGAGCTTTGTCGTGGAGGTTGGAGGAGTTATTTGGGGTGAAGTTTGCTCCCTTTCCAGAGCTTGGAGGAAGAATTTGTGTCCATTTCTTGCTTTCCATATTGTTGGAGCTGTTTGGAGGGCATAGACCATAGAGGAAGTCGAATTTGGGTGTTTGGTTTATGTTGGAATTTCTAAGTTTAACCCATTAGAAATTCTTCCTGTACTATCTAGTTTATTTCTTCCTACTTATTCAATTACTTAACAAGTAATTTACCATGTAAATACTGAAAATAAACACAAGTACAGTATCAACATCTACAGATCATAAACTGAAAGAAAACAAGCACATAAGTGACACCGTTATTTTTGGACCAATGTCCCCAGAAAAACCCAATGCGGGAAAACCGGTGCAGCTATTAAGAGGGCTTTATTATTATGCAGTTTTCATAATACAACTAGGGTGTTAGAAATGGCTCACCCAACAGAGAATGGCCCTCGACAGTAGTACCTCTCCTCAGAGATAGATATTTCGGTTAATTAATCACCGGGTGAACGATCCCATAGCAACAATTGCAGCTTCCACCGCTTTGCGTCACTCTAATAGGGACTACGTCACCCTACCCAGCTCACCAGCTCCTAGTCTGTCCCATGAAATCCTCCCAGCACTGCCTCTTGGCCCTGTGCAGCTTCTGAAGCCTCTGCGTCAACCCTTAGACCCTCTGCGTCACACAGGCAGGCCTCTCCTGGCTCTACACAGCTCCTAGCTGCCTCTGCGTAGCACCCAGCTACCTCTGCGTTAACCTCTCCGGGCACTACGCTGTCTCTCTGGTACTAACTTTTCCTCTCTGCTATGTATTCACTGCCCTTCACTACTGATCACTGATTCGATTTCTCTTAGCAAACCCTGCTCTAGAAAATCGAATGACTGATCACTCTAGCGCATTCTCCAACTGACCCTCAAGCCTCCTCTTATACTTTTCTTGTTGGTCCATCAACGACCAAGATTAAATCTCTAATCAACGGCTAAGATTAGATTTGGCTTGATCCATGAGTTTTAGAACCTTCTAACCTAGTTTTATATTAATACCCATTAATATTTTTATTTTTCTTAAGTTTAGACTTAGGAACTCCATTAAAAATATTAATTATTTTAATATCTCCCAAACCGGGTATAATCTGTCCAAACCATTTCTAGGTCTTGGATATCTCATGTGCTTTAGCCTCTCCACCAATTTTCATGGCTAGAGCACATCCGATGCTATCCCAAATCAACACTCCCTCTTAGCGAGGATTGTGCTCTAGTAATACTCCACACTGAGCATTACCTTGCACCGGTCCCTGTGTTGATGCTAGGCCTCCCCGCCCAACATCCTCTGCACTACTGCATCTTATACTGTTGCCCATGGCCCTGCCACTGCCACTGCTGCATTTGTACGGCAACTCCCTCTGCATCCGTGTTGTTGTTGGTCCATCCTCCCAGCACTGCATCTGCACTGCATCCCCTTCTCCTCATGCTGCATCGTGCTACTGCAGTGCAACTCAGTTACTGAGAAGTAAGTAACTGATCCACCCAACATCCGACATCCCTTTCAGGCTAGATACACTCCTGATGTTGAAGCTCCCTCTACCGCTAACAAGTGCTCCCTCTACAAACCTCTGTGCTGCTGCAACAACTCCCTGCATCTCGCACCGTTGCACACCTCTCTATGTCATCCTGCACTGGTGCAACACTCTTGTGCCTCTCGCACTATTGCAGCCTGCTAGCCTCGCGCTGCCCCGGGACTCCTGCACTGTAGGACTCTCTGCTGCTTCATCCGCATCTGTCTCTAACAACATCAGCCAATCCTACTACTCCTCTTCGGGGCTCCCGTAGCAAGGTATAACCCAAGAGGTTGGGTACCTCATTGATCCTGCCCCTCATCGCCTGTAGTCCTCCTAACTACAACTCGATGCCTCCCCACTTCTTCTCAAGTGGCACATGAGCACTCATGGCACAATCATCATCCTCCTCAACTTCTTTCTCCGCCCTCGCTGGCGCTGCCTTGGTCTTAGAAGCCTCTCCCTTGTTTTTCTTCCTCAGAGACTGGTTCACAAAATGATCCAGTTCCCCACAATGGAAGCACTTGACCTTGGAGAGGTCCTTCTTCTTCCTCTTCTCCTGCTTTCCCGCAGATGCTAGAGCTGCATCCTCTTCTTCCTCCTTCTTGATCGTGACCCCTTTGGCGCTACTCCCCGCCTTAGTCAGCCGTCTGATCTCTTCTTGATAAAGAGCTGCCCACAGTTCTTCCCAATCTGGAAGCTTCGTCCTACCCAGTATGCTCTGGACAAATACCTCCCAATCCTCGGAAACTGTGTTCAGTGCAATCCTCACCATCAATTCCTCATCCGGCGTGGCCCCTATGGAAGTTAGCTGGTCACAGATCTCCTTCAACCGACCGAGGAAGACATCTATCTGCTCTCCCTTCAGCATTTGGTATGCCCTTAGCTGATTCTCCAAGAGCATCTTCCTCTACACGAAAGTATGCGGGTACAATGTCTTTAAAGTGTCCCACATCTCCTTTGTCGTTTCCTTCTCGGCAATATGTGGTACCACATGATCGTTGACCCCATCAAGGATGATGCACTTTGCCTTAGCCATTGCCTCCTCGTACCTGTCATTAGCTACCGTGTGAACTAGGATAGCCATTGTTCTCAAAGCGAAGCCCTTGATGCGATGTCTATCTAGAATGGACAAGATCCTGGCCTTTCAGACCACAGAGTTGGATGCTCCGTCCAGCCTGTCCTGATCTCTCAGTCCATTCACGACCATCTTGCTGCTCTTCTGTCGACTCCTCCGAGTCTCTCTACTTCCCTCCTAGAAGTTCTCTATTCGACTCCTGCTGAGTCTCTCAACTTCCCGTCTGGAATTTCTCGGTTCAACTCCCTCTGAGTCTCGATTTCCCTTCTGGAAATCCCTCTGCCAACGTCGAGTTGCCCCACTCTGATCCTCTGTGCAACTGCACCAATGATCCAGATTCCTTGGCTAGAAATCTACCACGACAGCAACTCCCTCCTCCTTGGTCTTGCCGTGTTAGGTATTGTTCTAACCACAGTACCCCACCAGCTTCGCTCCGCAAATTACCCGCAGCCTCCTATGCCCTAGCAACTGAAGGATTGAGCCACCTGGCTCTGCGCAATCCCGACACCGGCAAATCAGCTCCCTTAGCCAACTGCATCAGCCCTCCTGGCCTCTACATGGCTCTGCGTGAGCCCGATTCTGCATCCCTTAACCTTTGCGCTGCCTCTCATTGGCCCAGAATGATGACGCAGTCCTTCTAGGTCACTCCTTCCTCTATCGCCTTCTGCAATGATCAGCTCTGTCACTCGGGACAACTGAATCTGCTGCAAATGCTCTACTTGGTTGATGCCTTAAGTTACCTGTGATCTGCAACCACGCTCTGATACCATGTTGGAATTTCTAAGTTTAACCCATTAGAAATTCTTCCTGTATTATCTAGTTTATTTCTTCCTACTTGTTCAATTACTTAACAAGTTATTTACCATGTAAATACTGAAAATAAACACAAGTACAGTATCAACATCTACAGATCATCAATTGAAAGAAAACAAGCACACAAGTGACACCGTTATTTTTGGACCAATGTCCCGGGAAAAACCCCATGCGGGAAAACCATTGTAGTTATTCAAAGGCTTTTATTATTATGCAGTTTTCATAATACAACTAGGGTGCCAGAAATGGCTCACCTAACAGAGAATGCCCTCGACAGTAGTACCTCTCCTCGGAGACACATATTCTGGTTGATTAATCACCGGGTGAACGATCCCACAGCAACAATTGCAACTTCCACTGCTCTGCGTCACTCTAATAGGGAGTGCGTCACCCTACCCGGCTCATCAGCTCCTAGTCTGTCCCACAAAATACTCCCAGCACTGCCTCTTGGCCCTGTGTTAGCTTTGCTAGCCTCTAAGCAGCTTTTGAAGCCTTTGTGTCAGCCCTTAGACCCTCTATGTCACACATGCTGGCCTCTCCTGGCTCTGTGCAACTCCTAGCTACCTCTGCGTAGCACCCAGCTGCCTCTACGTCAACCTCTCCAGTCTCTACGTTGTCTCTCTGGTACTAACTCTACCTCTCTACTATGTATTCACTGCCCCTCGCTACTGATCACTGATTCGATTTCTCTTAGCAAACCCCGGTCTAGAAAATCAAATGACTGATCACTCTGGTGTATTCTCCAATTGACCCTCAAGCCTCCTCTTATACTTTTCTCGTTGGTCCATCAACGGCGAGATTAAATCTCTAATCAACAACTAAAATTAGATTTGGCTTGATCCATGCCTTTTGGAACCTTCTAAGTTCTAACCTAGTTTTATATTAATCCCCATTAATATTTTTATTTTTCCTAAGTTTAGACTTAGGAACTCATTAAAAATATTAATTATTTTAATATCTCCCAAACAGGGTACAATCTGTCCAAACCATTTCTAGGTCTTGGAGATCTCATGTGCTTTAGCCTCTCCACCAATTTTCATGGCTAGAGAAAATCCGATGCTGCCCCAAATCAACAGTTTCAGGCCAAACCCTTTTTGGGTTTTTGTGGGTTTAGGCCAAGGAGCTTGTGGCTGAAGTTTCATCATTTTCTGAGCACCAAAGGCGAGGTTTCTTAAACCTCCTTTCCAGCCAGTGGTTGTCGTAACTGGGAGATTGCGCAGAGCTTTAGAGGAGCAGTGGCTTTCTAGCATTTGGGATTAGTCACTAGTGTTGACACCTAGGTCCTATCTAGGTTGCCCTTGAGGCAAGCCAAGTGCACTTTCCACACTATTGTACATTGCTCCATTAATAAATAAAATGGCTCAGCTGGTTCTCATTTCTGTTGTGTATTGAGTATTTGCTGATCGTTTAATTTTTCTGTGCAAAAATCGAATTGTCTTTTTCATATCACTGTTTATTTAAGTTTGGAACATTACAACAATCCTCCCAACTGTGAAAATTCTTGAATTCAGTGAATATTTTTTAATGAAACATAAGAGATTCAATTTCCAATTTGGATGGGATCCTAATAGTTTTGCTACCCAGAATTCAGTTATCTCTCTAAGATCCATTTGGTATGCAGCAGTGGCTTTTCACTTGATGAAAGGAAAGAATCCAGTTTGCAATTGGTATGGCATCCTCTGTCTGATTGCACACTGCATGCATGTCCCATCACGTTTATCAACAAGGGACGGGCCATGCTTCAGACTCGCAGTGCAATAGTTGTAGTTAGCATGGAGCCTAGAGGCTATAAATTCTCATCAGTGACTGATTATTTCAGCTCATTTATAGCCTCATTTCACATTATCTATTAGTATTAAAATTATACTTTAGCCATGTACTTTTCATCACTGAGATGTTCAATCACCAAATCGAACTACTAAAAACTTGATTTTTACAATCAAAATTTGATCTAATTCCATTAAATTCAAGTTGAACTTCGTATTCTAAGAAAAGAGGTCCTACAGCCCAGGCAGGTCTCAAAGGACATTATAACAAAAACAAACAAAGAATGACCTGTTGGTAATGTAATCAAGATGCCAGGGTGTGCAGGTGCATCAAGGGTACACTATATATATATATATATATATGAAAAAAGTAAAAACAAATAAAAAATATAAAAGAAATTATGTAATGAGCAATGAATTAGATTTTTTTCAGATGACATTCAAATCGTTCATGCACTCATCAATTTACAATGGACATTCAACGTTGAACAATGATTAGAATAGTCTGATCACTCATTGGGAAGCTCTCAAGTCTTAAACCAAGAACATTTAAAATTTGTCTAATAGCTTTTCCAAACATAAAGCAGAAAAAACCAATAGCTGATTCCTCAAGGCAACTTGCATCCGTGTCAATGAAGTCACTAGACTTGACTCAACACAAGACTCGATTTGCCCAAAGATTCAAACATGACAGAAGACTTGGCAAAAACTTACAAGTCAACCCAACAATGAAAAAAATAAAATTTCTTGAAGATCTACATTTTTTGTAAGTCAACCCAACAATGACTCGGCCTATTGAACAATACAAAAATATAGATCTTCAATAATTTTATTTTATTTTTATCTTTTATTGCATTGAGTTTAAAATCTTAGACATGAGAGATTACGCTGAATACAATGTAAGAACACTGACTATAATTCAAAAATAACATTTGCAAACATACCTACTATATCATATGATTATGATCCATCATCTTATCATCACTCGTCAAAATTGAAAATCATAATGTGGCGTTCACTAGGGCATGAAATTGTGTTTCATGAACCAAAATGAACAAAGGCTTTCAAACTGTCCAATTTCAAGAATCAAGACTCAGCGAAAATTGGAAAAATAAAAACTGCATAAATATAACAGGATTCTTGTCAGGCTGTGCCTAGACATACTCGGAAGATCAAGGTACTCATGGGCATGTACCCAACCCCATACCAGAGACAGGGCATGCTTACTAGTATCCAATCTGTGTGCCCCAGGTCTGGGCACACGTACCTCTGCTAAGGAACATTGGTTACATTCTGTTTTTCATGGTGTGCTTATGATGTGATAGATTCTATTGGTAAGTACATTTTTAAATACATACTCTAACTGCAAGACAATAGCAATGCAATGGCATCAGAGTAATAGTACCAAGCCCATCAGACAGTAAGAAGAATGTCACCCAGGACATTCTTTAGTCTTTTGGCAATCAGATGACTAACTAAGTTAATTCATGCATAAAGCACCCAGGAATAGATGGGCCTCCCATAGAAACAGACGACCGCTATTATGATATCGAGTTCTCTTTTTGAATTTGATCTCATTTAAGGACACTTCTCTTTAAAATGCTTTGATCTTCTCAGTAAGTGACTTGAATCATCTAATTCCCTAAGCTCAGTTAACTGATTTATGTCATTTATGTTTGCTTCACATGGTTTTAGATCAAATAATAATCCTTTATAGCTCCCTCTTACAACACTTTTACATTGGAGGAGAACTGAAGTCTGAAACATACTTCTCATGATATTTTCATTAGAATAGATCAAATGCAGTTATTGTAATTTGAGAATCATAACACTTCTCCGGTATAATAGCTTATAACAGTCTCCTTGAACGTTGCCATGCCCTAGAGACATCTTTATTGAAATAAAGAAAACCGTAGACTTGGTAGTGCAAACATGGTAAAAAGAAAAAGTGAAAGGCATAAAAGCTTGCAAATTTCTTTTGGACTCATTATATACCAAATCCAACGCAATGATAGCAATATGCATGAAAAGATTGTAATGTCCTCTTCGAATTGATTACCTGAAATGGGAGACGTAGTAGCCTATTTAAACCCATAGGCTATAGTCATTAGTAAAAAGGGAAACCAATTATTTGATGCTATTTGGGTAACATTAGATAATTTGGGGTAAACAGAGAGAAAATTGCAATAGGAATCAAATTTGGGGCAAATGGAGGGAAACTTGTGAGTGACTCAAAATTTAAATTAGGAAGGAAAAACCTCCAAGGAAAACTATAAAGAGGAGAGAGGCGATTTACTCTAATGATCATGTTTTGGTGGATATTTCTGATTTGTGAGTAGAGGCTCTTGGATTGTTTTAAGACCCCTTACCTCTGATTGGTTTTGGTGGTGAAAGATTCCACCCTAGCCAATCCCTTCTCCTCATTTTGTTTGATATATTTTCTGATGCATCATTCTCTTGTTTGTGGTGATCAAGGGAGAAATTTTGTGGCACGATTTGTTTGGACAACAAAGGAGCAGATCTGTGACAACGAAGCCTGTCCAAGGCATTTCCAGGGACAGCGAAGGTCAAACCTGGGTAGCAAACAGCCCTGAAGAGCCTCCCTGAGGCATGCAGCACCTTTAAAGGAGTTCCTGGGGCAGCGAATCTATTCAAGGAAGAAAATATCGGTGGCAAAGTTCCCCTAGGGCCCTACCTGAGGCGGCAGACACCTTAAAGATGTTTTTCCAAGGCAGTGGCTCACTTGAGGGAGTGTTTTCTGTGACAGCAAGGTTGGTTTAAGGCCTACCAAGCTAAGGGTTTCCTGGGAGGCTCCTCACTGGTAACATCATATCTTGAGACAGATCAAAGATCAACGACCTGCCCCACCTGTGGTCTGGTTGGGACAGTGAGGCTACTTGAGGCAGCATTGGGTTGATTCAAAGCAGCGGCATCACCTCTGTGCAGATCTGTGGCAGCAGGGCAAGTCAGAGGTGTATTTCATGAACTGTGGCAACAAAAGTCTGGTTGGTTGGACCGAGGCAGCAAAGAGGCAGAAATTCTGACGCTGGTTGCAAGGTCAGGCTAAGAGAGTAGGCTAATAGGGTTTGCTGATAATTTAGCAATTGCTCTATATCTAATCTGTAGTGTGAAGTTGGAAGGATTGTGGGTTTAAAATTTAAACCCAGTATGTACTGTTGGATTGGTTTCATGTACATGAGTTGTTGATGCTGGTTACACTGTTTATTGCATTCAATATTGTTTATTTATTTGCAAAATTGAAGAAACGTTGTGATACTAGTTAAAATACTAACCTGTCATATGCTCTTTTCAACCATAAGGGCAATTTTTCACTAAGGGATACTATAGTGGTAACAGAGTTGTGCATCCTGCCAACCTGTGTGCATAAGAACCCTGGATGTTTCCGGAAGATAGAAAGAACGTTAGAGTCAGGAAGAAGAGGGGTGCCCACAACTCAGTCATGGAAGACAGGGAAGAACAAGAGAACCCTTTTGGCATCTTGAATGATCTATCAAGGGGGCAGCAGCAGATAATCCAAGGGCAGCAGAAAATAGCTCAACTGTTAGCACAAGGGCAGCAGCAGATGGCCCAAGGATAGCAGCAAATGACCCAGTTTTTTGCCCAAGTCAAGGAAAATCTAAACTTACAAGTAACAATGCTGCCTGTGGATCTAATGGTGGTAACAGGGGTTTGCAGAGGGAAGCAACAACCATAATCCTCACTCCTTCAATAACCTTGATCAAGCAAACACAAGGGTGACCAGTAGAAGGTACCATGGGCCTCTACTACCCCGGTTTCTAGATAGTTAGAGAGCAGCAACCCAAGGAGCAGCAGAACATAATGGAGATTTTACAGAATATTTCCAGGAGTATGCATCACTAGGAGAAGATGTTTGGGAAGCCATGACTTTCCAAGAGTTTGGTAGCATTAAATACAGAAATAGGCCCAAGGGCACACAACATAATCATGATCTAATGTGCAAGATAGGGAAACTGTCCATTCCCTCTTTGGATGGGTCATCCAAGTGTTTGGTAAGAGATTTTGGGTACAAAAGCTATACACATACGTACAACTTAACCCAATGATGGACGCAGATTCTATCAAATTTGCCACTTTGGAAGGAGAGGTGCATGAATAGTGCTACCATGGATTGGTCACCTTGGGACATTCCAACATCACTTCTTACGATGCCTTCATGCAAAGAGTGATAGACGAGTTCGACAAGAAGGATCCAGAGGTACACTTTAGAGAGCTAGCACAGTGCAAACAAACCAGCACACCACATACCTACATTGAAGAATTTCAGCAAGTGGTTGTTATGGTGACAGATATATTTGAGCAAATGACGGTCATGGTCTTCACGGAGGGTTTAGCTGAGCCATTGCGTGGGTGGGTCAACGCCTTCAAACCCACCACCTTACAAGATGCCATTACCATGGCACGAGATATGGGAGACACAGTACCAAAAGTTAAATTTCCATCCAAACCACTCATCCCTCTAAAGGACAAAGATAAGAAACCATTTCAGAGAGATGGGACTAGGAAGGACAGGTTGGATGAGGAGACTTGGAGCGAGTTGAGGAGGAAGAAACTCTGCTTCACTTGCAAGGAACCATGGGAACCAGGTCACAGATGCTTGGGAAAGGGGAAGGTCCACTATATTGAAGTAGTGTTTGACAATGACAATGAAGATGATACAATGCCAACACCAAGCAAGGAGCCTAGTAGTTTCAGAGAAGAGCAGTCCCTTGAGGAGGCCAAAGGAGATAAGAGACCTCATACAGGAATTAAGGGTGGTACTATAGCCTCTCTCTGGAGTCCCTAAATATTCTAAATATTACACCTTCACAATCAGTGGGGTCATATAGGGGCAACAACTCATAGCTTTAGTCAATGGTGGAGCTATGCACGATTTCCACGATGCAGCTTTGGTGGCAAGGAGAGGTATTCCCACAAAAGAATTTGAGGGCTTTAATGTGATGGTAGCTAATGGGTACATCATGACATGCACACAAGTAATTCCATGTGTGAGAGTGACTCTGGGTAATTACACATTCACTGATGATTTCTACATAGTAGATCTTGCAGATACCAATGTTGTGTTAGGGGTACAGTGGTTGTACTTGATAGGAAAATTCTCAATGAACTACTGGGTGATGGAAATGGAATTCAGAGCCTAGAATGGCAGTAAGGTAGTGTTGAGAGGTATGTCCAATGGTGGTCCTCGAACTATATCAACTAAGAAAATGGCAGCGATATACGGGCATGGAGTTATGGCTTGCATAATAGAATGTTGGATTACAAGACCAGGGTTGTCAGGTAGCAACCTACAGGCCTATGAGTTTGGTACTAAGTACAAGAAGAACGTTGTGATTGATGTGCTCTCTAGGAAATCAGTTGCACACACACTGATGGAAATCGCCAAAGATTGGAAAACCCACCTCCTGATAGAATATTACAAAAATATCTTTGCTTGCGAATTGATGAACATGTTGTCGCACAAAGTGCCTAGGCACCGCGAAAACGCTCAGAGTAAGGGTTGTCACTCTAGCCCTTACTCACTCTGTTTAGACTCTCTCCTAGACAAGTCAAGGGAGGTAGTCCCTAAGGTGAATGGATGAAAATAGTCTGTGGAACACAGGCTCTAGGATATTGAAGGATGAACAACTTGATGAATTTAGAACAAGTCTTGGTCAATTGAGATGGATAGATTAAAATAAGACACAACCACAAGATAAAAATGATTATAGACCAGTGCCTTTATGTTGAATTAACCATGGACTAAATAAAAACAAGTTATCCAGAGCAATTTATAAATGTGGCAAAGCGACAATCATGAATAATTAAATGTCAATGCCCAAAACCTTATCACGCAAAATATTCTAGCAATTAAATCCTGTGAAGAATTATAAAATTTAAATGCTAAGCAATGATTCCAGATTTAAAATGATTTTCATTAATAACCCAAATCTAGAATGATTTATCATTCTCCAATAGTCAATGATTTTAAAACATCAATCACACCTGACAATAGAGAAATCACTACCACGAAAGGACACCAAGGAACTTTAGATTAACAATTTAATTATTCCTTCGGCAATTAATTTAATGTGGTTAATGAAGAAATTAAATTTTTAATGTGACTAAAAATTAAAAGAACTTAGTCAAATTTAAATTTTATGGGTTGTAGGCCACGTAAAAAAAAAGATTCTTAAATGTAAAAGCTCAAATTCCTCTTTTGATTTAATTCCTTAGCCATTCTAAAGTCACATAAATGATTTTTTTTTAACTTTTTAGATTTTTAAAAGTTCTTTAAATTTTTAAATTTTTTAAAACAAAATCAAAATAATGTAAACTAGAAAAAATCAAAACATAAAAACCAAAGGCATAAAAAACAAATAAAAGGAAAAGGAGAACCACCAAAACAAAAAATCAAAGTTAAAATAAAAAATGAATCTAGAAGTTAACAAAAGGTAAAAAAATCAAATTAAAACAAAATAAAAAAGAAACTAACTAAACCCTAACGCATAGAAACAAAACAAATGAAACAAAAGAAAAAATTCGAATCTGTTTGAGTGTTGTGTATGCAGGTGTGGAGATGCTCGACGATGGAGTTGGGGAGCTCGACGGACAAGTGACGCAGGTGTTGACCACTACGTGTCAACTACCCATAGCAGTACCCCCCTTTTTTCAAAAAAGGGATAGCACCTGATCAACGTGTCCGTGCCATTCGACTGTCATCATCAGCTCGATCATGTTATGTTGTAAACCCAGTCTGCATGTGTAAATTGTAAATAAGCTTAGCAGATCTATGTCATGTATATATTTGCCTAGGTAAACCTAATTTTCTAGTGATAATTTACATTTCAGAAAGTTTTTTGTCTCATCAACCCATAGTCTGCAGAGTTTTCCTTCAGCCTAACCCCAAAGCCGGAATGGATTTTGTCATTAGAATCTTAGGGGAATCCTAGTGTGCTTCGAGTCTATGTAAAAGTAATTTGGAAATAATCCTAATTATTTGGTTAGGTTATTACAAATTGCTTGATCTGCTAGATTATATTTGTGTCGCAAGACTGGGTAGTCTATAAGGGTCTATATCAAATGGGTTTTCCCCCTTGAGATGTAAAATTGTAAAAGTCATGATGTAAAGTGTCTTGAGAGTTAGAAAATGTTTTATCCCCTCATAAGTCCTAGGTCCTAGGTGATTTTTCCAAAGGCTAAGTTCGAGGGTCCAATAAAAATAATAAAAAATTAAAAAATTAAAAAAATAAATAAAAATAAAATAAAATAATAATAAGTCAAAGTTTTGAGGAAATAAATGCAAAATTTTAATTTTTAATATATTAAAATGCATTTAAAATTTCGACGGACGAGATTAAAAGAGATTTTGATCCTTATCGACAGTCGAAATTACTTTGACATGGATCACTCGAACTAGCTGTTGGGAAATTTTTCTTTAACTAGGGTATTAGGGGTCATTTGAGATGATTTGTTCTATGAGTCTTGTGCTAAAGAAAGCTCTCTTGTAGTCATTTTTTTTTGTGCAACAAAGAAAGACTTTGGGGTTGAAATCTTGCTGGTGTTACTCTTCCGGAAATGCTATAAGATGTTTTATTTTTGTGCATGATTTTTAATTTCAGCCATTGATGATAGCTTTATGAAGAGTGATTTTAAACACAGGTATCTTGTTTAATCGCTAGGGTTTGAATGGTAGTTAAATTTCTTAATTAGATAGCAGGTATCTCCATTAGATCTGGATTTTAGTATCGTTTTCTCCCTCTTTGTTAATGGTTGAATTAAGCTGTACAGGAAATCCCTTTTTTGAGATTACTGGGCATTTGGGGAAGTTCTCGGCTGAACTAGCCAACTCCCAGATTGCATTTTCTGAAGAGCCCAGCCAATTTTGATCCCGGGCCTATCATTTGAATTTTTCTTGTGAATTCATGAAGCGTTTTCTGAAGCATCTCACGTTAAATTTAAATTCTGAAAATATTTCTATGACATACTGACAAATCTGGCTATTTAGAGCCTTTAAGCTGTGAATATTGTAATTATTTAACTGGTTCTAGGGTTTTAGTTTTGTTTCTTGCATATTTTATTTATGGGTGTTTGTTATTGTCATTACAGGTTGCAGATCTAAAGGTCAGCTTCAATCTCGAAGCTAGATCTAGGCCCTGGAGGGTAAGATCTAGCCTCAGAACTAGTTTTCTGCAGGGGTACAGTTTTGCTATTTGGGGTTTTACTTGCATTGCAGGAAAAAAGTTCGAAAAAATTATTGTTGTGAACTGGGTAAAACCCTTGCTGCTTTGCCATCTCCAAATCCGTTACCATCTGTATCGATCCATTTGCTGTTTGGTTCCAAAGCCTTATACGTTGTCCAACTGCTCCAAACTTCACACTGTCAAACACAGCTCTTACCTGCAAACAAAATCAGAAACCACACTGCCCACACCTCTACCTTCAGCCATCCTCACGCAGCTGCCATTCGATTTTCTTTTTTCCCTACGCTTCTCATCTATCAAGCTCCTTCTCTACGTGCTACCCTCGACGCCACCATTCTGCTATTCTCAATTCGTTGTCCCTGGCTACCATTTCCGTGTACCTGCAAGCAAAACCATCTACGCTGTCGGTTCCAAAACTGCAACCTCATTACGCTGCAGCTCCCTACGCACCTTCTGTCCGCTGTCGTTTCCCTCCACGCAGTACACTTGACTCCATCCGCCACTCCACTCTCACATTTTTCTCCTCATGTTGCCATCACCTATACACCCAAACGCAGACAAGATTTCGGATTTTTTTTTTTATGTGTGGGTGAAGCTTAGGGTTAATATGATTAAAACATATTTGAATTTTAAGTTACCCGTATTTTCTTTTTGTTTGTTTAGATTAGATTTTAATTTTATTTAAGTTAGGTTTTAGTTTTAGATACATTAGATTTTAGTTTTATTTTACTTTAATTTTAAATTTAGAATTTTACAATCTATAAAAAATTAAAAATTAAAAAAAAAAATTGTTGGGTGCTTGATGTTATTAGGTGTTAAGATTTTTATTTATTATTTACTTTTAGTTTGATTTAGCTTAGGTTTCTTTTTGGTCTTAGAATTAGGTATGTTTTGTTTTATTTTTTGATATTAAAATAAATCAAAAATCTCATAAAAAATAAAAATAAAAAAATCATTAAAAAATTATAAAAAATTGAAATTTTTTTGAAAAAGACTAATTAAAAATTGAAAATTCTTTTTGATGTCTTTTTTCTGTTGTGGGATTAATATTTGTCATTTTTATATAGTTAAACGCACTTAAATTTTATCTGAAGATTAGCTATCTGAAAGTGATGAATCGTTTTATGAGCTGGTTAGCATTAAAATTTTATGGTTATTTAAAGCATTTAATCTTTTGAAATTGATTTGCTAAAATATTATGCATCTTGTATCTGGTGAAATTTAACAGTGTTTGGATTTTCTGATGATAAATGATTGTTAGTCGTGGAATTACAAATTTCATATTTTTGCAGCAGTTGATAAACAATCATTTGATCATTAACTCCATAAGGCACTAGTCCAAAGTTATTTCCATCTTGTGGTCATGTCTTGTTTTGGTATTTACTCTATCTAACTTAATCATTTAAATCCATCAAATTATCCATCTTTAAAATCTCCAGGTACTTGTTTGCCTTGCTGTGTCTCCCAACCCAGCTGATTACCAGTTGGTCTTCTTTTATCCCATAGGGTCTACCCCCCTTAGCCTCGGGAGATGGCTTAAACGGAGAGATCGGGGATCAGGATGACAACCCCCGGTCTGAGCATTGTCGTGCTGCCTAGACAGTCTGTGTGACAACATTTTTTGGCGCCGCTGCCGGGGACATTTTATTCTCAGCGTTTCAATGACATTGATCTTTTCATTAGCCTATCAAACGGCCAACATTCTTTGGTGTCATTTGATCTTTTCATCACCTTATCTTTTGTCATATCGTTTAATCGTACCTTCAGCACCTACTCTTCAGTTCGTTTCTTGTTTGGGTGGCGACTCCATTTCTTTTCATTTTTTTTTCCCAGACAAGAAGCCTCCCTCATATCTGCTTGTTTGTTGCTTTTTGGATCCTGGAGTTAGATTCATGTTCAAGTGGTGACTCCACTTCTTTCATCTCTTGATTTTCTTGAGCAAAGATCTCTTTTTATCATCCATTTGGTCCCTCATTATTCATGATGGATTATTCGTTTACCCCATGTCATTTTACTGATTTTCTCCATGATATTCTAGAAGTGGCCATTTCTAAATTACCTTTGTTCTTAGGTGGTGATTCAGTCGCTGTTAGAAAGCATTTATGCAAGTTTACTCGTATAATGCTCATATATTGTAGTTCTCATGAAGATGTCAAAATGCATCTATTTGTCTTTTCTTTAGAGGGTGATGCTTTGAATTGGTTTAAGAGTTGTCCTGAAGACACTTTCACTTCTTTACAAGACATTGTCAATGCTTTTAAAGATAGATATGGTTATCAAGATAGCTTGCCTTGTGCCCCTAAAGTTGTGCAATAGAATGAAAATAATTTTATGAAGGGTCATGTCGATGAAAGATTTCAAGACAATTCTTCATGTCATAATGTGCCATCCACTTGTACCGTTGTAGATCAAATCCATGATAGTGGAAAAGCAGGGACAAATTGTAAAATCAGTGTCGACAATGAAAGGGAAAATCAAAAGCAAATTATAGAAGAACTAATGCCGTTGGTAAAAAATATGGAGATCAATCAAGAAAAATTTGTCACTGATTATGCCAATGATATGAGAACTTTATACACCAACCCGGAGAAGCGAGATAAGGAAACGGAAACCATGAAAGCTAATCATGATAGGGAAATTAATTCTATGCAAAACAAGTTATTAACTATGGATGAAGAAATGACTATCATGACATTCGATTATAATAATTAGTTGGCTACCATGCAAGCAAATCATAAGAAAGAGATAAACTCTATGCAGCATTGCTTGATGACCATAAAGGAAAAGAACGATGAAGTAATAAAAGATATGGAAGAAGACCATGCCAAGGAAATCAGTGCTATGAAGGTTGAACACTCTAGCCAGATGGATGCCATTACAATACAGGTACAGAAACTTCAACATCGATCAGAGGATGAAAGAAACAGGGAGATGTCAATAGATCAGAAGCCTCCTTATCTGCTACAGCAAGCTCCATCTTATTATGAGGAGGTCATTGGTTCGATTGAAAAGTGGTTAATTGAAGGTGATCTAGATAAAATTAAAAATGATAAAAATCAGATGCAAGATAAAGAAAGACATGTCACGCATATCTTACATACTTCATCTGAGAATTTTGAAGCAGAATGTTCCACAGAGAAAAAACGTAAGAGAAAGAGAACGAGAATGCGATTTGATACATCAAATATCCATAAGCAGCTTGATTTTCGGATAGGAAAAAGTCCTACCGTATGCAAAATTGGACATGGCACATCTCAAAAGCAGCCAACAAATTTTCCTGAAAGCAGGAAAATGCTCAATATACACCATATTGAATGCACTGATGCCATGGGGCATCCTCTGTATTTCTAACCCTACTCCTTGTCTTTTCAACGTTTCATTTCTGTTTTAGGATTAGATCTACCTTTTCATGTTACTAGATAGTTAATAAATGAAGAGCTTATATCTTTCTTGTGCTTAATGTTATATGATGATTTTTGGATGGACACTACTTAGGTTTTGTTGTGTGTTGCGTGGATGCAGATTCTGGATTCTCGCATTCCTACAGTGCAGCAACGTGTCCCCAAGTAGAGCCAGATGTTGACCACTACGTGTCAACTACCCATAGCAGTACCCCCCTTTTTTCAAAAAAGGGATAGCACCTGATCAACGTGTTCGTACCATTCGACTGTCATCATTAGCCCAATCATGTTATATTGTAAACCCAGTCTGCATGTGTAAATTGTAAATAATCTTAGCAGATATGTGTCATGTGTATATTTGCCTAGGTAAACCTAATCTTCTAGTGATAATTTACATTCCGGAAGGTTTTTTGTCTCACCAACCAATGGTCGACAGATTTTTCCTTCAGCCTAACCCCAAAGTTGGAATGGATTTTGTCATTAGAATCTTAGGGGAATCCTAGTGTGCTTCGAGTCTATGTAAAAGTAATTTGGAAATAATCCTAATTATTTGGTTAGGTTATTACAAATTGCTTGATCTGCTAGATTATATTTGTGTCGCAAGACTGGGTAGTCTATGAAGGTCTATGTCAAATGGGTTTTCCCCCTTGAGATGTAAAATTGTAAAAGTCATGATGTAAAGTGTCTTGAGAGTTAGAAAATGTTTTATCCCCTCATAAGTCCTAGGTCCTAGGTGATTTTTCCAAAGGCTAAGTTCGAGGGTCCAATAAAAATAATAAAATTAAAAAATAAATAAAAACAATAAAATAATAATAAGTCAAAGTTTTGAGGAAATAAATGCAAAATTTTAATTTTTAATATATTAAAATGCATTTAAAATTTCAATGGATGATATTAAAAGAGATTTTGATCCTCATCAACGGTTAAGATCACTTTGACATGGATCACTCGAACTAGCCGTTGGGAAATTTTTCTTTAAATAGGGTGTCAGGGGTCATTTGAGATGATTCGATCTGTGAGTCTTGTGCTAAAGAAAGCTCTCTTGCAGTCATTATTTGTTGTGCAATAAAGAAAGACTTTGGGGTTGAAATCTTGCTGGTGTTACTCTTCCGGAAATGCTGTAAGATGTTTTATTTTTGTGCATGATTTATAATTTCAGCCATTGATGATAGCTTTATGAAGAGTGATTTTAAACACAGGTATCTTGTTTAATCGCTAGGGTTTGAATGGTAGTTAAATTTCTGAATATGATAACAGGTATCTCCATTAGATCTGGATTTTAGTATCGTTTTCTCCCTCTTTGTTAATGGTTGAATTAAGCTGTGCAGGAAATCCTTTTTTTGAGATTAGCGGGCGTTCGGAGAAGTTCTCAGCTAAACCAGCGAACTCCCAAATTGCATTTTCTGAAGAGCCCAGCCAATTTTGATTCCAGGCTTATCATTTGAATTTTTCTTGTGAATAAATGAAGGGTTTTCTGAAGCATCTCACGTTAAATTTAAATTCTAAAAATATTTATGTGACATACTGACAAATCTGGCTACTTAGAGCCTTTAAGCTGTGAATATTGTAATTATTTAACTGGTTCTAGGGTTTTAGTTTTGTTTTTTGCATATTTTATTTATGGGTGTTTGTTATTGTCATTACAGGTTGTAGATCTGAAGGTCAACTTCAATCCCGAAGCCAGATCGAGGCCCTGGAGGGTAAGATCTAGCCTCAGAACCAGTTTTCTGCAAGGGTACAGTTCTGCTGTTTGGGGTTTCATTTGCGTTGTAGGAAAAAATTTTGAAAATTTTTATTGTTGTGAACTAGGTAAAACCCTTGCTGCTTCGCCATCTCCAGATCCGTTACCATCTGTATCGATCCATTTGCTGTCTGGTTCCAAAGCCTTATACACTGTCCAACTGCTCCAAACTTCACACTGTCCAAAGCAGCTCCTACTTGCAAACAAAATCAGAAACCACACTGCCCACACCTCTGCCTTCAGCCATCCTTACACAGCTGTCATTCGATTTTCTTTTTTCCCTACACTTCTCATCTATCAAGCTCCTTCTCTGCGTGCTACCCTCGATGCCGCCATTCTGTTATTCTCAATTCGTTGTCCCCGGCTACCATTTCTGTGTACTTGCAAGCAAAACCATCTACGCTGCCGGTTCCAAAACTACAACCTCATTACGCTGCAGCTCCCTACGCACCTTCTGTCCACTGTCGTTTCCCTCCACGTAGTATGCTTGACTCCATCCGCCACTCCACTCACATTTTTCTCCTCATGTTGTGTAATGACCTAAAAACTGAAATACAGAAACAGTAAAGAACTTAAAAGCAGATACCTACCTGAACTGCTGTAGTTGATAATGTCTGCAGCTACTCTGCTCCAATTACCGAGAGACCAACTCCACCCAGCCAGACTGAGCAGAACCTGGCTGCTCAATTCAGTAAGCTTCTCCACAGAAGCTAACTGTCCCTCGTGCCTAGAACCTCAGAACACTCTAAGCTCTTCCAATGGCGGGTTCTTCCTCCTGGTTTGTCCTCCAGGCTTTTCTCTTGGTTTTCTCCTGATTTTGCCCTCCCCCCCTTCTCAGCCCATTACCTGCGGTTTATAACTTTGGGTTTGGCGGTGGCCACCCTCACACTTGCAGCCACCACTCCCTCTCCTGCTCCCACGCCTCCCTCCACGTTTTTGAGACCAGAAGGTAATTATATAATCTTTTAAGATGACCCTGGGTACATTCACGAATCTTTAACTTTAATTACATGTTTGCCTTTTAATTTTAGTACATTGTTTATATATATACTTTTACTATATTACAAAGTTTGATTTATATTTATTTTAGTATAAGGTTTAATTTATATTTATTTTAATATAAAGTTTGATTTATTTTTATTTTAATATGAAGTTTATTCATATTCGTTTTAATATAAAGTTTAGAACTTTATATTAGTTAATTATTTATATTATTATTTAACCTTTATTCTATTCTATTAATATGATTTTTATCATTATTCTGGAGCATATAATATATATGTATATATGTATATATATATATATATATTCCTCTTGATCTAACCATACATTACGCGATGTTGATGAACGAGTAGAACTTCCTTCCCCAGAAGAGTCATGATATTTAGCACTTATAATTAATTTAGTATAAAATACTAGTACGGTGTATGCGACACATGCATGTGTAGCTATCATATGCATGTACCGTATACCTGCTATTATGTTTGCGTTCTTTGTATTTATAGATGGGTCGTTACATACACTCCCCCTTCAAAAAACTTCGTCCCGAAGTTAGAGTTTTCTTTTCTTTTCTTTTCTTTCTTTCTTTCTTTTTTTTTTTTATCTGATTACTTATGATGGTAATTAGTACCCCCTTCTTAGCTTTTAAAATTTTTATTTTAATATCAAGAGACTATAAAATTAGAGTTTTAGGTTTATGATTTTAATGGACATGTCTTGCCCTATCCAGGTTCCCAAGCTATTCTAAAATCATCCTATCCTTCCTAATCTCTTCCGCTCTCATCCTATCCGTCTTCTATTGGAGTATGCCACGGCATCAGTTTCACTAACCTAACCATTCATAAACTCTAAGGTGACAGCGTCGGTTATACCAGCCTGATTCCCAGTAGGCATTCGGCAGTCATCATCACACGTCTAGGGGAGCGTGATTCGCACAGTCCTCCCATGACTCCAAGGTTCGGAGGATAAACGGTGGGCAACACCTCCACCCCTCCAAGTAGAATTAGGGCTAATACCCTACCATACAATCACTTTGAGTTTTAATTGTTCTGAGGTTTTGTCATCACGTGGTCATCCCGGTAACTGTTTATTATCTGCAATCATACACTTATCCATGCATTCGTAAAATGTGCATCAGCATATTCAAAATAACTCATGTATTATTCACATATGTCACCACAGTATAACATATTTTGCCATATTCTATGCATGTTGTTTGACTTTCATTAAAAATGTATTTATCCCGTGATTTCTATTCCATGGATCGTATTGACATGTATAAATAAAACAGATTTATAATATCTTAATTTCTATCATAAGTAAAATCGTTTAACTGTTTTAAACTTTACTTTGACAACTATAATTTAGTAAGATCAACAACATAATCCTTTTGGTATCCATGTACCAGCAGAAGTTAAACATACATTATGTCACAAAATTTTCACGTTTATATCTAATCATTCAAAATGGTTCTAAGTCTCTGATTGCAGTGAAGTAAATATATACTAAACATAGTTTAAAGTTCTTCAAAATTGATATAGACTAGGGTATCTTTGACATATGTCCTCTGCATTTTCCCAAGTAGTTGATCCTGGACTATATTTGTCCCGTTGGACTTTAACTAGGTCCACCAGGAGATTCTTGAGCTATCGAACCCTACGTTCCAGTATACGAAATGGTTCGACCAATACGATTCTCTCGTTCGATACCCGAAGATTCCGCTATAGTGGGTTGATGCGCTGCTTGGTCATTGCTGAGTACTGTATGAATTCTATGATTACCTTGATTGATGGATATTGGTCCCTCTCCAGTCCTATGTAATATATTCGACGAAGCTTCTGGACAATCACGTTGAAAATGCGGTCCCCCACATCCCCAACAATTACGCTGCGTTGATCCTCCTGAATCAAGACGTGAATTTCTAGAGAACGAGCTTCGTCCTCTTATGTTGATTCCTCTCGAGTTTCTTCCTCTACTGCAGTCCCTCAAGAGGTCATGGATTGGTGTTTGATGATTCCGCGGCTATAGAGTTTACTACCATGGGAGCTCCTGTCCCTATATTTCTTGGGGTAAACCTATTACCGTAAAGTGGCCTCAAGCTACCTCCGCTGAAGAAGTTTCGGGGAGTCTTTCCTGGAAATCCTGATTGTAAAGGTTCTGCTGGCCCTATATCTTTTTTGATTCCAAGGTTCTCTTCTGCATAATGACCACATTCAACTGCCTCAGTGACTAATGATGGTTTCCACATGCTTAACAAGGCTCTGATGCGAGGATTTAACCCAAATATGAAGCATTCAGCTTGACGTTCATCAGAATCTAAGTAGTGAATGTATTTTACAAGCTCCATAAACCTTATTTCGTACTCTTCCACTGTTTTATTTCCTTGAATTAATGTATGAAAGGCTCTGGCTTGCTATTGTTGAAAGTATGGAGGTAAATACTTCGCGCGGAACCTTTCCTCAAATAGTTCCCAAGGGACATTATCCGATGTAAGGTGCCGTTGTCTTTCTAGATTTCCCCACCAAATCAAGGCACTTTCCTTTAATTGAAATACAACAATTTTTGTTTTTGCCGAAGAAGAATATTCTCTTAACCTAAAGCATATGTGCATCACACTGAAGACCTTCCAATGTTCAAGGTTATCATGTAATGATGGTCTAAAATTTACTTGCAAAATAAACTGTCCATTTAAAAGTCACATGTAGGTTGCAAGGTTGATGCGGAAACAGCAAGTGAATTCACCAAGGCTTTATGATCCCTAGGGACAGCTTATCTTTATAATCTTCAAGTATTGTTGAATCTGCAAAGCCATATAAATTCCCAAACTCTTCATCTTTATAGCCCAACTTATATCCAAGCATCTCTGATACCATGTGTAATGACCTAAAAACTGAAATACAGAAACAGTAAAGAACTTAAAGCAGGTACCTACCTGAACTACTACCTGAATTGTTGTAGTTGATGATGTCTGCAGCTACTCTGCTCCAATTACCGAGAGACCAATTCCACCCAGCCAAGGTGAGCAGAGCCTGGCTGCTCAATCCAGTAAGCTTCTCCACAGAAGCTAACTGTCCCCCGTGCCCAGAACCTCAGAACACTCGAAGCTCTTCCAATGGCGGGTTCTTCCTCCTGGTTTGTCCTCCTGGTTTGTCCTCCTGGCTTTTCTCCTAGTTTTCTCCTGATTTTGTTCCCCCCCTTCTCAGCCCATTACCTGCGGTTTATAACTTTGGGTTTGGCAGTGGCCGCCCTCCCACCTACAGCCATCGCTCCCTCTCATGTTGCCACGCCTCCCTCCACGTTTTTGAGACCAGAAGGTAATTATATAATTTTTTAAGATGACCCTGGGTACATTCACGAATCTTTAACTTTAATTACATTGTTTGCCTTTTAATTTTATTACATTGTTTATATATATACTTTTACTATATTATAAAGTTTGATTTATATTTATTTTAGTATAAGGTTTAATTTATATTTATTTTAATATAAAGTTTGATTTATATTTACTATAAAGTTTGATTTATTTTTATTTTAATATGAAGTTTATTCATATTTGTTTTAATATAAAGTTTAGAACTTTATATTAGTTAATTATTTATATTATTACTTAACCTTTATTCTATTCTATTAATATGATTTTTATCATTATTCTGGAGCATATAATATATATGTATATATATATATATATATATATATATATATATTCCTCTTGATCTAACCATACATTACGCGATGTTGATGAACGAGTAGAACTTCTTTCCCCAAAAGAGTCATGATATTTAGCACTTATAATTAATTTAGTATAAAATACTAGTGCGGTGCATGCGACACATGCATATGTAGCTATCATATGCATGTACCATATACCTGCTATTATGCTTGCGTTCTTTGTATTTATAGGTGGGTCGTTACACGTTGCCATCACCTGTACACCCAAACGCAGACAAGCTTTCGGATTATTTTTTTTTATGTGTGGGTGAAGCTTAGGGTTAATATGATTAAAACATATTTGAATTTTAAGTTAGCGTATTTTCTTTTTGTTTGTCTAAATTAGATTTTAATTTTATTTAAGTTAGGTTTTAGTTTTAGATACATTAGAATTTTAGTTTTATTCTATTTTAATTTTAAATTTAGAATTTTACAATCTATAAATAAATTAAAAAATAATAATAATAATAATAATAATTTGTTGTATGTTTGATGTTATTAGGTGTTAAGATTTTTATTTATTATTTACTTTTAGTTTCATTTAGCTTAGGTTTCTTTTTGGTCTTGGAATCAAATCTCATAAAAAATTATAAAAATTATAAAAAATTTAATTTTTTTTTTAAAAAGACTAATTAAAAATTGAAAATTCTTTTTGATGTCTTTTTTCTGTTGTGGGATTAATATTTGTCATTTTTATATAGTTAAACGCGCTTAAATTTTATCTGAAGATTAGCTATCTGAAAGTGATGAATCGTTTTATGAGCTGGTTAGCATTTAAATTTTATGGTTATTTAAAGCATTTAATCTTTTGAAATTTATTTGCTAGAATATTATGCATCTTGTATCTGGTGAAATTTAACAGTGTTGGATTTTTTGATGATAAATGATTATTAGTCGTGGAATTACAAATTTCATATTTTTGCAGCAGTTGATAAACAATTATTCGATCATTAACTCCATAAGGCACTGGTCCAGAATTATTTCCATCTTGTGGTCGTGTCTTGTTTTGGTATTTACTCTATCTGACTTAATCATTTAAATCCATCAAGTTATCCATCTTTAAAATCTCCAGGTACTTGTTTGCCTCGCTGTGTCTCTCAACCCAACTGATTACCAATTGGTCTTCTTTTATCCCATAGGGTCTACCCCCCTTAGCCTAAGGAGACAACTTAAACGGAGAGATCGGGGATCAGGGTGACAGCCCCCGATCTGAGCATTGTCGTGCTGCCTAGACAGTCTGTGCGACAACAGCAGGTAAGGAGGCAGTGAAGGGATAACGACTTGCAGGTTGTGGATGGATGACGGCGAGCAGCAGAAAGGAGGAGTCTACGTGGAAGTAGCGGCAGGTTAGGAAATGAAGGAAGCTCAAGGATGCGACTGCAGGTTGAAAGGGCCGAGGAAATAAGGCAGCGCATGGTTTGTAGGGATTTCAAGCAGCGAGGATAGGTCAAGCAGGCTTGAGATGCAGCCAACAAATAAAAACGCAGGCGAAGAGATGGTAGCGAGGGTTTGTAGGAGAATGGAGCCGTGGGTTAGGAGATGAGGGCAGGGGATGAAGACTGCGGGAATGCTGCAGGGAAGAAAGACGGAAAGAGCACGCAGAGGGGAGTTTCGAGGGGTTTTTAGGGTCGAATAGGTAGGCCACAGCAAAAGGGTTTTGTAGGCGGATAAGGCTGCATGAAACACAAAAAAGAGGGGTGAGGGAGTTGCATGGTTGTGAAGGATTTGCTATAGCGAATGGAAGAGGTCGAGAACTGAAGTAGGTGGGATAAGGCAGTGAGGAAAACCAACGCCAAGGGAAGGCAGGTAAGAAAAACGCAAAGGGAAATGAAGATTGGAGATTTGATAGAGGGGTTTTCATTAAAAGAATCGAAATTTTGCAGCAAATCGAAAACCCAATCAGCAGATCGAAAAAAATCAGTCTACAGATAAATGGTAATCAGAAAGCCCTTTAAAACATTTCCAGAAATTTTGATTAAAACGTTGAATCCTTTTGCTTCAGATTTATCCCTAAAACCCGCATGAAAATTTCCAGATCTAAAAATTTTACAACCCTTGGACTGCAAAAATTTGAATAATATCCCTGCAAAATTATGTTGATAAACTCCCAGAGATCCAGATCTTACCCTCCAGAACCTAGATCTGGACTCTACACAAATTTCTTCCTCAGATCTGTAGCTGCACAACAAGAAGAAAACACCCAAAACGATATATACAATGATAAAACTAAAACCCAGAAAAACCCATTTCGAACAATAATTACAAAATTTACAAATTGTAGGCTCTAATCAGCCAGATCTACCATTATGTTGCACATAAATTAAAATATTTTTAAATTTTAGAGGTGCTAACTCAAAACCCTTCGTGTATCACCAATAAAAATCTTATGATAAGCCTGGAGCTAATTTAGTTGGGCTCTTCAGGAAACACAAATCGGGAGTTGGCTGGTCCAACTAAAAACTTCCCCTAATGCCCGAGGATCTAAAATCAAGATTTCCCTGCAAAACTCAATCCAGCCATTAAAAATAGAGAGAAAATAATAATAAAATTCAGACAAATAGAGATACCTACTATTATGTTCAAAATTTAGATTAATATTTAAACCCCAACGACTAAGCAAGATACATGTACTCAAATCACTCTTTAGAAGCTATCATCAATGGCTTTAGAAAAAATTATGCATAAAAACAACACACCTTACAGTGTTCCCATGAAGAGTAACACCATCAGAACTTAACCCCAAAGTCTTTCTTTAAAATCCAGAAAAAGATTACACGAGCTTCTTGCTAAGCACACGACTCAAAGGTCGAATCAATCGACTGACAAATGACCTCCTATTTAAAGATAAATCCTCCAATGGCTAGTTCGAATGATCCTCGTTAAAGAAATCTCGACAGTTGATGAAGATTAAAATTTCTTTTAATCTCATCCGTCAAAATATTTAAATTTTTGGGGAAATTCAAAATTTTTAATTAAATACATTTTAATTAACTCAAAAAATAGAATTTTTTAGTTAATTTCCCCAAAAAATTGACTTTGACTTAACCCCCAAAGATCAAAGGTTTAAAATTTAGCAAAATAATTAATTTACCTTAGTCCCGGGACCTTTTAAAGTTTAATTTTTAAGGACCGAAGAATTTTGCCTTTGGAGAATTTAAATTTACGTAGGACCTAGAATTAATTAAATTTCTGGCTTAGGATTTTAATTAATTTTTTGCCATAAAATTAAATTAATTAACCTATGGCGCTATATATTATTTTTCCAACCCTCAAGACATTTACATCATGATTTTCATATTTTTTACATCATAAGGGGGAAAACCCATTTGTAAAAGAGCCTCACGGACCACCCATTTCTGCGACACAAATATAATCCAGCAGACCAAGCAATTTGTAATAAAATAATCTAACCAAATAGTTAGAATTATTCCCAAATCACTTTTACATAGACTCGATCTAGAACACTAGGACTCGCTTAAGATCCTGATGACAAAACCCATTCTAGCTTTGGGGTAAGACTGGAGGAAAACTCTGCCAACCATCTGAGAATGGATCGATGAGACAAAAAAACCTCCCATAATGGAGATCGTCACTAGAGGTTTACCTAGGTCGTTACATACATGACACGAATCTGCTGAGATTATTTACATTATACACACGCAAAAAGGGTTTACATAACATCTTGGAAGTCAAGCTGATGATGATAGTTGGACGGCACAAACACATCGATCAAGTGCTATCCCTTTTGTGAAAAAAGTGGGTGTACTACTATGGGTCGTTGACACGTAGTGGTCAACATGACGAACTCATACACGATGATAGGTACAGAGTAGAGAATGAGGTCATTTTCTGTAAAGACAAAATATGTTTGATCCCTGAATCTACACTAAAGAAGGAGATCTTGAAGGTTGCACGCAACCCACATCTAGCGAGACAAAGGGCTCTTCGAAGCATACAGGTAGATCAGACAAAGGTTTTCTTGGAAAGGCCTCAAGGATGATGCGTTGAGGCACTTAAGCGAGTGCAAGACTTGTCCGCAGAAAAATCCCAGGTGTACTCCTGTAGGACTAGTCCAGCGTAGGCCAATTCCAGTGCTTATAGATGGCAATGCCAAAAAGGTCAGGCAACATTTGGGAGAAATTCTTGCTAAACAGAAAGAATTAGGCATTCAAGTAGCTGAAGTACCAAATCATCATATGAAAGGAACATATGAAGTGGCCACAAAGGTACCACGGTTTGAGAACTTTACAACCCTAAGGATAATGATGCAGGAACATGGTTTAGCATACGCAGCATTAGATAGCCTTCGTCAATTCCTTAGGGTCAAGCCTTATGAAATTAAGGCAAGGTATGATTTTCTTATGGAACAAGATCATCAAAAAGAATTTGCTGAGATTGGAAGTAATGGATCTGGTGTTTAAAATTTAGCCTTAGGTGATACATTTCTTGGAAAGGATCTTGATGCAGCTATGGATCCCTTTGATAATATGTTTTGTCGTCGCTTGCATGGTTGTTCTTAGGCTCTTGTTTTTCCTTGTAAAAAACAATCACCACGGGTACCTCCAGAAGAAGAGTGTAACATGTTGTGTGGTATTCTCTGCTATCATCTACGAGTTGCAAAATTTGAAGAAACAAGTGGCATAAAACATGTTCTTTCAATCAACAATGATGTAGCTAAGGTATGCACCTAAAGGAAAGGTTCAACAGGTGGTGGTTTGAGAACAACAAAAGCTCCTCAAACTGAAAGTGGTTGTTCAAATGAAAAGCCAGTCACTGAAAGCAATTGTGATGAATATGTGAAATTTCCATGATTGCAATAAATTGGAATCTAATCTTCTATCTACTGGAGATTATTTGTGTTATGTAATTAACTTTACGACAAATATTGATTAACTCACTATTGCAATCTTCACAATAAAAAATGTTGTAGAATATAAAACTGGCACTAAGAAAACATACATGCACACATAAAAATATGACACTGCTATTTTTGGACAAATGTCCCTGGAAAAACCCGGAGGGTTTATTATTATTCAGCAATTTAGGAGAAATTACAATTGGTTACCTTTCACGGGCAAACCTTTGGAAAATACTAATCTCCAATGGAAAAATAATCTGGAGACTAACTATCTCCTCCTGCAACTCGATCTGGCCTCTTCTTCCTGGCAACTCGCACTCTCCCAGGCTATTCGCACTGCCCTCTGGTAAATGCACACTGCTGCGTTTTTGGAAATTCATTCAACGCCAGAATCTGCCTCTTGGACTACTTTAAGACCACTTACTCTGCCTACGAATAATAGATCTGTCCTCTGGCTCACTAAACGAGCTCCTCTGCCACTCGCGTTGTCTACTAGCTACTTGCACTGGCTAAATACGGCCTCCTCTGCAGATAATTCAGCCTCCTCTTCCTGTCTCCCTAACACTGGAAAATATTGAGGAAATCTCCTCCGGAACTCTACTCCCAAATCTCTGTTAAACCCCTGCTACCAATGCTTCCCTAACTTCAATTGTTCCCTTGTTGAATACCTGCAACTGGGTAGTCGAAATGCTCTCTCAATAAACTATGTCTCGATGTGTCTTCCCCAAATCCTTCGACCTGCTCTCATAATCTCTCGTTAAAGTCTCAACGGCCACGATCACATCTCAACCATTGGCTAAGATCATCTTGACTCCATCAATTAACTTTTTCAGAAGTCTCTAGAGAAAAATCAAAGTCCCTCAATTAATTCACTTTAATTAACCAATTTTCCTGAGTTAAACTTGGGAAATATTTTAATTATTGACAAATTAAATTAATTGAGGTGTCTCCAAGTCTTTTCTCGCAAAACTTTTTTATGGGTTTTGGATATCAGAATATCTCGTGTTCCTTATAGCCTCTTAGACACCATAGAGGCTAGAACATCTGTCTACTGCTACCATAATCTAATAGAATATAATGTGGGGAAGGACAACTTTGAATTTAAGCAGTCTGAATCGTCATAAGGGTAAACAAAAAGGAAAACTTGCAGGGAGTTCAAAGAAAAATAATAAAAGGACTGCTAAATGAGTTTTAGTCTATATGAAAAAAAGGCAAAAAAGGATGGCTCCAAGCATTGACAGCAATGCCATTGGAGTTGTTTCACCAGTTGATATTAACCTGAGATCAAACTCAAAAAAGGCTACTGCTAAAACATTGGGGGCACCACATAAGAAGAACAACAAGACATCCTCTATAAAGAAGTTTTTGAGAAAAAAGAATTCAACTGTCAAAGAGGATAACAATGCAAACAATATGGAGCTTTAGGATGACATTAAAGCTAACATCCAAGGTGCTCCAACTGAAAAGGAAGAAGATGGGGAATCTTGTAGAAAGGACTCAATGGTTGTAAAATGTGCCAAACAAGATGACTGTGGCAAGAGTGCAATTGAGAAAGGTTTATATGCAAAAGGTGTAGAGATTTTCGAAAAGAACAGTCGTTTTATAACATGCAACTTATTGAATGTTCTAAAGACATGTTTTGAGATAGCAGAATATATCCATCACAATGAATTCACAATGCAGTGGGCAACCGAAGATGAGCCAAATTGTTGAGAAATCGGAAGGCTTGCATATTAAATTAGATTTCTCTTTCTTTGATAATTGCGTGTGAAGTTTGTTGGCTTCTTATTAATTTAATTATGTTCTCTTCCATCAAACAATTATCAAATGTAAAAACATGAAGATCACAGTATACAAGAAACACAAGATATAGGTTCCAAGCCAAGGAAAAACCCCTCCAAGGAGAAAACCCTGAAAAATTCTCTATTTATAGAATCAAATCAAAGTGAGATATCCAAGACCCATAACCAACCTTCTAGATGCCAAGTCAAACCCTCCTTTCGCACAACAAATTCATCAACAACAAGAGATATGATGAGGCAAAATTTCCACAAACTCTTCTCCAACTTCAAACTTTGGCCCTCCTTCTGCAAAATTTCATAACCAATTGACCGAATTGTTTGTGTCCAAATCAGCTCAAATCATCCTCTATTTATATTGTCCCAAGAGGTACGAAATTGCAAATAGACATGTCCTTTGGGGTTGGGTTGACTTGACAGGTAGGCCGACTTGGCATCTAGAGGGGTTTTTGACCCAAATTACATATTTAAAATTCTTTTTCGTTTTTCTTTAAAATAGGCCCTGCTGCACTCATTTTGTCAAAGTTCTAAAGGAAGCAAATGTACCATATTTTTCTTCAAAGGTTCAAAATCATCAACCATCAGGACTATGTTATTGTAAACCCATTTTGCAAATTTTTAATGTAAATGATGCCAGCAAGACCATGAATGTATGTAACAACCTAGGTAAGCCTATTATTTTGGCGATAATCTCATCCTAGGAGGTTTTTCATCTCACTGACTCATTAATGTTTCTAAACAAAGATGGTTGACAAAGTTTTTCCCTCCAACCTCACCCCAAAGCTAGGGTGGAATTTGTCATCGAAGTCTTAGCTGAGTCCTAGTGTTCTAGTTGAGTCTTATGCAAAAGTGATTTGGGAATAATTTAAGCTAGTTGGCTAAATTATTTTATTACAAATCACTTGGTCTACTTGATCATATTGTGTTGCAAAATTGGATATGTAATTTGAGGGTCTAAGCTGAACAGGTATTCCACCTTTGTGGGTTGAATTGTAAAAATCTCATGTAAAAAATATTTTAGTGGATGATCCCTCATACTTGGACACCATAGCTAAAATATTAAAGGGTGGAAAAAAGATTTAATCCCTTCAAGTGTCAAATAATTAAAATTTCTGGCAAAATTAAATAAAAATCGTAAGCCAGAAATTTAATTAATTGGAGTCAAAATTAAATGTCTGGAGAAATTAAATTCTCCAAGTGGAAACATTCATGGTATCAAAAGAATTAATTTTTGGAGGTCCCCCACCAAGGGAATATTGGAAATTTCAAGAAAAATTGGACCCTTGGACCTTGGTGGTTAAGTCAAAGTCAATTTTTTAAGGAAATTAGCTCAAAATAATTAATTTTGAGCTAATAAAAAATGGATTTAATGAGAAATTCGAAAATTCCTTAAAATATTTATTTTCAACAACTAAGATTAAAAGATCACCAAGGATTTATCAACGGCCAAGATTATTTTGACGAGGATCAAACCAACTAGCGGTTATTTTTCCACTTGGAAGATTTATCTATATATCAGAGAGTCATTTGTGTCAAAAGCCATCTGATGTTTAGCTAAGAAATTGTTGCAAAATAATGGACACTGCAGTCCCACTAGGAACATTTATTTGAATCATAATAAAGACTTTGGGATGCAGTTCATGGTGTTCAGTGTTCATCTAAGTCACAGGACACGTCCCTCGGGGTCTTGTGTCTCGTATTTCACGTGTTGGACACGAAAAATGCCCTAAAACGTGTCAATTTTTTTTCCTTTGTGTCCTCCAATCGAGACACATGTTTTGGACATGTCGAAAATGTGCCCTAACGTTTTTGGTTCTTAGGACACGTGTCCCATGAGAAGTGACATTTAAAACCTGCAACATGGTTTATTTTTGGGTTTTTTTTGTCATTGTTCACCACCGAAGTTGAGTTTGCTCGTCGCTGGAATCCAATTTGTTGTGCAATGTGAAGAATTCCATCAGATTCGAGCGCAATGCTCACAACTTCACATCGACCTGGACCTAGAGATGTAGGAAACGAGCGTTCGCATGCTTTGCTGAGAGTTTGGAGCACTTAAATTTCTTATAAGTTGTGGTATAGCCTACGGAACTTAACTTAATTATACACGAGTGACCATAAAAATCCCAGCTCCCCGTCATGTGCTCATTGCTCACTACACCTTCGAGGTCTAAAGGGAGGGAAAGCTTGATTAACGCTCTGGTCAACAATGAAGTTTGAACACATATAAATTTATAGCTCATAAACTACCTTATGTGAAGTTTGAACATGATCAAACTTGTTTGAAGTTAATAACAAAAATTATAGCATGAACAATGAACACTGAACTGTGAACATCATTGATGTAGTAAATTAATAAACTAACTAGTAAATTACTAAATAGTAAATAGTGTATACTAAATACTAAATAGATATCATCATGATTCATATCTATATGGATCAAGCACTATATTTCAGTGTTTTTTATATATATATATATATATATATATAATGTGTCCCACGTGTCCTGTTTCTGGGGTCGTTGCGTTTCGTGGTAAATACTCGTATTTACATGTCCTTCGTGTCTCGTGTCCTCATGTCATGTGACTTAGGTGTTCATTGATTTGTGGTATGTGCTGGGTATGGGCTTTCCTATATTGCGCTTATTAATTTTAAAATTTGTTTTTCATTAGATGGGGATAAAGTCATTCTATTAATAGATTCTAGGTTTATCTTAGATTATTTGATTCGCCATATGTCTAACAAATTTTCTTTAGAAAAATATATAGTGTTTGCAGATTCCCCAGTCCTTGGTCCCCAGGTTCACAAACTATAGGTATGAACTGACCTTGTTTGGACTCCAGATATTTATATGGTTGATCTAACTTCGCTAAGGTTATAGTGTGCATTGATTTTCCAAAGTATTATTAGCCATTTATCAAAGAAAATTAAAAAAAAAATATTTTTCAAAATTTATCTTAAAACCTTTGTATATTTGTAAATTTTGTAAATTATTTTTACTAGTGGGGTTTTGAGATTTTGTATATATTTGGGGTTTTGGGTATTTGTAAATCTATTTGTGTAGGTGAGATCTAGTAGAGAAAGTTGGAATAGAACTAGATCTAGGCCATTGAAGGTACATTCTATTTGTGCAAGTGAGATCTAGGTCTCTAAAAAATTTTGCAATGCCAGCCATTGAAGAATTTGCAGAAAAATTCAAATTTGAAGCAAATAAATTTTTTTTGAAGCTGGGGCTTTAATTTTCAACCCTCCCAAGGCCAGCATTGGCCTCTATCCCACCTGCGTCAGCCCTTTTTCCCTCTATGTCATCATCCTTTTAGGGCTTTTAGGGTTGGTTCTACCCTCTTGGGGCCTCGGCTTGCCCTTCTAGTCCTTGCATTAGGGTTCCAAGGCCTTTCTAGGCCTAGTCGTGGGCCTAAAAGGCCTCGGCCTCCCTCAGAAGCCCTAGATGATTGCCTCAAAGGTTAGTTGTGGCCTCTTTGGGCCCAAATTTTTCCTATCCCCCCAGCGTCAAGCCTTTTAGGGCTTTCTCTTTCTCCTTTGCCCTTCGCTTTCCCTTCCTTGGCCCTTTTTTGACCCATTTTCAACTCTCTTTGGCCTCTAAACCTAGATGCTAGCCCTTTCTTGAGCAATTAGCCCTCTCATAGCCCTAATTTGACCCTTAGTCACTTCTGAAATTTTCAGAACTGAATGCTTGGTGGGTTTTGCAGGGAAAAGTTGCTCAAAGTTAGTGTTTTCAAGTGAAAAATCATTGGAGAAATTTTTGGCAACTTGGGAAAGTCCATCTACAAGGCCTTGGGCCTAGAGTTTGCTCTATAAACCCTAGATTTATCTTTGTTTTGTTATAGCTGTAAAATCATCTTCATAACAGTGATATAAGTGCCCTAATAACATATTTAATTGGTCAAAATACTCTAAAATTGCATAATAAAATTTTCCTAAATTTTTGGCCACTTATGTATTGCATATCTAGCCTAAATCTAAATTTTAGCTTGCTGGAATTTCTCTGCATAACAGAATAATCAAATTTGATATTTTCTGAATATCACACCTAAGAGTGCTCAAAATTTCAAATTTTTAGTTTTGGCAAAATTTTCCAAGTTTTGGGCTTGACTTGACAATTGTTATAGCATCAATAGCTCGCTGATTTCTGATTTACTCACAGTTGTAATAAGTTATTTCAAATCTGATATGTCACTAAATATTGCATCTTAAAGTGGACTAAACTCATAATTTACATTAATCAAAGTGTTGGGCATCTCACTGAGCATCTCTAGTTATCATAGACTTGTTGTTTCTTGGGTCTACATTGATTTGTTTGTTGCTGTCATAAGTCTCTTACTATTGTTATATCATTCACTTGTTGCTCATTGGAACATAACTTGCATAAGTGTTTTCATAGTTTTACATTCTATTATTCCTTGTTGCTAGCATTAACATTGTGCTTTCCTTGTGAGTTTATATGTTCATACTTAACATTAATAAGCTCATTCACTAAAGCAATCTAATTATAACTTCCGTTGGTATTGAGTATCATTTGAAATCTAATTGCAATTGTGGCATTGGCATAAGTTCATTGGTAATCTTCATTGGAATATCTTGAGTAATTGTGTTTGGCATCTTGAATCATTGGCTAATTGATAAGTGGATAATTTTCTCTAAGTTCTTGTTGATTTGGGGTAGCATCGGATGTGCTCTAAGCCTCAAATTTTGCAGGGAGGCTTGGGCACATATATTCCAAAGAACCCAGAAAGCGTTTTGGGAAATTCCACCCAGAGACAATTACATTAAAGTAATTAATATTTTTTAATTGGACCCTAAGTCTAAACTTAGGAAATTAGAAATATTAATGGGTATTAATCTAATTGAGGGTGTAACATCTAGAAGAAGACGGAGATCAAGCCAAAATGATCTGAACCTTTGATTAGGAGTTAATTTAGGTTGTTGGTTGTTCAACATAAAGATATAAGAAGGGGCTTGAGGGTCATTTGAAAAACACACTGAGAGATCAAGAGATCAAATTTCTAAAGTGAAAAGTTCTTAGGAGGAAATTTTGATCGAGGAGATTTCTTGCAGAGAGGGGCAGTGAGATCCAAAAGAATGAAGTTTTCCTAGGTCGGAGAGTACGAGGCAGAGAGAGGGCAGAATGACGTCTAAAGAGAGGCAGACATGGACCACGCAAAACTGACGCAGTGGCAATGCAAGCCTTAGAGGGAGATCGAATTCCTTTGAGGAAATCGAGTTTTAGTAGTTAGGAGTCGGGGTGTGAGATCAGGAGGCAGTGATTCGAATTTTCCAACCAGCAGAGAGTCCAGAGAAGGAGCACAATGATAGCCAATAGAGGTGACACAGGAACTGCACAGGAGTGACATAGTTCTGCGCAGAGGCTCCAGTTCATCGTGATCAGACTCAGATTCTCCCAGTGACAGGGTGAGATCATTTCACCATTCATTTTGTCCAGTTTCTCTCTGTATCGAATAGCTAGTTGAGCGTCCACGAATTGTACTCAGATTTACTCCTACATAATAATAAAACCCTCATATCTGCTTCTCCGATTTTCCTGCATTGGGTTTTTCCGGGGACATTTGTCCAAAAATAACAGTGTCAATTGTGTTGTATTTTCTTTCTTTCTCATCTTCTTGTTTCCGCATAATATTTAATTAAGTGAAGACTGTAGTGTATATGTTTCGATATTTTCCATAGGAAACTGCAAATAATTTGGTTGATTAATTTAACAAATAGAAGAAACATTATCAGTTGCTGCAGTAGGGTTTCCCGTTGTGGAATTTTCACATGGTATCAGAGCTACAGGTGAAGCAAGAAGAGAAGAGCAGGTAGATTCAGCGCTGAGCAGAAGAGGGAAATCGAAAAGTTGCAAGAGGCAGTAGTTCGAAACCCTAGAGGGTTTGCGCAGTTCTTAGCCGGAGGGCTGAAATTTCAAGGCAGTCTCTCTTCAAGAGAGTCGACGGAGAGAAGGGTTTCTAGATCGAATTTTTGTCAGGGCAGAGGGAGCAGCGCTGAAGCCTCAGCGTGAGGAGAGCTAGTGGGACGCAGATTTTTCTGCAAGCATTTTGCTGGGCAAAAAATCGTTAGAAGAAAGAGAAGCACTACTGAGGGAATTTCTTCCTCAGAGAATTCCTAGCCAAGGAATTCGAATTCTCTAGAGCTGAGCAGCAACAAGGGGCAGCAATTTTACTAGCTCCAACAGGCAGTGCATAGGCTAGCCCAACGGCAACACAGAAGAGAGGAGATTTTCGGCATTTGTGGCAGAAATGGCAACCAGTGGCTTGAGGGATCAGGACAGGATGGACAGAGCATCCAACTACGTCATATGGAAGGCTAGAATGTCATTCCTTCTAGATGAGCATGCCCTCAAGACATATGTCGACAACGTGGTGGTTGTGCCTGTAGATCCAGATCTGCTGAAGAAATACAAATCAGAAATGGCGAAGGCCAAGAGGACGATCCTTGATGGAGTAAAGGATCACGTAGTGTGTCATGTCGCTAGCAGAGGGACTACTAAGGAGATGTGGGATGCCTTGGCAACGCTATATCAGGGATCTTCCGAGCAACGAAAAATGTATTTGGAGCAAAAGTTGAGATCTGCTCAAATGTAGAAGGGAGAGCGTGTGGATCCATTCCTCAAGAATCTGAAGGAAACCCGTGCTGAGTTGTCTACTATGGGGCATACAGCTTAGGAGTCAGAGTTGGTTAGACTAGCCCTCAATTCTGTCTCAGATGAGTGGCAAATCTTTGTCCAGAGTATCCTGGGTAGAGCAACATTGCCGAATTGGGATGAGATGTGGGTAACTCTAAAACAAGAGGAACTGAGGTAAGACTTAGTCAACGTCAAACTTGACAGAAGTAGCTGCGACAGTGGGTTGAAGCCCAAGGAGGAGGAGGATAATGCAGCCCTTGCATCGAAGGGACAGCAAGAGCAGCGAAGACGTAAGAAGGACGTCTCGAAGATCAAGTGTTTCAAATGTGGTGAGATGTGTCACTACGTTACTTAGTGTCCTCTCAAGAAGAAGTACAAGGATGAGAAACACGATCTGAAGGTTGCGCCCGCGAAGATCAAAGAGGAGTTCACCATGACAACCGAGGTACCTCCAGGAAGGAGGTGGGCTAATTTGGAGCTATAGTTTGAAAGAGCTACAGATGGGAAAGATCCTTGAGGAGTCCACCTCTTGGATCAATACCTTGTTACGGGAGCCCAGATAAGAAGTAGCAGGATGGACTAGTGCCAGATGATACCGAGGAGTGTCAGGGAGACAATTGTAGTGGCTAGGAGCGTCAGAGACTGAACAACAAAGAGTAGAGTTGGCAGCAGTGCAAATGGCACAAAGCAGAGGTCAGCAACAGCACAGTATATTCAAAGGGTCAGTGCAGAGACTAGCAACAGTTAGGATCCAGCATTCACGTGGTATCATACTTAACTCAGTTAGTTCAGTAATTTTGGATGTTTTTTCGTTGCTGATAGAGTAGCAACAACAGTTTGCGATGCAATGGCAATTGGTAGTGGCAATGCTAGCAGCAGCACAAATGCAACACTTGAGAGGGAGTTGTAGTATGGATGCAGTGTTGACAGTGGTAGTGTCAGCAGTAGTACAGTTACAACAACAACAACGCAATAGTTGATGGACAACATGTCAGACATCAGTAGCGCAAAGGACGATGCTTCAGAGTCAGAGCAGTATGCAGCAACAGTATATTGCTAGAGCACATTCCTCGCTAAGAGGGAGTGTTGATTTGGGGTAGCATTGGATGTGCTCTAAGCCTCAAATTTTGCAAGGAGGCTTGGGCACATATATTCCAAAGAACCCAAAAAACGTTTTTGGAAATTCCACCCAGAGACAATTATATTAAAGTAATTAATATTTTTAATGGGACCCTAAGTCTAAACTTAGGAAATTAAAAATATTGATGGGTATTAATCTAATTGAGGGTGTAACTTCTAGAAGAAGACGAAGATCAAGCCAAAATGATTTGAGCCTTTGATTAGGAGTTAATCTAAGTTGTTGGTTGTCCAACATAAAGATATAAGAAGGGGCTTGAGGGTCATTTGGAAAACACACGGAGAGATCAAGAGATCAAATTTCTAAAATGAGAAGTTCTTAGGAGGAAATTCTGATCAAGGAGATTTCTTGCAGAGGGGAAGAAGGAAGTTTTCCTAGACCGGAGGGTACGAGGCAGTGAGAGGGCAAAACGACATCCAAAGATAGGCAGACGCTGGCCCACGCAGGGCTGACGCTGTGGCAACGCAGACCTTAGAGGCAGATCGAATTCCCGTTGAGGAAATCGAGTTTCAGTAGCCTGGAGTCGGGGTGTGAGACGGGAGGTAGAGATTCGGATTTTCCTGCCAGCAAAGGGTCCAGAGAAGGACCATCGTGATACCCAATAGACGTGACACAAGAACTGTGTAGGAGTGACGCAGTTCTACGTAGAGGCTCCAGTTCAGCGTCATCAGACTCACATTCTCCCAGTGACAAGGTGAGATCATTTCACCATTCATTTTGTCCAGTTTCTCTCTGTATCAGATTGCTAGTTGAGCATCCAAGAATTGTACTTAGATTTACTCCTGCATAATAATAAAACCCTCAGATCTATTGCACTAGTGGACATTTGTCCAAAAATAACAATGTCAATTGTGTTGTATTTTCTTTCTTACTCATCTTCTTGTTTCCGCAGAACATTTAATTAAGTGAAGACTACAGTGTATATGTTTCGATATTTACCGTAGGAAACTGCAAATAATTTGGTTGATTAATTTAACAAATAGAAGAAACATTATCAGTTGCTGCGGTAGGGATTCCCGTTGTGGAATTTTCACACTTGTTATCAATTGGTGTTGAACATTGGCACTTGTATTCTTAAGCACTTGTCTTGTTTTAAGATTGTTTTCCAATTATTGTTAAGTACTTTTATCATTAAAGGCTAATCACAAATATAAGTACTTAAAGACTTAACCAATCTTAACTCAAGTGACTTCACTCATAATCATTGCATAAGCATTTTAGGCTTAGCTTGCATTAAAAACTTACCTCCAAGCATAAGTTTGGTTAGTAGACTCTTAGGACAACCTTCTCTCATCTAGCTTGAAGGATCCAACCCTTCTTAGTGGTTAACACAGTGACCTTGCAGTTGTCAGAGCCACAGTCTCTGCAACGCCAAAGGCACTGGGTGGTTGGAACATAGGGGGAGGTATTGTTAATCAAGCCTTTGCTTGCTTCCCGTTGGCTTCCATTCCACAACCTACTCTGAAGATTGTTTCTCAAAACAGTTAAGGGAAAGGTTCCATTTAGATTACGCATATAATATGAAATTAACCAAGATTCTTGCATCACACTTAGGTCTTAGGGGTTGTATCTCATATAGGTTAGTCAATCATATAAACAGCGGTTTTCCATTTGGTTAGTTGGTCATAATTTATAATAAGAAAGAACTTTTGACTCCATAAGGCACTGGTCTCAATTCTAAATCTAATTGAATCCTTAATCTTGCTAAATTTTCAACAAGTAGCTAGGCCACTCAACTGTGTCTCTCGGGCAAGTTGGTTCCCAACTTGCTTTCCATCATCTCACTTCCATAGGGACTACCCCCCATAGCCTGTTGTTGGGAGACAACTAGAACGGAGTGGGTGAGGATCAGAGTGACAGCGCCCGCCCTGAGCCGTTGTCGCAATGCCTATACAATCCAGGTGATAACAAGTCCAAATAGAACTTTGACTCTTTGACTCAATAAAACCTAGAAGCATGAAGAACATGCTTATCTAATAAAATAATAATAAAGATTATTTTTCTTCTTTTTCTTTTATATAAAATATACAATGATACAAGTACAAATATATTTATGAACACTGAACCTAGTTACATTTTCTAACACTCCCTCTTAACTAGGGAGGTATTCATAATTCCATAATTGGTACAAGGATACTTCTCAAATTGAAATATTCTCATAAGAAGAGTTGGATTGATAAGCCATCTTTTAAGCATCAACATCATAACCAACATTGTCAAATTACAACATAGCAAGGCCTTAACTTGACAAGCTCTAACTCTCCACAAGACTAGAGCACAATGTTGGGAGGCATACATATGGACACCTCAGCCTCTCAAGGCACATACCCCATCTGAATGTTCACAAGGTATGTCCTTTTAGGACTATTCTTATCTTGGATTCCCAATCCTCAAAGAATATCAGTCCTCTTCGACCACTCTTATCTTGGATACCCTGTCAGATCCTCAAAGAGTGTTGGTCCACAAGACTACTTCCTATCTTGGATTCCCAATCCTCAAGGAGTACCAGTCCCAGATGCTTATCAATCCTCCATTCTCCCTCCCAGTGTGATACACTAGACATACAATGGTTAGTCCTGGCCTAGTGCATGACACATATGGAGAATATGGTGTCCACCATCACTCCCTCTTAGCCAGGGAGGAGGTCCTTACTCCTCAAATATGAAGGAGATTTCTTGCTCCCTCTCAATCAAGGAGACATCATCACAATCCTTAGTTGGTCTCATACTTCATCAATGCATCAACTACTTGTTCTTTCGTGGAGATCTTAGTGGTAGTTGCAAAGACTCCTATCTTGCAATACATCATGTCATCTTCATGACATGTTTTATCGACTCCTAGCAGCATCATGTCATATCATACTTCGAGCTTCTTGGATCTCTGTCAATCATTAAAAAACATTGTCATCAACTAGTTCATCTGTTTTCTACAAGGAGTCGATCTTCCTCACAGCTGCTAGCACATATCCTCTTCCTTCATAACATAGTTTTGCCTCATAGGTCATATTAAATTTGTTCTCATGCTTGTCTGAGCCATCAAAAGTGCTATCCATACAATTCATGTGTTCCATGATCGAACCACGCATCATAATCAAGAAAACTCTCCTTCCAACCTTTTCACATGCTTTTGCAAATTGTCCTACCAAGGAGCCAAGTTATATGCCAAGTAGATCATCAATATCAGAGTTGCCAAATTACATATCCTCTTAGAGTGTCATGTCAGATTCTACTACTTGCTCCTTTTGAAGTCAACATTCCTTTGCATATTCTATCTTCATGTTGCAACAAGTTTCTGCTTCAGCATTCAATCATCAATGTGTTCCTGGAATGAACTCATCAGTTGGAAGCTTCAATATCATGAGGGTCCCTACAACTCCCTCTTTCTATCATGCTCATCATTATCAAGAAGTCATCATCAAGCAGAAGTCTTGCTTTACATTTTTCTTCCATCCTCATCTTGCTTCCACAATTTTAACAACCTTCATTATGTGCCTGTAATTCTCATCAAGTACAACCAAGCAAAATATACAAAGACAAGAGCATGATGTCAATCTTGCCAATCTAGGGTTTTCATTATTTCAAAAGAGTACTTCTAGGGTTCTAATTACAAACCCTAAATATTCTTTGACCTAACCCTTATTAGGGTTTTTTCTTTTAGCAGAGACACCCAGTCCTAGGGTTTGTCTTTAAGCCCTAGGTTTTATCTTAATCCAACTTTCACTAGGGTTTAATACATACCCTAGAGCCTTTCTCTCAAAACTATTTTATGTTAGGGTTTCGAGATATTTTTAATATCAAAGAACACTCAGCGTGCAAACCCTAGATACCATTTCCCAAGAGCTAAGGATTCCTTAGAGGGAACAATTAGTTAGGGTTAGGGTTTTTCTAGGTTAATCCTTTGCTTCAAGGGTTAATTTAATCTAAGCTAGGGTTCAAAAACCCTAAATACCAAGAGTCTTCAAGACCCTAGCAACTTCATAGTCATTAAGACCGACAACAAAGAAATTGCAAAATTCTACAAAAACCCTAACCATACTTTTGACATACCTCGTATGCAAAAACTATGTACCTCTGATTTCCATGATTACGGGGAGTTGCTTCAAAGAGACATTTGTACTTCATTTAGTTCTCAAAGCATTATGTCTTGCACTTTGCAGAGATCTAGTCTCACATGTATCAACTTCATTCAAAAAGCAGACAACTTCATTTTCATAGCGCAAAGTTGAGCTTCATGGATATATTATTTTCACATCTAACACAGTCTTCGTCTATATAATTATTCTTTCACAAGCTTTATGCCATGATAGGGTAATCTTTATATAGATCCAAACTTCAGGTTGGCTTTTTATATTAAAATTTTGCTTCCTTACATCATATATAGATGAGAGATTTTCATGGCTTTTAAGTTTTGTCACTATCACTATTGTCCTTAAATTGTTGTCATATCGTCTCATTGTTCCTTCTACTTATAAAAACTTCACAATAGAGTTACTGTCGCACTTCATTAAATTAAGTTCTTCAGCTGCCATATTGATATCAAGGGTATTATTGTCTCTTTTAAATTGTTGTCATGTAAAACTCTGTCTCATCGACAAGTCTCCAGGTCACTATAGATATACGATCCATATAGTTTGTTGAGTAAAGTTCTTTGACATTTTGCAATTTCGCTTTAATCGCTTCTTTCAGATTTCAAGTCAGCTACACAAAATTTGCTTTTCTTTTAAATATAAGAAGGATGATGCTCATCACTTCACATACAAAGATGGGCCTAAGATCTGCATATAGCTTTGTGTCAAGAAATATCATTCCTACAGGTTGCCATCCAACTCGATTTATAAGCGGTTCAAGACCTTGGGATGTATTTGTCAAAATCCATCTATTACACTATTATCATAGTCTCACTGTCATGGTATTGTTTTACAATAATGGATGCGAGCCATGGTATGAGTGATGTCGCTATGTAAGTCTGAGCCAGTATATACAAGGAGAGCCACGTGCCACACGATTCAAGCTATTGTATAGAATATGTCAGTTAATATGAGTCAATGTTTATAGAGAATGAGACACACATAGAAATGATGTCACGACTCATGGGCTGCAAGTCACAGTTCTCATTAATTGTGTAAGCCACCAAAATAAAGTCAAGTGAACCACAGTGATTTCGATGCCACTGTAATTTCGATACCAATTTTGATGTCACAGTAATTTTGATGTACAAAGGAGCATAGCCACTTCAGAATATGATCCACAAAAATAATGAGCCATCATATGTGACTCATACAAATAGACCACTTATATAATAGAATTGTACGCAAGCCACATAGAAAATATAGTGATCCATTGTTATAATAATGTGATGCTACAGTGTGAGTGAGGGAACTACAACATTGTGTAAGCCATATATGAAATGTCAAGCAAGCCAGAGATTTAACAAGAACAAGTCATACATCTTTGTATTGATTTGATCCATATTGTAATGATCCATAAATCTGAGCCACAAATTAATATATACGTAATTGTAGATTTGAGCCACAAATATATATCTAGCCACAAGCTACAGGAACAGAAATGCGAGTCACGAGCATTGATCATGGTGCTCTGAGATGTGATGACATCGTGATGTAAAGTAATGCCACATGAATGCGATTCCATGAACCTTAGATCTTTAAGCCACAGACTAGGCCACTGTACCTCATAGATAACCATATGAGTCAACCAGACCTTAGGGCCAAATCAACGAACCATGTAGATACAGTGTCATTGTTATATATAGATGCGAGAATCACAGAGATGTGAATGTAAGCGAAATAAGAACCAATCACAGAAACATGCCATAGATGAATCATTGTGTATAAATGCAAACCACTGTATATTGTATATAGATTCGAGCCTCAATAATATGTGTCATTGAATATCAACAAGAATCAAGGAATGCGAGCCTAGGAACATAAACAAACCTTGATACAGAACATAATCAAGTCAAGCTTCAAGATGCATGATATTTTTATGTCAACAGAGTGATCTTCAAGCCTCCTTCAAACTTTAGCTCTGATTCCATGTTGAGAAATCAGGAGGCTTGCATATTAAATTAGATTTCTCTTTCTTTGATAATTGTTTGTGAAGTTTGTTGGCTTCTTATTAATTTAATTATGTTCTATTTCATCAAACAATTATCAAATGTAAAAGCATGAAAATCATTGTACACAAGAAACACAAGATATAGGATCCAAGTCAGGGCAAAACCCCTCCAATGGGAAAACCAAAAAAAATTCTCTTCTTATAGAATCAGATCAAAGTGAGATATCCAAGACCCATGACCAACCTTCTAGATGCCAAGCCAAACCCTCCTTCCACACAGCAAATTCATCAATAGCAAGATACCAACAACAAATCTTCAAAAAGAGATATGATGAGGTAGAGCTTCCACAAACCCTTCTCCAACTTCAGACTTCAACCCTCCTGCGAAATTTCAGAACCAATTGAGTGAATTGTGTGTCCAAATGAGCTCAAACCATCCTCTATTTATATTGTCAAGAGGGGTGCGAATAGACATGTCTTTTGGGGCTGGGCCAACTTGACAAGTAGGTCGGCTTGGCATCTAGAAGAATTTTTGACCCAAATTACATATTTAAATTTTTTTTCCTTTTTCTTTACAATAGGTCCAAATAGGACTTTGACTCTTTGACTCAACAAAACTTAGAAGCATGAAGAACATGCTTATCTAATAAAATAATAATAATTATTATTATTTTTCTTCTCTTTCTTCTTTTTCTTTTACATTAAATATACAATGATACAAGTACAAAGATCTTTATGAAAACTGAACCTAGTGATATTTTCTAACACAAATATGTGGTCTGATGGAAACGAAAAGGTTGATAACTATGAATGCAAAAATATGAAGCTACTCCTAAAGCAGCAACGAGTATTGCTTCGAAGGTCAGATGTTTCTGGATGGGAAGCATTTTTAAAGAACCTTGTTAACAAGCACGATCACCTTGGGGAGTATACTGGTGAATTGATTTCACATCAAGAACCTGATAAGCAAAGAAAGATTTATGATCGAGAAGACTCCTTCCTTTTCAACTTGAACAATTAGTACATTCTTGATGCATACCGAAAGGGAGATAAGTTGAAATTTGCAAATCATTCACCAAGTCCAAATTGCTATGCAAAGGTGATCATGATTGTTGGTGATCATACAGTGGGATTAGAGCAGATCGTGCAGCACCCGAAATTGCAATTGCTTGAGGACAAGCAATGTCGGGAAGGTGAGACTGTAATGTCCTCTTCGAATTGGTTACCCAAGGTGGGGGATGTAGTAGCCTATTTAACCCCATAGGCTATAGTCATTTGTAAAAGGAGAACCCCATTATTATTTGGGTAACATTAGATAATTTGGGGTAAATGGAGGGAAAATTGCAACAGAAGTCAAATTTTGGGCAAATGGAGGGAAACTTGTGAGTCACTCAAAATTTAAATTAGGAGGGTAAAACCCCCAAGGAAATCTATAAAAAGGAGAGAGGAGATTCATTTTGATGATCATGTTTTGGAGGATATTTCTGATTTGTGAGCTGAGGCTCTTGGAGGGTTTTAAGACCCTTTATCCCTGATTGGTTTCGATGGTGAAAGATTCCACCCTATCCAACCCCTTCCCCTCATTCTGCATGGTATATTTTTTGAGGCATAATTCTCTTGTTTGTGGTGATCAATGGAGAAATTTTGTGGCACGATTTGTTTGGACAACAAAGGAGCAGATGAAGCCTGTCCAAGGCATTTCCAGGGACAGCAAAGGTCAAACCTGGGCAGCAAACAGCCCTGAAAACCCTCCCTGAGGCATGCAGCACCTTTAAAGGAGTTCCTGGGGCAGCGAATTTATTCAAGGAAGAAAATCTTGGCAGCAGAGTTCCCCAAGGGCCCTACCTGAGTCAGGAGCCACCTTGAAGACATTTTTTGTAGCAGAAAAGTATTAACTAGGGCAGCAAAACCCTAATAAGGCAGCAGCTCACTTGAGGGTCTGTTTTCTGTGACAGCGAGGTTGGTTTAAGGCCTTACTGAGCTAAGGGTTTCCTGGGAGGCTCCTCACTCGCCGCGGCATATCTCGAGACAGATAAGAGATCAATGATCTGCCCCACCTGTGGTCTGGTTGGGACAGCGAGGCTACTTAAGGCAGAATAGGGCTGATTTGAAGTAGCAGCATCACCTTTGTGTGGATCTGTGGCAGAAGGATGAGTCGGAGGTGTATTTCATGAACTGTGGCAACAGAAATCTGGTTGGTTGGACCAAGGCAGCAAAGAGGAAGAAATTCTAAGGCTGATTGCATGGTCAGGCTAAGAGTAGTAGGTTAATAGGGTTTGCTGATAATTTAGCAATTGTTATGTATCTAATCTGTAGAGTGAAGTTGGAAGGACTGTGGGTTTAAACCCAGTATGTACTGTTGGATTGGTTTCTTGTATATGAGTTGTTGATGCTGGTTACACTGTTTATTGCATTCAATATTGTTTCTTTATTTGCAATATTGAAGGAACACTGTGGTACTAGTTAAAATACAAATCTGTCATACACTCTTTTCAACCCTAAGGGCAACTTTTCCCTAAGGGATACTACAGAGATTAGAGATGTAGCCTTGTATAAATGATAATGGAATATATGCTCATAAATATTAAAGAGGGTCTGTGGTTCACAATTTACCGCAATGTACAGTGACTTGAGTGGATGCTAGGATATCATGTACACAGATGCAGGAAAATGGTGGTTAGGTACATAACTCATATATAAAAAAATTTCCTATGTGACAAATTATATACAGCCCTAGTTGAAGAGTGCATGCTTGGAATGGAATGCTCTAATAGGATCTATACATTATCATATACCTTTGCTGGAAATGTCAAAACATATATATGTGTATTCCCAAAACATGACACTAAACTCTCACTGCCCAGATGTAATGTCAAAGGATACAGAAATTAGAATGTATTATGGGCTCTTGTCCTTGTAGAGGATTATCCCTTCTAACTGTTGTTGCTGCTCAGAAGAAATTCCGAGTGAGCTGATCACAACATTAAAGACTGTCATGTCCCCACTTTTATTTTTCTTCATAGTACAGCTAGGGTGGATTTCCAGGGCAAGGGATGGCCAAGTTAGTGGAGCAGGTTTATGTCATCAGGGGTTCCAATGGAGTTTTGAGGAGTTTTCATGGGGTCCGATGGCATTCGCTTGGCATATTCATCATTATGAGCAGTTCCGCACATCTTGTTTTTGGTTCTGTGACTTTTTGATAATTCACGTAAAACATGGTTATTATCAGCATAAGTTAATTAATTATGTTTGAGATGGCATTCCGGGGAGATTAATGGACAAAACACCTCACTGTAATAGCTTGTTGGAACCGGAACAGGAAGATTTACAGGATGGAATGCTGAGAAGTGACTTCCAGCGGCCAAAGAAAGTATGGTGGGCAATTTATCATTTTCCTTAGTTAAAAATGAATTTAATTAGTCATTGAATTAAGGAAAATTAATTAATCAAAGGAAATGGCCCAAAAGTGACTTAAGTAAAATAAAATAAACTAAAAGAGGGCCACTTAAGATAAAGTCAAAGGAGGAGCTTCTAGAATAATAATAAAATAATAAAATAAGATGCTTATAGAGAGTTGGAGATCTATCCATCAGATCTATAAAAAGAAGAAGAGAAGATCATTTGGGACATCTTGGATTTGATATTGCTTCTTGTATGAGAGGTTGAGAACCTGGTTTTCTACTCCATTGGTAGCCCCAGGACAGAAACCCTCGGGTGATTTAGTGAGATTGGGCGAATACCCATCTCCCCTTGGTGGATTCATTCAGAATTCACAAGAGCTCTTATTGGTTGCATGTTTCATTTTGAGAGGCCAGATTTAGTGCCATAGCAGACACATTTTGAGGCCAAATCTAGTTTGCAGTTGTTGTTTTGAGCTTCTCAGCTATTTCATATTGTTATGTACTCCTGTTTTTGGTTGATATAATAAAGCTGAGATTTCCTTCTGCTCATCAGCGTTATTTGCATGTTCTATGTTGTAAAATTTTAAATGGAAATCTTCTGCTTCTGAATGGAATTTTATTTGAAGTGAATGATAATTACAAGGGAAGGGTTTGTTCCAAATTTTCTTCATTTGGGACATTACAAAGACAGATGAAATCATGACTGGGTTAGTGTATTCTATTATTCACATGAGTTGATAACCAGCATGTCATTCAATAATTTAGGGTTTATATTGCTCTTACATTGTAAAAGATCACTGGGGTGGCAATGGCACTGTAATTTCAAACCATGGTCATACATAAAAAAAAAAATTAGAAAAAGAATACGGTAAATGTCTTACTTTTGTATGTTATATACTATAAAGATAACATTAACTTATTTCCTTGTACATTAGATGGCACTTTTATTTGGAAAACAAGTTTATTGGATGTACTACAATTTTCATATGCACAAGTTAATCACAATCTCTCAAAGTATGTTCTAATAGTCATCACATGCTTGAACCAATTCAAATTTTAACAAATGGCTAAGATTATATTTTCCAATCAAATAGCTGTTGCAAAAAATATAAATATTAAATTTTTACTAGCATACTGTTAATAACTGTAGCCTGCTAATCCATTCACTGTATTTTCTTTCATTACCATTTCAAGCAGACTAATAACTATTGAAAACTGTCCTCCTGAGATATCAAATATGTATATTACAAAATATTCATCAAAGAGAGAACTAACATACCTTGATAAGGATACACTGAAGAGGGGCCCAGAGGCAGATAGTGACCATATGGTGCATTATGCCCCGGTGGAGGATAACCACCCTGTGGAGGGAATCCCAAAGGAGGGTATCCTGAAGGTGGGTATCCTGCAGGAGGGTATCCCGAAGGTGGATATCCTGAATATTGTAAATGTCTTACTTTTGCAGGATATATACTATAAAGGTAACAGTAGCTTATTGCCTTGTACATTAGATGGCACTTTTACTTGGAAAGCAAGTTTATTGGATGTACTACAATTTTCATATACAGAAATTAATCACAATCTTTCAAAATGTGTTCTAACAGTCATCACATGCTCGAAGCAATTCAAATTTTTAACAAATGACAAAGATTATGTTTTCCAATCAAATAGCTTTTGCCAAAAACTAAATATTAAATTCTTACTAGCATACTGTTAAGAACTGTAACCTGCTAACCCATTCACTGTATTTTCTTTCATTACCATTTCAAGCAGACTAATAACTATTAGAAACTGTCTTCACAAGAAACCAAAAATGTATATTATAAAATATGCATCAAAGAGATAACTAACATACCTTGGTGAGGATACTCTGAAGAAGGGCCCGGAGGCGGATAGCCACCATATGGAGAAGGATAGGCTCCTGGTGGAGGTCCATGTTGAGGGTGACCATATGGTGCATTATGCCCTGGTGGAGGATAAACACCCTGTGGAGGGTATCCTGCAGGAGGGTACCCTGAAGGTGGGTATCCTGCGGGAGGGTATCCTGCAGGAGGGTATCCCGACGGAGGATATCCAGAAGGTGGGTATCCTGAAGGAGGGTATCCAGAATGTGGGTATCCTGAAGACGAAAGGCCATATAAAATGTTTGAGAACAGCCCCTTGTCCCTTTCTTCGGCCTCTTGTCCCCGTTTATCACCTCCTCTCATTCTTTTGTTTCTTGTGAACTGAAAAATTAGTGGAAATGAATCAAATTGATGAAGTAACGTGTAATGGAGTTGAATTTAAGCATTTGACATTTCATATATACTTCAGCTGGCAAGTTGTGGTTATCAGTAGACAATTCTCCAAATACTCATTTAAAGTTAATTTCTTAAGGATGGAATAGATGATAAACTGTTTCTCTGACCCAGTTTAGTAGATCAATTTGAACAAACAGAAATTCTTGGATGTCAGGACCAATGTCCCAGCAACAAACAACAAGCAACAACCTTAGGAAATGTTGAAGATAGAATACACTGCAGCTATGCAAGGCACAATATATCCAGATGCAGCTCGTATAGGGAGAACACAGTTGGACAGCAGAATTATGCTCGATGCACTTCACAAATCTGAAATGTTGACTACCTGTCACAAACAGTCAGCAACTTAACCTCAATAGCAGACACCACCAATCCATTCTCAAAATACATTAAATGCTTTTTAATTCAACTAGGTTCTTTCCCTCGCATGTCATAAGCTTCAACAAAACAGATAAAATTACAAGTCTTTCTCTAATACCCACACATTTCTTCGAAGCAATTTAAACAATATATCACTTGATTTCCATTTGTTTGTGCTATGGTTTTGAAGTTTGAACATTAAGGTTGCTTAAATGCAAAATCTATATGTGGGTAGCTTCAGATGTGGGTCTCGACTCTCATCCAACCAGGAATACATCTAACCATGTTTCATGTAAGAAGACTTTGACTCACTCGATACTACACCAATATCTTGGCTTCTACCAGCTTTCCCCTAGGATTCTTCTAAGTGAGATAAGGCCAGTTTAAACAGTAATGTTTTGGTTTTGAATATTATTTCTCATGAAGTGGTAAATAATTGCCAAAATAATGGTCAAGTAGGTAGCAATAGAGCTTGCCTAATAACTAACTATTGCCACATACTTTTTAGGCAGTGAGAACAAAAGATAGTTTGACAGATACGTTAGATTGATTACTAATTCAAAATGATTCACTCCTTAAAGATATAAAAATTGCAAGAAAACGAGTTTACTGAGATGTTAGATTGATCCCCAATGAAATGTGAATGTCACATCACTTCTACAAAGTTTTTACCAATAGAATGAGATATCCCAAAGTGATGCCGATATGTTTTTGCCAAAGACAATTTCAATCCAAGTCACAAGGCAGTACTGAAGTTAAAAGATCACAGATCATCCATCCACAACAAGTTATCCATGAGTTTGTAAAATATGTTTGATAGTGCACACATGAATTTATGACTTCTATCCTTTAGAGAATACACTTGACAGAAATGATTAAAGTCTCAAGGTGTATATCACTGCTTAAGTTGCCAAAGTGTGTATTAACTCATTTATCATTTAACTTTCCACCATAACTCATTCACAAAGTGTGCATTAAAATCATGAATAATACCCAGCAGCACTTAAAAATTAGGGTGACATAACAGCCAGCACTGTAAAAAATAAACCATGAGAGTCAAAGAAAAATCCTCACATAGAGATAGTTATGACAAAGCAATCTTAAAAAAGGTGCATGTCTGTAAAATGATTGTAAGTTCCAGTGTTAATGTGAACCATGCATCATTTATCCAAATCAAACAGGTTTAACCATTGATTCACATATTTGTGTATTGCCTTGATCTATGCTTGCGTGTATTTTATGTATGACTGTCAAAGCAAAATGCTGTGTGAATTCCCAAGTGTGAGAGTTTTCAGAGAAGAAACTTAGGTGTTGTAAGCCTAGTTGAGACTTAGACTAGCAGACATGTTTGAGTTGTCATGAATCATGTCTTAGTTTAGCGGTCGTAATTAAGGGGGAGTTTTAAAATTAGCTAATTACTCTCGTATACAGAGAGTCTAGATTTAGAGTGTGAGTTGATTGAGTCAAGTGTGTGTCAGTTCGAGTTTAGTCTTATATTTGGAAAGATTAAAATTAGTATGTGTTTACATGTTAAAGTTAGCATCAGTTGAGTTGTTAGTTGAAAAAGCATAAATACCCCACAATGGGTTCATTGTAATCAATCAAGTTTGACTGATCAATAGAAGAGTAGCAGCTCCTTTGTTTTGTGTGTGAATTCTGGTGCGAAATGTGTCTTTCCTCCTCTACTTTTCCATCAGCACTCGCATTAAGTGCAGAGCATATTTAGCCAATCCTATTTTGGCTAGTGCGTGCTTAAGAGGACAAACCCAAAGCGTAAAGTTTGTGAATACATGTTATATATTGCCTTAAGAAAATTGAGAGCTTCTAATCATCCTATCCACTAATTATTGAAGGCGGCCAACAGCTCAGAAGAAAAAGTTAATTCCCAATAATAAAAAAATGCAAGGTGTGTGTCTTAATTCAGTTATATAACAAATCCAGAATTGCAAAGCATGACCCTGAAACACCAGCAGATTGTTGACAAAATAAATAAAGTCTTATATGTTGGAAGACATTAATTCCAACCACCTGCCATTAATACAGTTGCTAGACTATTCTGGAGGATTTGGCGGACGTCTTGAGAGATGGGTAGCTTCCTGGAGAAGCCACCAAACTCCAAAAGATTCCTTGTTGTGTATAAAAACCTGTTCAGCAATCAAATGAAGCAAGTTCTGAGTTTTGTGTGTTAAGTTCTGAGTTCTGCACTCTCTGAGATTTGGTATCAGAGCGTGGTGAGGTTGAGTTGTGAAGAGCATAAGGTTCTTTTGTGAGTGATCAGAGTGTGAGATCACTGTTGCAGAGTGATCGTGTGCAAGACATTAACTTGCAGAGTGATCGTGTGCAAGACATTAACTTGCAGAGTGTCCGTGTTGCAGAACAACTGTGTGAATCACATTAAGCTTTGGAGGAAGTAGTTGCAAGGAGAAGCAGAGTGTGATTGAAGTTTGAGAGAGTCGCGGAAGGAAGAGATTGTTGTGAGAGATTTTCGCTATTGTGCACTGGTAGAAGAGGACATGCTGGCTGGAGGGGGAGTTTTTTTTTTCCACTGAGTTTCGAAAAATCGAGATCTGAAGGAGGCCTGCGATCACAATATGCTTCGGGTTATATGCTTAAAGAAGCCTTCGCTGGTACAGGTTGTGTGTAAGGGTACCATATTCCCAAATTTTTTATTAATTTGCTGCGTATGAGTAAAGATTTTCTATACTTCCGCTATATATCGTGCTTTTGGTCAATCGCAGATCAGGGCTCCAGCTGTCCATCTCTTTTAGTACTCTCATATTCAGGTGTTTTCTTTGTTATCTAAATATAATTTTACTGACAAATCTATGTAACGGAACTGTTGCATTTGAGTAAATATTTTCTATACTATTGTTGTTAAAAAAAATAAATAAATTGGTTGACACTTAAGGATTTATAAGCTTATTGAAAATGGCTAATGTATTGGCAGAATCTTATTTATCTGAATCTAACAAGTTAGATGGTGAAAATTATGCAAATTGGAAGTTTAAGTTGCAGACTTTGATGGAAGGCAACAATACATGGGCGATTGTGTCTGGAGCTGAAGTTAAGCCAATGTCCTCTCAAGCCACAAATGTTGCAATTCAAGATTGGGAGCGACGAGAAAACAAAGCAAAGGTGCTTTTGCGGGTGACGGTTAAGGACAACATTATTCCACACATCAGAGAGTGCAAAACATCCAAGGAGACATGGACACTCTTAAAAATTTGTATGAGACGAGGACTATAAATCGAATATTGTATTTAAAGAGTAAGCTTCTTTCAATTAAGATGGAAGAAAATGAAATTGTTAGTGATTTTATTTCTAGAATTAAAGATCTAAAGGATAAATTAGGTGACATTGGTGAATCAATATCTAGTACAGACTTGGTTACTGTGACATTAAATGGAATGCTTGATGAATATCAAATGTTTATCACTAGTCTTTCAGCTATAGAGAAGGCTCCTACCTTTGATGAGTTGACAGGTATACTTATGCAGGAGGAAGAGCAAAGAAGAAGCCTTAAACAGAAATCTCCCAATTCAGATTTGGCATTGATGGCCAAAGGGAAGCAGTCCTTCAAAGGCAAACAGTGGGAGAAAAATAAAGGCAAAAAGCCACAGGTAAAATCATTTCAAGGTACCCCTTTACCAAGGACAAATGCCAAATCAAGTAGAGATGATGTGTGTTATTACTGTGGAAAACCTGGTCATTTTGCTAAGAATTGCATGAAAAGGAGGTCTGATCAATTTAAACAAAGAAGGCATTCAAGAAATTATGTTGATAGAGATGAAGCAATTAGTCAAGATGTTAGCAATCTTAAATTGTTTGTGTCCAATGCTGCTTTATCAGCAGAAACTGATGATGATAATGCTTGGTTTATAGATTCTGGTGCATCAATCCATATGTCATGCAAAAGAGATTGGTTTGATACTTATCATGAGATTAATAATGGTGGACACATCTATTTAGGAGATAATAGATCACATGAAATTAAAGTATATGGTAATATAAGTGTTATGATGCCTAATGGACAAGAAAAACAAATTCAAAATGTGGTGTATGTTCCAGGATTAAAGAAGAACTTAATTTCAGTCTCTACTATCACAGATCAACATTTAAAAGTTGAATTTGTGAAATCACATTGTTTGGTAAAGGATGTGTAGGACAACTACAAGGTTGTTGCAAAAGGAATGAGAGTTGGAAGCTTATACAAGTTGGATGTAATGAAGAATGGGCATCAAGCTTTGGCATCAACAGGCATGTCAACTATAGAGCTTTGGCATCAAAGGTATGGACACTTAAATCATAATGACCTAATGTTACTACAAAAGAAATTGATGGTAGAAGGTCTTCCAATTATTATGGGTGAACATTTTGAATGTGAAGCTTGTGCACTAGGAAAACAACATAAGGAAGAATTTCCCGTGCATGAAAATAGAAGAAAACGTGAAATACTTGAACTAGTGCATACTGATGTATGTGGTCCAATGTAAACTAAGTCACTTGGTGGAGAATATTACTTTCTTATATTTATTGATGATAGCACTAAATACACCTGGGTATACTTTATAAGAAACAAAAGTGACATGTTTGAATACTTTAAAGAATTCAAGAGTATGATTGAAAAGAAAACAGGAAAGAGCATTAAAATTCTTCAATCAGATAAAGGTGGTGAGTACACTTCAGGAGCTTTTATCAAATATTGCAAACAAAATGGAATTATGCAACAATTTATAGTACCACATACACCTCAACAAAATGGAGTAGCTGAGAGAAAGAATAGAACATTAGTTGAATGTGCTCGAAGTATGTTAAAAAGTAAAGGACTTTCTAATAGTTTTTGGGCTGAAGCCATTAATACAGCTGTATATCTTAAAAATAGAAGCCCTACTAAGTATCTTGAGCACAAAACACCATTTGAAGCATTTTATGGCTTTAAACCTAAAATTAGTCATTTAAGGATATCTGGATGCAAGGCCTTTACTCATATTCCTAAAGAGGATAGGAGAAAATTAGATGCCAAAGCCATCAAATGTATTTTTATTGGATATTGTACTGATCAAAAAGCATATAAAATGTATGATCCAAGTACTCACAAGGTCTTTGCAAGTAGAGATGTAATATTTCATGAGCATGTAGATAAACAAATAAAAGAAGATGAACATAATACATGGCAGTCTTCTTATGAAAGCTTTAAGGAAGAAGAAGAAGTTGTGGAATCAACTCAAGAACTAGAACACATGGACATTCCAAAAGACACATCAAGGAATCAAAGTCCACAAAGAAGTGATGAAGGCACTCCACAGAGAAGAAAAGGAGAAGGTACTCCACAAAGTAATGAACCTCTAAGAAGGTCAACACGACAGATTCAAGCCCCCATCAGGTATAAAGATTATGCTTTAATGTCTCGAGTAATAGCTGTTTTTGAGCCCTTAAATTATGAACAAGCCAAAAATCATAAAGAATGGATGGAAGCTATGAAAGAAGAATATGACTCTATAAAAAAAAATGAAACTTGGGAATTAACAGAATTACCTGAAAATAAAGTCCCTATAGGATCAAAAATGGTTGTACAAGACAAAATTTAATGCAGATGGTAGCATAGACAAGTATAAGGCAAGATTGGTTGCAAAGGTTATTCACAGAAAAAAAGGTATAGATTATGAAGATACCTTTGCTTCAGTTGCAAAAAAGAATACAATTAGAATAATGATAGCATTGGCAACTAAATATGATTGGAAGCTCCATCAATTAGATGTAAAGTCAGCTTTTCTAAATGGTGACTTAAAAGAAGAGATTTATCTTGTTCAACCAGAAGGATTTGTAAAGAAGGGTCAAGAACATCTTGTATGCAAGTTAAAAAAGGCCTTATATGGACTAAAACAGGCCCCCAGATATTGGTATGAGAAAATCGACAAATTCTTCTTTCAGCAAAAATTTAAAAAGAGTAAAAATGATCCTAATTTGTATGTCAAGACAGATAGAAATGGGGATATAGTATTACTTTCTATATATGTTGATGATCTAATAATAACAGGGAGTGCTGATAAATTAATTATAGATATAAAAATGAAGTTATCACAGGAATTTGAGATGAAGGATCTTGGTGAGATGCACTATTGTCTAGGTCTTGAAGTATGGAGAGATGATGGAAGAACCTTAATCACACAAAGCAAATATACAAATGAAGTACTAAAGAGATTTCATATGAATGGATGTAAAGCAGTGAGTACTCCATTGGAACAAAATATCAAATTAAGAAGTGATGATGGAACAAAAGAGGTGAATGGAACATTGTATCGACAATTAGTGGGAAGTCTGAATTATTTCACTACCACTAGACCAGACATTGCTTATGCAGTAAGCATACTTACTCAATTCATGGCTAAGCCTCATGAAAGCCATTGGATAGCTGCAAAAAGGGAACTATCAATTTTGGTATTGAATATACTAATGCTTGTAATGTTGAATTGACAGGTCATTCTGATTCTGACTGGGCTGGAAATCCAGATGACAGGAGATCCACCACTCGATACGTCTTCAATATAGGATCGGGAGCTATATCATGGAGCAGTAAGAAACAGACAACAATTTCCTTGTCATCAACTGAAGCAGAATATAAAGCATTATGTAGTGGCACCTGTGAAGCTATATGGCTCAGAAGAATACTTGAAGATGTTGGTGAAAGTCAACAAGAACCTACAATGATCAGATGTGACAATCAAAGCACCATCAAACTGGGGAACAATCCTGTATGTCATGCAAGGTCAAAACATAGACACACAATATCATTTTGTAAGAGAAAAAGTCCAATCAAAAAAAAATTTCTAATACACTGTAATACAAATGAGAATGTAGTTGACATATTCACTAAGCCTCCTGGGAAGGCAAAAATTGAGTTTTGTAGAAATAAGTTATGTGTTGTAGAAAATCAAGACTATAATGTAAACCTAGCTGAGACTTAGACAATTAAGAGTATGTTTACAGTGTCTTGTATATTGTGCTATGGTATATTTGTCATATGGTTGGAATTAAGGGGAAGTGTTGGAAGACATTAATTCCAACCACCCGCCATTAATACAGTTGCTAGACTATAGCAACTATTCTAGAGGATTCGGCGGACGTCTTGAGAGATGGGTAGCTTTCTGGAGAAGCCACCGAACTCCAGAAGCTTCGTTGCTGTGTATAAAAACCTGTTCAGCAATCAAATGAACAAGTTCTGAGTTTTGTGTGTTAAGTTCTGAGTTCTGCGCTCTCTGATTTTATAAATACCTTTTGCCTGCTTTATTATATTTTTTGAGCTTGAAAATTTGTATTCCCCCGAACCCAAAAAAAGTCAACAAAAGCCCATTCATAAGACAAAATACCAAAATCTTCCCATGGTGTATCGTACAAATTTCCCTGTGGTTAACACCTTGCGAACATAGAACACTGCAAAATTATTTAACAGAAGAATCGGTACATCGTAGAAAACAGATAAATCCATTGAATACAAAGAGAAAATTTCCCAACAATATTTTCCAACACGGAAATGAGAGATGATACCAGGCAAAATACCTAAAATAAAATTCGTTTCTGGGAGATCAGATAGACCAAAGAAGCTTATAAAACCGTTTCGCGTCCTATCGCCGAACGCTTCGCGTATAATGACAGTGGAATATTAATGAAATTAAGTAGATGTAGGAGGTGTTTTAATTTAAATTGCTTCCAATGACGTCACATGTGCATATCAAACTGCTTCAATTAGAAAAGATAAGCGTGAAAATTCCGTCCAGTGAAGGAAACTTATGCGCGTTTGTTTGTTCCAATTTGTCTCTTTATGCGTTTGGTTAGGCGTTCCACCACCAATGCCGACATTGACATTGACGGTCCTATGGACGCGTTATATGTCTTGCACGTTTACGCGTCAAATGCCTTTGTGATTTTGAGTTTTTATGTTTCTCATTGTAAATGGTTTTGTTAAAAAAAGGGAGTAATTTTTAACCATGGTTGTGTACGATTAAGGGGCCTGGGTAAATTGTAACTAGGGATAGTATTTTTTTGGGTTAAAAAAGTGTAATTTTAATCATAATTGTATATGATTAAGGAACTTAGGTAATGGGGTAAATTGTAATTCGGATAGTATTTAGTGTTTTGTATAGGATTAATATTAAATTATAATGAAATGTATATATTTTTATTGAGAACTGTTTAAATCAACGGGTTGTTTAGAATTAATTAGCTGAAAGTTGTTTTTTAATTATGAAATAAGATTTATATTGTTTTTAATGGATTAAGAGTTTATTTTTATTTTCATATAAGTTAGTAAGTCAAAACATATAGGCATTTGGTAAAGATTATATATTATTATAAGTCATTAACAAGTTATTTGAGTGACATAGTTTTCTTTGAATAATGTTCATAAATCAATATATTTTCACTAAAAACAATTAATAGTTATTTTCACTTGAATTGACAACTAATTTATAAGAAGTTTTTCTACCTTCAAAAAACAAGAAAAATAACTTTTAATATATAATGGGTAGTGAGAAATGTTTGCATATTCATATAATACATTTTGTCTTGTCATCAAATCTAGCCCGGAGTTTACCGAACATTTTAAAATTTATTATTCTTGTCAAGCATAATGAATCATACATGGCGTGGATATTTGTGAATTATTGTAGTGAGCATAGTGAGCAATACATTGAATTCATAATTTGCAGAGTGCATATTGGTATGTACCATTTCACAATGGATTTGTGATGTCATTTTTTGAAGGTTGAACATATTAATGTTAAGAATGTGAACTGACCCTCCTCTTATAGGAGTTAAAGATGATCTTTTTAATGCATATGAGAGAAAAACTATGAATATAATGGTATTTATTTATTTAAGCTTAAGAATATGATGGCATTTGTTGATTTAGGTTATTGTTGTAACACAACATTTTTTGTCAATAAAATCAATAACTTAAAGGTTGAAGATAAACTTAAAGGTTGAAGATAAAAGCATCTTTGTCATGGTTGATGTAATGTCTCTCTTTATAAGGATCCCAATTAATGAAGTTGTGTCCATGATTTGAATGAGTCATTGATCTTAAGATATTTGAATTGGTTGACATTTATTTAAGATCATTGTCTTTAGGTTTCATGGTGGATTTTATGAGTAGACTAAGGATTGTTATGGGGTTGCCATTATCGCCAATAGTAGTGAATCATTTCACAGAGCATTTTGGGGGCAAGACACTTTTTCCTCTTTGAAGTTGAATTTATGGGTTAGATATGTCAATCATATCAATGTAAAGTGTTCCATAATAAAGATGACCTCAACAAATTTATCGAACATTTTTATAATCAATCAAAACATAGTCAATTCACTTTGGAATTATAAGATAAAACCATTCCATTCCATTCATTGGTGTTCATGTCTCTAAAAAGGTTGATAGCTTCTTGGCCCATCAGGGGCTATCATAAGGAAACCAATATGAACCAATACCTCCACATCAACTACCACCATCACCCATCCCAAACATTGGGTTTCATCAATGAACTTGCTACTTGGGCCCTAAAAATCTCTAAAGGTGAGCAGCTAAGTCAAGAAAAATAATGCTTATTTTATATCTTCAAAAAGTAGGAGGTACAAGGAGTGGTAAGTAAAGAAGGCAATCTAAAAGGTTAATAAAACTCCTAAAGTTCATGAGCAAAGTATTGTAATTCACCATAAAATATTGCTCTTGTATATCCAAGGAGGTATAAATTGATCTTGTTCAAGCAATGAATGCATGTTAATCACCCTGCAAAAGAAATCAAAGTGCTACAACAAAAGTTGATTATGCATGGCAAATGAGATGGGGATATTCTAGATGGAATAGTATTGTGTTAGAGTCCATGTTGTACCCTCAATCTTTTGCATCCCTCTCCTTAACAAATTACACCTCTATATATTATCCTTAATGTTGTTGAAGATATGTGACACCTTCTACTATGACACAACATACCATGTAATGTTTAGTGCAAGATGCATTAAGTATAATTGGAGGATGCATAGTGAACAACCCTCAAGTATCAACTTCTTAATGTTTTATGTCTAAGGTCATTGTGTATATTTCTTTAGAAATAAGTGTATTACATCTTTTATCCTCTATGTTTTGTGTCCTCTTCATCCTTTGCATTCATGGATGTTATGGCTTATCTATCAGGATCCTACCTAAGGGTGTAATGTAGAGTTGAAGGCCCACAGCAGAGTAACAATAGTAGAGGTCATTCAATTTAAGGCGAACTAGGTCCACTATGATAGTTAGTATTGAATAAATGCAATGAGACCTCATTAAAGAAGGTCCACTAGGTGGTTAGGAGGTTGTTATGATTAGGGTCCTCTAATTAGCTATAAATATGAATAGAATCCCCTTATGAATTATATGTGGAAGAGTTTGTATTTGGAACTTAGAGCATTAGGAGGTTGCTCCCTCAAAGAGGCAAGTGAATAGGGGTGGATTCCTTCCATAATGTTGTCTTACCTTAGGGGTTTTGACATTAATAAAATAAAGGAGATTATCTAACTTATCCTTGGATATCTTATATATGACAACAATTTCATATCCAAGGTTCACAATAAGCGGTCTCGTAACTCTTTCTTGGGCCAAAAATAATAATTTCTCCCCTATTCCATACATATTAAAAAAAAAGAGGGTTAAAACACTTAGATCAATTCATGTAGTTTCCTGGTGGAATATGAAGAAACCAATTGTAGATTTGAGTTCCTCTAATAAAATCAACATATATATATATATATATATATATATATATATATATATATCGATCAAACGAGAACTTTACCGATTAACCGTTTTTTCTTGATTTTAGAAAGTGTTGATTCATAATACACCTTCTTTTAGCATATTTTTGACACTTCAAATTTTCTTATCTATCAAGTATGAACATTTTTTTAAAATGTTAGTGATTTTCATGTTGATTTTGAAAAGTGTTGATGCAATATCAACCCCCTTTTTTAGAGGTCTTATTGTTGACACTTAAAATTTTCTTATGTACCAAGTATGAACATTTTTTTTAAATATCAGTGATTTTCACACTGATTTTGAAAAGTGTTGATGCAACATCAACCCCTTTTTTTAGAAGACTTATTTTTGACACTTTAAATTTTCTAATGTATTAAGTGTGGATATATTTTTTTTAAATGTTGATGATTTTCATGCAAATTTTGAAAAGCATCAACATTTTTTTAAGACTTATTTTTTATTTAAATTTTCTGATGTGAGTATGCACAATTTTTTTTTAAATGTTGATTATTTAACCATTTTTCAAGTTGTCTTATTCATCTTCTTATTTTTAGTTCTAAGATATTTGCTTTTTAAGGGTTTTCCAAACATGTGTTTTTTGTTTTTCTTTGCGAAGTTTTTTTACAATGAAATTTTTTATTTGTTTCGCAAAGTTTAAAAAAAATAACATTAATATTTTGAGGTTAGGATTTTTTATAAATTTATATATCGTTGATTAATACTTCAATAAACATAAAATAATTGTCACTAAAAACATAACAATTTTAAACACTTGACAAAAAAGAAGTTGTCCTTAGTGCGACTTTTTGGACTTTCCGATGTTAGAATCCGACGGAAAAATTTGAGGTGAAACCTTGATTTGTGTTATTTAAACTGGGTTTTTGACTGTATATATGGATTCAACACCCTGAAAAACCCTTGGGTGATCAGGTGCTCATGTCCTAAGTGTCGTAAAATGCTCAAAATTCAAAGTGCTCAGAACTGGTTCAAAGTTGAATGACTGGAAAGTGCTCGTCTTCCCGATTCCGGCGCCGCAAACGGTTCGAAAAACGGTCGCCGTATGAGGAAGTTATGGCAAAAAGAAGAATTTGTCCATAACATTAGAAATTTTAATTTAAAATATATATATATATATATATATATATATATAATATATATATATATATATATATATATATATATATATATATATTAAAAAAGGAATATTCTACAGAATATTCCTTGGAATATTTCAGGGAATATTCCCTTTTCAACAGCCAATCAGAAGCTGCCACGTGGCAGGCCCAGAGGCCGCCACGTGGCCCCCAGATGACGTCAGCAAGGTGGTTGGGCGGATGTATTAAAATTTTTGGTCGGATGGGGGATTGAACAGCCAACCTATGGTCTATGAGCCAAGCGTTTTACCGCTGGACCACGTGGTCACATGTTGACTAAAATGCTGAATAAACAGTGTTTAAGCGATACAGTTGCATGGGTAGGAAACCAAAGGGGGCCAGCCCCCTCTCATATGACCGCGACCCAGGAACCGTGGGCCAAACCCAACCGCCAGCCAAACTGCCAGCACAAAATCCGAGGCAACCACCTAAACATTAAATGTAACTGCAGTTAAGTTGGCGGAATTTTGGCAGAAGCACCAAATTTGGCGGACCCGCCATAATTGGCGGAGCTAACTGGAGTTAACTAAAGTTAGCTGGAGTTTTTGTAGGGGCAGCTGGCAGTTGGGAGTAAATGGCCATAACTTTGGCTAGGAAAGTCCGTTTTGGACGATTTTTTTTTTGATTTTGGGTATTTTCGACCTTCTGAAGCCATTGGTGCAGGTCTTACAGCCATCTAAAGTCATTTGCAGAGGTTTTGGAGCCGTGAAAGTTCTAAGAGCCACTAGGGCCCAGTTTTGTGAAGACTGTATAGGGTTGCAGGTATCCATCGGAGGTGATCCAATAGTCAATCCTGAAGGATTCAAGTGTTCTGAATCCATTTTTTCCATCTATTTCACCTGTAGATGCTTCTATTCAGCTGTATTTTCAATTTGAGCATTTAATAAAAACAAGGACAAGCCCGATTGGGAGCTTTGGACCCAGCAGACGTAGCCCTGGAGGGGGTGAACTGCTTTATAAAATTCTTGTGCATTTGTGGTTGATTTCTTTTGCAGAACAAATTCGTTTTAATGTGTTAAACAATAAAAGGAAATAACTCGGCTATGCTTAAATGGGTCATGAACAGCTAAAAAATTCATGTGTTTTCTTTCTGCAAGACATGGAAATCTTTTAAACATGTTTAATTCTGAATTGAATACCTTGCAAACAAATTTCAAGTAGTTTCAAATTCAGATCAAGTTGGTATCAGAGCTCAGGGTTTTTGTGCAAAGATCTTCTAACTGTCTTGCAAAGTATTGATGCTTACCAGGTTGAAACTTAAAAGAGGGGAAGGACAGTTGACTAGAGAAAGAGAGAATCCTCAGTCAAGGAAGGCCAAAGAGCCATCACCTCCACCTTCAATTTTGCCCTCAAGAGTCTCAGCAGAAGCTTCAAGGATGTCTGAACATGAAGGAGAAATTCCTATAGAGACAGATCCAAGAGAAGAAGAAAGAGTCTTCAGAAAGGCTTTCTTGGACCTCACTGAAATGGTGAGGATATTGTACCAAGAAAGAAATGAGAAATTGGCTGGAGAAGGGTCCAAACATCCACATGAAGGAGAGGGCTCTTCAGGAGGTAAGAAGGATGACGATCATTCCAAGAAAGGACATGGAGGAAATGGTGATCCACCACCCCCATCTTCACCTTCTTCCTCTTCATCCTCGTCTTCTTTTGTTCATAAGCATAGATCCTCTGGAAAAAGTCCTTTTTTGAAGCTTGATGTTAAATTCGAATTACCTATGTTTAATAGTGAAGTGAATGCAGAAAAGCTTGACAACTGGATTAGGCAGTTGGAAGTTTACTTGAGGATCCAGAATATGCATGATGATGCCACAAAGATTCAGTTGGCTTCTTTGAGAATGGATGGAGCAGCATTGGTCTGGTGGGAGGCCAAGACTAAAGAGGAGATCAAGAAATTTGGTATGGTCACCTTAACATGGCCTGAATTTCTGTTAGCCATTAAAAAATAGTTTTATCCTCTTGCTCACATGCAGAAGGCCATTACGAATTGGCAAAATTTCAGACAACTTAAGGGTCAGAGTGTCCAAGACTACACCCAAGAATTCAAGAGAAGAGCTCTCTTGTTAGGGGTAGATTTACAGACCCAAGAAACCTTGCTGAAATACATCGGTGGCTTGCATAGCTACCTTAGACACACCATCTTGATGTTTAACCCTACTAGCCTGGACGAGGTTTGTGTCCAAGCTACCCATTTAGAGGCAAGGGGAAAAAACACATTTGAAGAGGGAAGAAAACCTCCAAGGGAAAGAGCAAAAAGAATGCATCTGTCAAACATGAGAGTGAGAAAGTGATCTGTAAACACTGTTCTAAACCAGGCCATGAGGAGAAAAACTGTTGGAAATTATATCCTGAAAAAAGACCTCAATTTAACAAATCCAAAGGGAAACAGAAAGCTGTTGCTACTACATCTACACCACAAGATTTAGGGGAAGATTCAGGTGATGAAACCAAAATTGCAGCCATGGGTTTGAAAAACTTGAAGGGAAAAGAAATTGAAACTCAAGCCAGCACTAGTACCTCAAACTGCCATGTACAAGCTCCTAAGGAGGAAGAAAGAATTGAACTGTTTCATGTGAGGGTGATTTCAAAACATACTAAAATTGACACACTTTTTGATAGTGGGTCACAAGCAAACCTTATATTAGAGAACTTGGTCAAGCAGCTTAAACTTGAGACCGTTCCACATCCGAAGCCATATCCACTTGGATGGATTTGCAAGGATGCAAATTTGCAAGTTTCAAGAAAGTGCACATTGCGCTTTGCAATTACTGCACATTTTATTGACACAGTTGAACTTGATGTGGTACCTTTTGATATAGCAGGAATTGTCTTGGGAAGTCCTTACTTGTTTGACAGGAAAGCTATCTTTCATCGCCATGAAAACAAATATCATCTGTTCAAAGATGGCAAGGAGTTCATTGTTAGAGCTCATCGCAAAAAGACAAATATAGCGATGGTGAATGCAGGACAGGTAAAAAGGCTGGTCAATTCAAGTAAGAATTTTGTTCTTCTTATGATTAAGCCCAAGGTTGATGTGAATCATGAGTCATTTGACAATTGTGATCCAAAACTTAAATCAGATCTGTATGATGTAGTTGATGCATTTCATGAGATGTTTCAGGAGCCAACAGGTTTGCCTCCTAAGAGGGAGATTCAACATGAAATCCATTTGCATCCAGATTGTCCTCTTCCAAACATAGGCATGTACCGCATGTCTATTATGGAGAATGTTGAAATAAAGAAGCAAATCAAGGACTTGTTGGACAAGGGTTTCATAAGGCCAAGTACTTCGCCATGTGGGTCACCGATTGTATTGATTCCAAAGAAAGATGGCACTTGGCGTATGTGTGTTGATTTCAGGGCCTTGAACAAGATAACAGTAAAGAATCGTTACCCACTCCCAAGGATAGATGATTTGCTAGATCAGCTGAAAGATGCTCGATATTTCACTAAGCTAGACTTGCACAATGGATATCATCAAGTAAGAATTGAAGAAAGTGACATTTGGAAGACAACCTTTAAAACCAAACAAGGACTCTTTGAGTGGCTTGTGATGCCGTTTGGTTTGTGCAATGCACCTACAACTTTCATGCGGGTAATGGATGATGTCTTTCGTCCTTTTCTTGATGATTTCGTTATTGTCTACTTAGATGACATCTTAATTTTCAGCAAGTCTAGAGAAGATCGTGTCATGCATGTTAGGAAAGTACTTGATGTTTTGAAGAAGAATCAGTTATTTCTTAAAATGTCAAAGTGTGAATTTGGAAAGACTTCTTTGGTTTATTTGGGACACATAGTAGGAGGAGGTGCTTTGAGAATTGATCCTGCTAAGATTGAGGCTATTGTGAAGTGGCCTACTCCCAAATCCATAACAGAGGTAAGAAGTTTTTTGGGTGCAGCTCAATATTGGAGGAAGTTTATCTCTAACTTCTTTTCGATAGCAACTCCTATGCATGCAGTGACAAGTGTGAAGCATGCTTTCCAATGGGGAGGCAAGCAGCAAAAAGCTTTCGAATCTTTGAAAGAGAAGATTAGTTCAGCTCCAGTCCTTGCATTACCAGATTTGAGACAGCCATTTGAGATACAAACTGATGTTAGTGATTATGCTATGGGTGTAGTTCTTCTACAACATGGTAAGCCTATTGCTTTTCATTCTGAAACTTTTAATGGTGCTGTTGTAAATTATCCTACATATGATAAGGAGTTGTATGCGTTGGTACAAAGCGTCAAAAAGTGGAAACACTACTTGATGGGCAAAGAAACTGTTATACATACCGACCATCAGCCCTTACAGTACTTGCAATCACAAAGCAAGTTACAACAGTCACGACACTTCAGATGGATGGGCTTCTTGCAACAGTTCCATTTGGTAATAAGGTATAAGAAAGGTACTTGAATAAGGTCGCTGATATGCTTTCAAGGCCTATTATTGGTGTTGTTACTTTACTTATGAATGATTCCATTGTACATGATAGTTACATAGAACAATATGCATCTGATGATGACTTTAAAGATGTGTATGCTAACTTGAGTAAAGGGAATCATGTAGAGGAAAATGACTATCACATGCATAACAATTTGTTGTTTCATTTGGGCAAGTTGTGTATACCACAGGGGGAGAGGATAAATGTCATAAGAGAAGCTCATTCTTCTCTTATTGCTAGCCATTTTGGTGTGAGCAAAACAGTTGCACATCTACAGAGGTATTGCTATTGGCCTCGCATGGTAGATTCTGTTTCAAGGTTCATAAGAGGTTGTTCATTATGTGCTACAAGCAAGCCTAGCAACAGGAAGCTTGGTTTGTATACTCCTTTGCTGATACCTTCTAGACCATGGGAGAGCATCTCTATGGATTTTGTAGGAGGTTTGCCAAAATCTCGAAAGCAGCATGATTATTTATATGTAGTAGTTGATCATTTCAGCAAAATGTGTATACTTATGCCTTGTAAGAAAACTATGACTGCTGAACAAACTGCTGAATTATTTTTTCATCATGTATGGATTCACTTTGGTTTGCCTACTTCCATTATTAGTGACAGGGATTCCAGATTTGTGGGGAATTTTTGGTCCAACCTATGGGAGATGATGGACACAAAGTTGAAGAAAAGTACTGCTTTCCATCCGCAAACAGATGGACAAACCGAAGTTGTGAACAGAACCATTGTGCACCTTTTGAGAGGTTATTGCAGCAAGCATCCCAAGCTTTGGGATGAACATTTGCACTACATACAGCATGCTTACAATCGTGCCAAGCACTCTTCCACAAACACCTCACCGTTTGAAACTTGTTTTGGTTACTTGCCAAAATCACCTCTTGATTTCATTCTTGAGAAAGATGTCGCCATTGAGGGACATAGTGATATTGACAAAGCTCGTTCATTCATTGAAAGAATTCAGCAAATACATCAACAAATTCAAGAACAGCTTGAGAAGAGTCAAGGCAAGTACAAGGAAAGACATGACAAGCATAGAGTCGATCACAAGTTTCAAGAAGGAGATGAGGTATGGCTGTACATTAGTAAGGAAAGGATGCAAGGAGAAGGTAAAAAGCTGAAGCCTGTTCATTATGGTCCATTCAAAATCCTCAAGAAGGTTGGAAATAATGCTTTTCAATTAGATTTGCCTTCCTACATGCAAATGTATTCTGTTGTCAATGTGGAGAACTTACGTTTGTATGAACCTCCTTTGATTGTTGATCATGAAAATGCTGTTCAGCTGCCATCTATAGAAGATTTCTCACCAGAATTCTTAGATGAGCTGAAAGAAGATACAATCCTTGACAGAAGGACACGCACTTCAAGAAGGGGCAGTGTAGATTATGTTCGGGTTGGTTTCAAAGGCAGCAAACCGAACAAGGCAAAGTGGATGGAGGTGGACAGAGTGAGGGAGTTGTACCCTCACCTCTTTAACAGGTAGTCGAAGGCTTTTGGGGTCCAAAAGCTTCCCAATGGGGAGGCGTGATCAGGTGCTCATGTCCTAAGTGTCGTAAAATGCTCAAAATTCAAAGTGCTCAGAACTAGTTCAAAGTTGAACGACTGGAAAGTGCTCGTCTTCCCGATTCTGGTGCCGCAAACAGTTCGAAAAATGACCGTCGTATGAGGAAGTTATGGCAAAAAGAAGAATTTGTCCATAACATTAGAAATTTTAATTAAAAAAAAAGGAATATTCTGCAGAATATTCCTTGGAATATTCCCTTTTCAGCATCCAATCAGAAGCTGCCACGTGGCAGGCCCAGAGGTCGCCACGTGGCCCCCAGATGACGTTAGCAAGGTGGTTGGGCAGATGTATTAAAATTTTTGGTCGGATGGGGGATTGAACCCCCGACCTATGGTCTATGAGCCAAGCGTTTTACCGCTGGACCACGTGGTCACATGTTGACTAAAGTGCTGAATAAACAGTGTTTAAGCGATACAGTTGCATGGGGCGGAAACCAAAGGGGGCCAGCCCCCTCTCATATGACCGCGACCCAGGAACCGTGGGCCAAACCCAACCGCCAGCCAAACTGCCAGCACGAAATCCGAGGCAACCACCCAAACATTAAATGTAACTGCAGTTAAGTTGGCAGAATTTTGGCAGGAGCGCCAAATTTGGCGGACCCGCCATAATTGGCGGAGCTAACTGGAGTTAACTAAAGTTAGCTGGAGTTTTTGTAGGGGCAGCTGGAAGTTGGGAGTAAATGGCCATAACTTTGGCTAGGAAAGTCCGTTTTGGACGATTTTTTTTTTTTTTTGGGTCCTTTTGAAGCCATTGGTGCAGGTCTTACAACCATCTGAGGTCATTTGCAAAGGTTTTGGAGCCGTGAAAGTTCTAAGAGCCACTAGGGCCCAGTTTTGTGAAGACTGTATAGGGTTGCAGGTATCCATTGGAGGTGATCCAATAGTCAATCCTAAAGGATTCAAGTGTTCTGAATCCATTTTTGCCATCTATTTCACCTGTAGATGCTTCTATTCAGTTGTATTTTCAATTTGAGCATTTAATAAAAACAAGGACAAGCCCGGTTGGGAGCTTTGGACCCAGCAAACGTAGCCCTGGAGGGGGTGAACTGCTTTATCAACTTCTTGTGCATTTGTGGTTGATTTCTTTTGCAGAACAAATTCGTTTTAATGTGTTAAACAGTAAAAGGAAATAACTCTGCTATGCTTAAATGGGTCATGAACAGCTGAAAATTTCATGTGTTTTCTTTCTGCAAGACATGGAAATCTTTTAAACATGTTTAATTCTGAATTGAATACCTTGCAAACAAATTTCAAGTAGTTTCAAATTCATATCATTGGGGCACTTCGATTGTGCAGGGGTTACCCATCAAGCTTGTGATTTCAACAAATTCCTGTTGGATTTTAGAGAAATTAGACCAGAAAAGCTTCCAAAAAGTCTCACTAAAGACAACTTGGACAAAAAATACACACTTTGGATATAAATATAATTAAAAAAATATGCATTTCAGGACCTTTTCACTAAAATAGACATGTTAAATAAAATAATTTATGAAAAAAATGAATAAAAAACGTTTGAAAATAACAAATTTTATGAAATTTTTATGAATTATATATCAAAAAATGATGAAAAAAAATGATTCCATAAAATTTTAACTAAAAATAAGAAACAAAAAAATATTAAAAGAAGAATAATTGAGCCCTTCAAAAAAGCACTCAAACAAGTCTCCTCCACAAGCATGTGGCAACAAGAAGTCCAAAGGAAAAGTCATTGATGATTCTGCCTTATATAGTCCCACATCCACACCTCTCACCTGGTCAATTGATCTTTACGTGAAAGAATTGTTAAATGTAAAACAAAGGTTGGAGGTTTTAGAAGCTAAAGGACAGGAAAGAGATCATAAAATTCATATAATAATGGCTGAGAACAAGGCATTAGCAGAAAACAATAAAATTTTAAAAGAACAAGTGACATTGCTACAGGAAGCTCTCCTGATAGGGAAGACAGAATGGTAACGCATGAAGGCAGATGTGCAAAACATAAAGAAATTTGTAGTGGAAAGTACAGAGGTGGTGAATGTGAAATCATCCCAGGATAAAGGGAAAATGATTGCCCAAATAAACAACCATGAAGAGAACGCAAGAGAAGAAACGAAAGGAGATTCCACCAAAGTTTCCAAAACTTGGGCTCAAGTTATTAGCAATTCTGCTAATAAGGAAGGAGAAACAAATATTCAGGTTGACAACATGCAAGATAGTGAAGGCAAGGAAAGACAAAATAGGGCAGCAAACATAATTATTAAAGGGGTGAAAGACTATGGGAAAAATGAATGTACTCTTGACCTTGCAAGAGACTTCTTGAAAGACAAGTTGCTATGGCAAGGACAAATATGCCAAGCATGGAGGGTGGGTAAGTTTAACGGGGAGAGAGCCAGGCCCATAAAAGTCATTATGCCTAGCTTGCATGATAAATATATTATTCTAAGCAAGAAACATCTCTTGAGGGGTTCTCGTTTTTTCCTAGAAGAAGATTTAACTGTAAAACAATAGGAGGAAAGAAGGGAGGAAATTTTAAAGGTTAGGGCAGCAAGAGATGAAGGAAAGAGAGCATGGATTTATAAAGGCAAAGTTGCGATAGCGCAATTGGACCTCCTTCCAGAACAGAGCAGCAAGATGGTAATAAAGAAGAGGCAACAAACTCTTCAACAGGAAATCAGAAAGCAAGGTCAGTATGTGAAAACAGGGACAAAGACTCAAATGTGAGTCTTGCATGTCAAAATAAATAACAATCAAGTCATACCCAGGTTTCCTTAAGATTAGTTTGTTGGAACTGCAGAGGTTACCCATGGAGACGAGGACCTGGGTTAGGGCCTATTGCAGAAAATAGAGACATAATTTGCCTCATAGAAACACGTGAGCATGAAGGGTGCAAGACACCTTTGTTTGAAGGATACTGGAAGATGGCAGTGTAGAACAAGGCAGCAAGGAATGACAAAGGGCATGGGGGTATCATGGTTTTAGTAAGGGAGAAAGAAGGTCATCTTATTCAGTTAGAAAAAGAAGACTCAAATAAGCAATTCATTTGGTTTAAAATATCAGAAAATGGAAACCACATCAGAATTGCAGCATGCTATTTTGCACCACAGGTTTCAAAAATCTACAAAGGTAGAGGGCTTGACCACAAAGATCCATTTGCAGCTTTAAAAGCAGATATTGCAACATATTCGCAGCTAGGTGAAATCCTTATAGCGGGTGATTTCAGTGCTAGGACTGCAAGTGAGCAAGCTAGCATTCTTTGTTGTAAAGATGATTGTGACCCTATTTAGCTTACAGAAGAAAGTAATCATCAGTGGGAAAGAATTTCAGAGGACAGGGGCTGCAATCTATTTGGTGAACAATTGCTTACTCTATGTGGGGCCTTTGATTTGGTCAGTTGTAATGGCTTGAATAGATGGGCAAAGTCCAGTAATTTCACTTGCAATACTTACAATGGAGCAAGTGTGGTATATTATGTGATTTGCTTGCATGGTTTGTGTGAGAAAATGGAAGAAGTTTTGGTTGGAGATCAGCTGTGGGATTTGAAATCAGATCACAAGCCAATATATTTATGTTTCTCTTGGATTGGAAAAAAAAATTAGAGACAAAAATTCAGCATGTCCAACAAAATCTCCCACATGGCAGAGTTCTTTTGGCCCCAGAAAATTGTAATACCTTCAAAACGACGCTAGAGAGGCTCTTTGAGAAGGAGAAAATTACAATTCACAGCCTTCATAGTCATGAACTAACACATTTAATTCAATGCGCACTTGCAAAGTGCAAAAGAACAAAAATTAAGAAGTCTGAAACAAATTGTTTTCCAGTTAATGCTTGGTTTGACGAGGAATGCAAAAAGGCAAGGAGAATGTGGAAAGAGTCAAACAAGGATAACTGATGCAGGAGCATCCAACTAAGGCACCATGACCAGGTGTTGGTCTCTGCTAGGTTGGAGAGTTGAGTTAACATCTTGTTTGTCTTATATGTTTAGTTTGTCAGAGTAGGAGGTAGGATTTCGTTTTTGTCTTAATTTCTGTATTAGTCAAAGGTAGTTGGTCGGTTAGGGTTATTACTTGTCTGACTTTAATAAACAACAGATTAATAATTGTCCTGTCATCTTAAAAGGAAAAGACAAATGTGTCTAAATGTAAATCTTGTCATGTAAACAGAACCGAATACTTAGTAGTTATGTAACTATATTGCCTACAACCGAAAGTAACTACAGTTTCATTAACTGTAAATAAAAACGTATAAATGTAACAATGTAAAACATGTAAAAGGTTCAGCATTTCCAAATACAAGTAATAAAAGAGACAGAACGCAATTTTTTTCTATCATCCATCTGTATCATTGCCTACGTGTTGTGCAATTGTGTTTTATATATTGACTAATTGAACTCAGAAACAACAAGCAGAGTGCAGGGCTACAACTGTAGGTTGTTTTTCTTTTCCTCTCTTAATAGGAAGCTGAATACTGTAAAATGCATGTAATTTCCACAACAAGAACAGACGGGTACACGAACAAAACTCACGACCAGGAGAAAGTCATACATTGAACAATCATATGGAGAATACAGAATCAAGGCACCGGTGAAACAAACTACAACAGAGCTAATTCTGGACGAACCATCACATGTTTTCTTTAACAAACAGAAGAGACAGATATATATATATATATATATATATATATATATATATTACTGTTGTTCAATACAAATTAAGTAATACATTGTCCAAAACAAATAGAGTATACAACGTCTGCTAGAACGAACAAACCCTAGTCCAGGGTTTGATGTCAAGAAAACCCTCGAGCCCCAACTAGATAGCCAGGCCAGAACAGTAAATAAACTAGAATTTGAAACCAGACACAGGCCTAGGTCACGAGAACGACCCAAATCATACACAGCAACCGAATGGCGAGGAGCAATCACCATAGAACCACAAAACCCTAACTACAAGTTGACAAATTGTGGAAGACGGATCATACCAGCAAAGAGTTGTAGGGTTTGGAGACCAAATCGTGATAATCCTTCGCGCCCAAGGTCGAACCCTCGACCTGTGCAGACAGAACGAGCCAAGGTTAGCATACATTACACAGTGATGCCTGAACAGAGATACAACATAAGCAAGGGGAGAGCATAATTTACCTGGGAGCACGACAAGACCAAGAATCTCACGAAATAGAGCCGCAGAAAACCAAAAGAAGCCTGAGACAAGAGGAGCAGGCGTTGGTTAGCTTCTAAACCAGAAGGGAGTGGAGATAAAACACGGAGGGACAAATTACCTGAAGTTGTAGCCGAGCAAGTCATTGTGACGAAACCTGTGTACACAGGAACTAGAATTTAAAACGACTTTAGCACTATAACAGTAGCTAAGAGCAGTTTTTTTTTAAGGTTAGTTAGAGAAATGGAGGTAGGAAGGCGAGGTCGTGGCAGAGGTGCTCGAAGGATAGCAGAGGAAGGACTGAGAGAGGAGATCAGGATTCTTACTGCCCGTTTGGAGGCAGTAGAGGCAGGGAGAAGAAGAGACCCAGAGGTAGGCGATGACAGTGAAGAGGAAGCTGAAGCAGCAACAGATGGATCGGATGGTGAGACCCCAGAAGTGAGACTGTTGAGGTCTGTTCTAGTGGCAAGCAGTAAACCCAAACCAGAACTCCCAACCTATGACGACAGCCTATCCATAGAGGTTCTATTGGATTGGATCAGTGAGCTGGATAAGTATTTTGAGTGTGAGGAAGTCAGTGAGGACCGCAGAGTGAGGTTCGCTGCGACTAAGTTGAAGGGACACGCAGCCCTGTGGTGGGATAGTGTCCAAACAGAGAGAAGGAGATTGAACAAGTTGCCGATCAAAACTTGGTCAAGGATGGTGGCCAAGTTGAAGGGCAGATTTCTGCCAAAAGATTATCAGATTGCACTACACAGGCAAGTGCAGAATCTGAAACAGAAAGGAATGACGGTGAGGGAGTACACTGAGGAGTTTTATCGAGTGAACCTAAGGGCCAATTATACAGAGGATACCGCAGAAAAGACAGCCAGGTACGTAAATGGTTTAAGACTAGAAATTTTAGATGAAATTAGTATTTTGTCTCCAAAGAACATTGAAGAAGCATATCAGAGTGCAATGAAAGCTGAAGAGAAAATTACTAGAAGGCAGAATGCCCAGAGAGGACGCAGAACAGGCAGGGGAAAGGCCAGTCATATGGCAGAGGGCGGATTGCTAGTAGTAATGAGGAAGGCAGTAGTTCCAGAGCTTCCGGATCAGCGGACAAAGGTGATAATGCGAGAGGTGGTAGGTCATACCAGCAAGGTAGGGGAAATGGCCAAGGTAGAGGGGTTGGTTATCAATGTTACAGGTGTCATAAATGGGGACACAGATCATTTGAGTGTCCTGAGGCAGACCAAGCTGGACAGAGGGGTGCATATGTTGCACAACCAGAGGAAGCAAAGGCACCTCCCCAAGAAGCAAAAAATGCTCCAGAAATAGGGGAAGCCCTGGTGTTGAACAAGGTGTTATTAAAACCAACCAAGGAGGCCACCGAACAAACGCAGTGGAAGGCTTTGTTTAGAACAGTTTGTAAGTCACATGGTAAGTGTTGTAAGTTAATTATTGACAGTGGTAGTACAGATAACTTGGTGTCCACAAAGATGGTGGAAAAATTGGAATTGAAGAGATTAAAACATCCCACCCCTTACAAAGTTTCATGGCTACAAAAAGGCCATTAGTTGTTGGTTAATGAACAATGCGAGGTGGAGTTTCAAATAGCCAGATATAAGGATAAAGTCATTTGTGACATCATGCCGATGGATGTATGTCATATACTGCTAAGCAAGCCTTGGCAATACGACAGAAAGGTGGTGCATGATGGATTGAGGAATTGTTATAAGTTTGTCAAGGATGGAATCAAGCATACACTTGTGCCCATCAAAGAGGAAGGGACAACAAGAACAAGTGAGCCAAGAGCGTTGTTGGTTAGCGGAAAACAGTTTCTGAAACAAGTTGAGGATAGTGAGATGGGTTATGTAGTTGTAAAAAGAGCAAAGACAATGTTATTGCATACAAAGGCATCAGATTTACCCCCAGAAATTCAGCAGATGTTGCAAGAATTTACAGACATAGTGGTGGATGATTTGCCGGACAAATTGCCCCCCAGAAGAAGTATAAGTCACCATATTGACTTCATACCCGGAGCCAGTTTGCCAAACAAGGCATCATACCGAATGAGCCCCAAGGACAATGAAGAGATTAGGAAGCAAGTGCAGGAACTGCTAGAAAAAGGATTGATAAGGGAGAGTTTGAGCCCTTACGCAGTTCCAACGGTTCTCGCTCCCAAGAAAGGAGGAGAGTGGCGGATGTGCATAGACTCAAGAGGCATCAACAAAATCACCATCCGGTACAGGTTTCCACTGCCATGGATGGATGGCATGATGGATTGTTTAAGCGGGGCAGCATATCTTTCTAAGATAGACTTGAAGAGCGGGTATCATCAGATCTGGATACAAGATGGTGATGAGTGGAAGACAGCCTTTAAGACGAATGAGGGGCTGTATGAATGGCTGGTCATGCCATTTGGATTAAGTAATGCGCCCAGTACATTTATGCGGTTAATGAATGAAATGTTGAAGGAGTACATCGGAAAATTTGTGATAGTATACCTGGACGACATATTAATTTTCAGCAGGACAAGGGAAGAGCACCTTCAACATGTTCAGAAAGTGCTGGAAAAATTACAGCAGAACAAACTGCTGATAAATCTAAAAAAATGTACTTTTTTGCAGAAGGAATTGATTTATTTGGGCTTTGTAATAGCAGAAAATGAACTGAAGATGGATCCAGAGAAGATTGCGGCGATAGTTAATTGGCCATCTCTGAAAAGTTTATTTGAGGTACGTAGCTTTCATGGACTAGTGAGTTTTTACCAGAAATTCATAAGAAATTTTAGCGAAATTTGTGCACCTATGTTGGACACCATTAAAAAGGCCAGCCAGCCTTTTCGATGGACTGATGCAGCGGAGAGAAGTTTTCAGCTATTAAAGAAAAAGATCATAGAGAGGCCGATCCTGAGATTGCCAGACTTCAAGAAGCTTTTTTAGGTTCACTGTGATGCTAGTGGTACGACTATTGGGGCTGTACTTAGCCAGGAGGATAAGCCTGTTGCATTTTTCAGCGAGAAGCTAAATGAAAGCAGACAAAAATATTCGTCTTATGACAAGGAGTTCTATGCTGTTATACAGGCATTAAAACACTGGAGGCATTATTTGCTGGGAAACAAATTTGTGTTGTTTTCAGATAATTCTGCACTACAGTATGTAATGCAATAGCACAAGTTGAACCACAAACATGCCAAATGGGTGGAGTATTTGCAGAGTTTCAACTTCGTGTTGAAACACATCAGCGGGTAGGCCAACAAGGTGGCGGATGCACTGAGTAGGAGAGCTTTACTTCTGCAGGAGAGTATTGTGCAAGTGTTGGGTTTTGAGCACTTAAAGGATTTATACCAGACTGATACAGATTTTAAAGAAGCCTATGAGGCATGTCAGAATCCCTTGGTGAGAGATAACAGTCCATGGTTGGACTACAACTTGCAAGAGAAACTATTGTTTAAGGGAGGACAGCTATGCATACCTGACTGCTCGATGAGGGAGAACATTATTTGAGAGAAGCATAGTGGAGGTCTGGCTGGACATTTCGGCATGGAAAAGACACTCGAGCAGCTCAGTCATTTCTATTTTTGGCCAAAGATGCGAAGGGATGTACAACGGTTTGTGACCAGGTGTAAAGTGTGCCAGTTGGCGAAGGGTCACAGTCAGAACACGGGATTGTACACACCATTACCTGTTCCAGGCAAGCCATGGGACTCAGTCAGCTTGGACTTTGTCTTGGGTCTACCTAAGACACAGTGAGGTTATGACTCGGTGATGGTAATAGTGGACAAATTCTCAAAGATGACGCATTTTATCCCTTGCAGAAAAACCACTGATGCCACTCACGTGGACCACTTGTTTTTCATAGAGATTGTCAGGTTACATGGGTTGCCTAAGTTTATCCTTTCAGACAAAGATGTGAAGTTTACAGGGCATTTTTGGCGTACCCTATGGAAGAAGATGGATGCATAGTTGAGTTACAGCTCTGCTTATCACTCGCAAACCGACAGACAAACAGAGGTGGTAAACAAGAGTCTGGGAAACCTGCTACGAAGCTTGGTTGGTGAGAATTCGCGGATGTGGGATCAAGTGCTCGCTCAGGCAAAGTTTGCTTATAACGACTTGCCTAATCGTAGCACCAGTTACAGTCCATTTCAGATCCTCTACGGCATGCATCCCCGCGGAGTGCATGAGTTGCGAGATCTTGGACTACAGGAAAGGCGAAGCGCAGATGGAGAAGATTTCGCTAATGCGATGAGGGATTTGCATGAGCAGGTAAAAATTAAATTGCAGGATAGCAGCCAAAAGTATAAACAACAAGCAGATTTGAAGAGAAGGGAAGTACAGTTCAATGTAGGAGATGAAGTCCTCGCGCATTTGTGCAAGGAACGCTTTCCTAAAGGCGCATAGAATAAGATGAAATATAAGAAGATAGGTCCCTGCAAAGTCCTTCGGAAATTTTTAGCGAATGCCTATGAGATACAGTTGCCACCCGAAATAGGCATTTCGCCTATCTTTAATGTGGCAGACCTGTTCCCTTACACCGTTGACCCAGAAGAAGAAGAAGAAGACAGAACCACACGACCTACATGGAATAACCAGGATGGAGAAGAAGCTTAGATGAGACAGATGCCTTACGTTCAGCCTCCCAAGATCGAGAGCATTCTCGACACTCAGGTGGCCAAACGAACTCAGCAGAAGGAGTATCTGTAATACCAGCGGAAGAACCTTCCTATCGAGGACAGTTCGTGGCTTGATGCCAGGCAGATTGAGCAGACAGGTTCTTCAGTCGAGAAGCTCATGGACCGGAGCCATGATTTCTTTTTGCCCCGGGAGCCTGATGCAGGAGCATCCAACTAAGGCACCATGACCCGGTGTTGGTCTTTGCTAGGTTGGAGAGTTGAGTTAGCATCTTGTTTGTCTTATATGTTTAGTTTGTTAGAGTAGGAGGTAGGATTTCGTTTTTGTCTTAATTTTTGTATTAGTCAAAGGTAGTTGGTCGGTTAGGGTTATTACTTGCCTGACTTTAATAAACAATAGATTAATAATTGTCATGTCATCTTAAAAGGAAAAGACAAATGTGTCTAAATGTAAATCTTGTCATGTAAACAGAACCGAATACTTAGTAGTTATGTAACTATACTGCCTACAACCGAAAGTAACTACAGTTTCATTAACTGTAAACAAAAACATATAAATGTAATAATGAAAAACATGTAAAAGGTTCAGCATTTCTAGATACAAGTAATAAAAGAGACAGAATGCAAATTTTTTCTATCATCCATTTGTATCATTGCCTACGTGCTGTGCAATTGTGTTTTATCTATTGACTAATTGAACTCAGAAACAACAAGCAGAGTGCAGGCCTACAACTGTAGGTTGTTTTTCTTTTCCTCTCTTAACAGGAAGCCGAATACTGTAAAACACATGTAATTTCCACAACCAGAACGGACGGGTACGCGAACAAAACTCACGACCAGGAGAAAGTCATACATTGAACAATCGTATGGAGAATACAGAATCAAGGCACCGGTGAAACAAACTACAACAGAGGTAATTCTGGACGAACCATCACACATTTTCTTTAACAAACAGAGACAGATATATATATATATATATATATATATATATATATATATATATATATTGTTGTTGTTCAATACAAATTAAGTATTACATTGTCCAAAACAAATAGAGTATATAGCATCCGCTAGAACGAACAAACCCTAGTCCAGGGTTTGATGTCAAGAAAACCCTCGAGCCCCAACTAGACAGCCAGACCAGAACAGTAAATAAACTGGAATTTGAAACCAGACACAAGCCTAGGTCACGAGAACGACCCAAATCATACACAACAACCGAATGACGAGGAGTAATCACCATAGAACCACAAAACCCTAACTACAAGTTGACAAACTGTGGAAGACAGAGCCTACCAGCAAAGAGTTGTAGGGTTTGGAGACTGAATCATGATAATCCTTCGCGCCCAAGGTCGAACCCTCGACCTGTGCAGACAGAACGAGCCAAGGTTAGCATACATTACACAGTGATGCCTGAACAGAGATACAACATAAGCAAGGGGAGAGCATAATTTACTTGGGAGCATGACAGGACCAAGAATCTCACGAAATAGAGCCGCAGAAAACCAAAAGAAGCCTGAGACAAGAGGAGCAGGCGTTGGTTAGCTTCTAAACCAGAAGGGAGTGGAGATAAAACACGGAGGGACAAATTACCTGAAGCTATAGCCAAGCAAGTCATTGTGACGAAACCTGTGCACACAGGAACTAGAATTTAAAACGACTTTAGCACTATAACAGTAGCTAAGAACATTGTCGACAACAGGAAAGAACAACCGGTGGCCCGAGAGACTAGGCATCGAGTCCAAGCAACAACAGAACAAAACAATAACTCACTGTGTAGAAGAATACGAGCGGACCAACCTCCAGAGCTGAGACAATTTCATGCAACAAGGAAAAATTTGTTGCCAATAGCACAAGCAAGTCCGGGAGACCAATATTCGATCACAACCACACCCAAAAACAGAGTTTGCCATAGGAACTGGGACGAGGCAAAGCACTTTGATAGGAACCCTTGCAAAGCTCCCACACCAGAGAAAGCAACCAAACAATGGTCGGAAAGCACAAAGGTTTTGTGTAAAAGACCAAGCGAGAAAACAAATACCGAGGCTAGGTACAGGGCAGGTTCGCATTTACGAGCCACAATTAATGATTGCTAATTCCAATAAAAATATCCAACACTCATATCTGCAATCAACCGCCAAATCAACAACCGAATCCACCAACATAATTAATACCGGACAACTTGACATCCAAGGTTACATTGGAGCGTGGGCTGGGTCCCATCAATAACATAAAGCTCAAATCATACAAGCAGTTATTAAGCAAGAAAAAGGTTGATTTCATGGTTTCAAGGAGGGAAGAATTAATCTTCCTTGGGAAAAATAATCCCAAATTATTTTGGAAGGAGCTCCAACTAAAAAAGATACAGATTGGAAATAATATTACAGCTTTTAAATGGTTTGACTATGAAAACAACTCTATGAGCAAGTTCCCAAGGTTAACCCTTCCCCCTTGGTCAACAATGATACTGAACTCTTCACGGTACAAGAGGTAGAGATGGGTATCAAGAAGTTGGGTGTTTGAAAAGCAAAAGACTTAGCTGAACTCCAAGAAGAATATCTAAAGTGGGGCTCAAAGATTCTTGCACCTCACATTACAAAAATCTTCAACAACATCATACAACAAGGGCTCCCCACAAATTGGTCAACTAGTCTGGAAATACCTCTTTTGAAGAGCGGTGATGTCAATAATCCCTGCAATTATAGGACCATCATGATAAACCCTTTGTTTGCAAAGCTATTTGGAAACATGTTAGAAAACAAAATTAGCAAGTGGGCAAAAGAAAGAGATAAGTGTGCTAAAGGGCAAGCAGGTTTTAGACATAAACATTCCACAGTTGATCATTACATAACTTTAAGGCACATCATTGAAAAAGTTTGGGAGAAAAAGGAAGAAGTCTTTTGTTGATTTGTTGATTTCAGAAAAGCGTATGACTCGGTTCCTAGGGATGAACTTTGGCAGAGAATGGAGGATCTTGGGGTTCCTAGACATTTGAGAGCAGTTGTGCATAGGTTGTATGAAGATGTGAAAGTTTTAGAAGCGATATCCGGGTCAAGCAAGGTTGCCTACTATCTCCTACCCTTTTTGGTTTATATATCGACAAGCTTAAGGAGTGGTTAAATTCGCAAGGGGGTGATGGTATCTATTTGTGAAAGTTTGTTATAAGGCTTATTTTGTATGCAGATGACCTTATTCTGATTGCTAAATCAGCTCTTGGTTTGCAAGAGCACTTACTTTCCCTTGAGAATTTTTGTAGAAGTGTGGGGATGCAAGTCAATATCAGCAAAACGAAAGTAGTGGTCTTCTCTAAGAAAAGAAAACATAACCAGCATAAGTTCTACTTTGAAGGCAACATTCTGGAAGAAGTTGCGGATTACAAATACCTCGGGATTGACTTCAACAAAAATCTAAGCTGGAATGGTTGTAGAAAGAAAATAACTTTGTGGGGTTGGAAAGCATTTTATGCTTTTCAAAATAGGTGTAGAGAGGCAGAGTTATGGGATTGGAAGACCACTCAAACTCTTTTTGGGCTTCTATTGATTCCAGTGATTCTCTATGGTTGTGAACTGTGGGCTAGCAGTACCTCCGACATGCAGTGGAGACAAATTGAGAAAATTCAGAAGCGTTTGATTACAAACAAATTTAAGATTAAAGTTGCAGTTCCTTATGATATATTGTTAAGTGAAATAGGGACTGCTCCTATTGAAGAAATTGCTATCGTGCGAGTCATAAGGTATTTAAAAAAAATTGAGCAAATGGAAGAGGGTAGATGGCCTAAGGTTGTCTTTAATGATAGATTGTGCAAGAGCAAAAAAACTTGGATGCAGCAAAATGAAAAATGGTTTAGTAAATGGGGTATTTGCTTGAAAACAACAAAGAGATAAAAGCTTTTGTTATGGAAAGTTACACAAACGTACTTGGGATAAGGAGCTAGGAAGAAAGAAAAATTACTATATTGAAGTGTTTAATCCCACTCATAATCATCAACCAAAAGCATACATAGAGGCCAATATCTCTTGGAGAGCCAAAATTCTTATTGCTCAGTTAAGGACTAATTCTCATCAACTCCGTTGTGAAACAAGGCGCTGGAAAAGGCCAAAGGAAGTGTGGGAGGAAAGGGTATGCATTTTTTTGTTCTTTTGGAAAAGTGGAAACAAAAAAACATTTCATTTTTGAATGTGAGGCCTTCAAAGACAATAGGGAAAGTTATGCAGATATGCTGGCAGCTAGCTCTTGGGATAATCTATTTAGCGAGGGGTTTGTCAAGAAGCTGAGAGCATTTATTGTGAAGCTTCACAGAAAAGGGCCGAATACATCAAGCAGATGAAAAAGCAATATGTCCCATAGGCTATCTTTAGCCTTGTGGACGTTAAAATAATTTATTTCTTTCTTTCTTTACATTTTTTTTTGTAAGCTTGGTAGGACTACATCTTCATCATGTCCAATATATCACGCCGATTGGGGAGGGGAATTGAACCGGTGACTTCACATCAAGAAGTAACTTAATAGAGCACTTGATCACTGTCTATCCAAGACCCCATGGACAATAAAACATACAATTAAAAAAACAACAAACAAAAAACAAAACAAAAAAACAAACTCTTTGGTTTATTCTAATGACAATATTGGTTTCATTGTTTTCTTTCATTTTCCCCATATATATATATATATATATATATATATATATATTCACGCAAATATTATAACATTATACTGATATAATATAGCTTAATATTAATTTTATTCCCTTTTTTCATTTTACTTTATTTTTCTTCCATTTTCCTTCTTGTCATTTTCCATTTTATTTATTTATTTTTATCTTTTAGTTATTTATTTATTTATTTTCATCTTTTAGTTTTATTTTAGTGTTTTATTTATTTATTTATTTTTATTTCTTTATTATTATTATTATTATTTTCCTTAATGAACTAATGATTTTTTGGGGATTTTTTTTATTTTCTTATAATATAATCTATTGACCATTTCAAATCACTGATTAAATATTTATTATATAATAATATAATTATAACTTTTTGGATGTTTTGAATTTTTTATAACTTAATACATTGACCTTTTCAAATAAATGATTATATATTTATTTTTAGAATACTATATTGACCTATTCTCTAATCAAACATTCATAATTTTTAATTAAAATATTTTATTTTCCTAACGACTATCTTTGGAATTGGATGCATCTCTGCTATTTAAACAAGTCGATAGACTGATTTTTCCACCTTTGTCGTGAGGATAAACCACATTAGTTGGTTCGAAACGTCGACCAACAACTTGAAATGTCACAAATCCGAAAGACATTATCAAAATCAAGATGGATCACAAAAGTCTAAAATCAAGCAAAACTTAAAAACATAAAAAATACAAATACAAATAAATAATAATAATAACATCTTGGAGGATGAAGACTTTACGGTTAATTGTTCGCGAGGGCTTCAGATAGGGTTTTTGGGTACTGCATGTTACTGCAGATAACCATGGAAGGTCTCTGGTAACCCTGTTTGACGTCTCCTGCCATGCTTTGTACTTTACCTTATCTCCATTCTGCTCACCGTTAACCTGATTACGACCTGTCGGGGCTTTGGGGGATTTATTACTGTTCGCATTTTTGACCTGGCTGTTACCTGTCGATGGTCTGTTCTCCCTGTCCCTGGCTGTCCATTTCCGGGATTTGGTTTTTACTCTCCGTTTCTCCAGCATTCTCGAGGTGTCCTCCGTTTCAAGGAGCAGCTGTCATCATGGATGACCTCGATGCCGTTGATTACTCTGAAGACCCGCTGGAGGGGGTATCCATCTGGCACTCCACGTATTCCACATCTGAAGGTATGTATAGCTCTGGCCTCTCCGGAAGTTATCCTTCATACTCCTTTGTGGAACCGTCACGGTCTCAGTCTGTGGTTCTCCCGGATGACCCGCCTACTTGGCCATCGCTTTCTACCCCCCCACATTCCCCGGCTACCCTCGGTTTTGTCACTGACTGTCTAAACCCTAACCCTGGTTTGGACCTCCATGTATCTGGAGTGCCGGCCCGACAGTTTATCCCCCCATCGGTGACCGTCGGATCTACCGGTTTTCCCCCTTAGGCCTCATCTACTCCACCTTCTAGCAGCTTTACCGTCGTTCTGCCTCTCGCTGGTTCTATTCCTACCTCCGTTGGAAACCCTAACCCTTCCTCGTCTAACCCTAACCCTCCCCCTGCGGTTTCAGGCCCTCTTCCGAGTCGGGTACAGCACCAGCCACCTCATCAGGGGTCTAAGAAGAAGTACAAGTGTTACAAGTCCAAGGCGGACGATATCTTTCTCAGATTAGAAGAGGACATTCAGTGGGGAGAGACTATGGATTTCGCTGACAGAGTCTTGGTCAGGCGCATCAGAGGACGAAATTACACGGCTGCCCGTTTGAAAACTTGGGCATCCGAGGTTTGGGGTCACCATCTGGTGGACATCCCCTTCGTGCAGACTTTCGTGAGGGGATGGTTCGCACTGAGATTCGCCCGTGCTGATCATACCAACTGGGTTTTGTCCTCCTACTAGCATTTTGAACATGCCCCGGTTCTCCTGAAGCGCTGGACGCCTCTTTTTGATCCAAAGACTGAGCAAATAGGTATCGGACTAGTATGGATTCGGCTCCGGGTCTCCCTTTGCAATATTGGTCTGAGGACATCTTCAGGCGGATTGGTAACGCTATAGGCTCCTACATGGAATATGATAAGTCCTATCAATACACGGGCATGATGGCATATGCTCAGATTCTTATCAATCTTGATACTCGGGGCGGCTTACAGGAGTACATCACTATACAGTGGAGGGACACATCCCGCAAGAAGATCATTGATTACGAAGGCATTCCATATCGATGCCGTAGATGCCACAAAGTGGGGCACTTATTCAAGGATTGCCCCCTCTTGCATAAGATCAGGGGTACTGAACAGAGTTTGGAGATGGAGCAGCCCAGAGGAAACCCTTCTCGGCCCGATAAAGATATTGAACCAGAGAAGATTGACAAGGATGCAGAGGACACCTGGGGAACACTTGATAAAGTGGGCACTGATAAGGGTCACACTGTTACAAACCCTTCATCGCCTCCCCCTCCAGCGTGTACCAGTCCAGCAAAGGAGGACATCTCGCAGTCGGGTATGTTATCTACATCCTCCTCTCTCTTTTCTCCTGTATCTGGCATATCTGAAGCTCTTGCATCCCATTCATACAATATTACATCTCCTCCTACTTTATCATCTTCGGTCTCCTCGATTTTATTTAGATCTCAGGGATATGCTCCTCCCTCCTCTCTTCACTGCTCTCTTCCCCTTCCCCCTCCCATCACTGCCCCCAGCATCCCATCTCTATCATCATCCTCCCTTCCTTCACTTTCCATCCCCTCCCCCTCTGTATCCCCTCGGTACTCTCTCCATTCCAGATCGAAGGATAGAGGACATGACGCGATTGGTCTGGACCCTGAGATTACCCCTGCCTCCCATAAACCCTCCAGGGGTCGCCCATCTCATCTCACTAAATCCAGACACACTGCGGGTGAAGAAGTTGCCCTTGGGCGACAACAAACCATTGACAGGGCCCTTAGAGCTAGGAATGGCCCTCTGCCTCACCCTCCATGAAGTTTCTATCCTACAATTGCAGAGGGTTTGCTAGCCCTCCTAAAAAACTAGCACTCAGAAGATTGCTCACTTCGACTCAGCTGGACATTATTTTCTTACAAGAAACTCTTTGTTCGGCTGATTCTCTTATTCCTACTCTTAATTCTTGGCTGCCGAATTGGACTTTCCACGCCCTGGACGCGTCTGGGAGATCTGGGGGTATTGCTATTGGTTTATACAACAAGACTATGGAGCTCAGGAACATTTGGGGAGGTAGGGGTTTTATAGGTATGGATATATATGCCCACACATTAGAGTCTGAAGTTCGTATTATGAATGTATATGGTCCATGTGTGGATAGGGCAAACTTTTGGAGAACCCTTCTGGACTCAGAATTCCTACAGGCAGACAACATCATTCTTGGAGGGGATTTAAATTTCTCGTTGGGGTACAGTGAATCTTGGGGACACTCGGCCCAAGTAGACAGCCTAACAGACACTATCTCTACCTTACTAGAGGAGCATCAGTGGGTAGACATTCCATCTGCCAGGATTCAGTATACTTGGACAAACAATCGCAGTGGAGACCACAACCTGGCAAGGAGACTTGACAGATTTCTCATTAAAGAAGCTTTCTTAAGCTCTCATCCTCATATTCGATAGTGGGTTGGTACTGGAGGTATTTCTGATCATCGGCCAATATACTTGGAATTGGCCGATACAAACCTGAGAATTAAAAGCCCCTTCAAATTCAACGCCTCTTGGCTCAAGGATCCTTCTTACATTCAAATGGTCACTGATTACTGGCAAACCAACCCTATACTGGAACGCGAGGATCATACAGAAGGTTTTATCAGGAAATTGACAGAACTTAAGAGGATCTCCAAAATTTGGGCTCACCAGAAACGAAAGAATGATGACAACACCCTGAGGGAGGCAGAGTTGGCCATTGCCACACATGAGGATACTTCCAATGGCACTTTCCTATCACAAGAAAGCAAAGATCACTATACCTCCCTCATCTCGAAGCGTTCCCAAATACTGAAGGAAAGGGAGGAGAGCTGGAGGCTCAGGAGCAGGGCAATCTGGCTCACTGAAGGAGATGACAATACCAAGTTCTTTCATAAATTTTCCAACGGTAGAAAAGCCATAAATACTATTTGGGAACTTCGTAATGATCAGGGTCAATCGGTATCATCACAGCGGGATCTGGCTAGATTAGCCATTGAGCACTTCAAAAGCATCTACAAGGCGCCTAGAGCTGTGAATATTATGGAAATCATGCGGGTTGCTGAACATTTTCCCAGATTTGTACAGCAGGAAGACACGGAGGACCTGATGATGGAAGTGACGAAGGAAGAACTTGAGGCAACTATAAAATGGTTTAAAAAAGACAAGAGCCCTGGGCCGGATGGGTGGACCATCGAGTTCTACATAGCTTTTTTTGATATCCTGGGGGACGATTTACTCAAGATTGTGGAGGATTGCAGAAGGAGTGGAAGAATATCCCCGGCCATCAAATCCACCTTCATTGCCCTTATCCCGAAATCTGACAATCCTTCCTCTTTCAACGATTTCCGACCCATTTCCCTTTGCAACTGTTTGTACAAGATTATTGCAAAGATCATAGCAAACCGACTGAAGCCTATCCTTTCCAGACACATATCCTCTGAGCAGTTTGCTTTCCTTCAGCACAGACAGATTCATGAGGCTATTGCCACAGCTCAGGAACTCCTCCACACTATGCAGATGAAGAAGCAGAAAGGCATGATTCTGAAGGTGGACCTCTCAAAGGCCTTTGATAGAGCTAATTGGCTCTACATTAGATTATTACTGACTCACCTAGGCTTTCCTTATGCATATATTAAATGGATCATGAGTTGCATTAAAGATGTATCTTACAGTGTGTTATTAAATGGGGAAGCCACATCTTTCTTCCTCTCGGAGAGGGGACTCAGGCAGGGATGTCCACTCTCCCCTCTACTTTTCTTACTTATCATGGAAGGATTAAGCAGGGCCATCATATCTGCACGCAATAGAAATCAACTGGCTGGCATCAAGATCACTGAGAATTTTTCTCTCACCCATCTATTATTTGTTGATGACATTCTCATTTTTTTAAATGGCAGTATTGGAGATACCACGGTCCTCCAGAATATCTTCAATCTTTTTCAACAGGCAACCGGGATGACAATAAATGATAGTAAATCTACGATTACTACCTTTGGCTGCTCACAACATGAGATTGTATTTACCTCACAGTGCTTCCCCTTTACCTCTCTGAATCTGGAAGATGGTCTTAAATATCTGGGCTTTAGGCTTAAGCCTCACGGATACAGGATTGCAGACTGGACGTGGCTTATTGCAAAAGTGGAAAAGCGCCTTCAAGTTTGGTACCATAAATACCTATCCCGTGCAGGAAGATTAGTCCTTATTAAAGCTGTGATTGAAGCCACTCCTGTATTCTGGATGACCCTGGCTTGGATTCCGAAGGGTATACTGAACAGACTACAAAGCATATGTTGCAGATTCTTATGGAAAGGCAATCAACCGGGTAGGTTATTTGCCTGGGTCAAATGGGAGACAATAGCAAAGCCTAAGAGATGGGGAGGATGGGGCATCAAAAGGCTTGAACTTTTCTCCAAAGCTCTGGCGGCAAAGCTCGGCTGGCATCTTATCACTACAAACAGCCTCTGGTCCCGGGTTGCACAAGTGAAATACATCTGGCCCATGAACCTGATGGACTGGTTCAGACAGCAGCACAGAATAAGCAATAACATCTCCAATATATGGAAGGCGGTTATAAATGCATTACCACTCCTACATGAAGGCATAACGTGGAGAATAAAGGAGGGCAATGCTGTTCGTATTGGCACAGACCCATGGGTTGGTTGTGGCAATGCACACAGACTACCGGTAGATTTGATAAGGCATTTACACAGCAGGGGTATCACCCACATCAAACACATCGGTGACAGAAACAATTCCTCCTTTCTACAACAGGCATGGAAATCGGCTCTTGATCTGGACATCCCTATACAGTGGTGACTCGATTGGCAGGACTACACGGATGCTCTTACACAGGCACATATCCGACTATCTGAAGGACCGGACGAGATTATATGGGCCTTCGCCAAACACGGAACATATTCTCCAAAAGAGGGTTATATTAGATTAATGGAACCATACAAACCCCAGAACATAAACCCGACTTGGAGATTACTCTGGAAGCTTAAGGCGGCCCCTCGTACCCGCTTACTGATGTGGAACATTTTGTTTGATAAGATCCCTACGGGGTCAAATCTGATGAAAAGATCTTTTCATGGCCCTTTCTGGTGTCACCTGTGTCGCAATGATGAAGAGAGTACTGAACATCTCTTCCTAAATTGCCCCACCTCCAAGGAACATTGGAATTCCATCATTACTCACTATCCAAGCTTAAAAAACTGGCATGGACACAACATTCTAGATGCCTGGAGTACATGGTGTCAAAACCAAAATGGAAAATCCAAAAACATGCCTCTTCTAGTTTGCTGGTCATTATGGATTGCTAGAAATCATTCTATTTTCAACCACAAAACACCCCATTGGCCTGCCATCTTGCTCCATACCATTGCGGATTATGATCTTCTTCCCGAGGAGGACTCCAATGCCCCTCCCCGCACCATTATACCAGAAATCATAGACAAATCAAAACCATGGGCATATTTTGATGGCTCTGCGCAGGAGGCAGGATGTGGTGGCAGAGCCATACTCTACCTAAATGATACACATTGCTTCAAGATCCAAATAAGTTTAGGCAGGGGAACTAATAATTATGCTGAACTCTGTACTGCTAAACATCTCATTCATTTTGCATTGGAAAAGCATTGCAGACATCTACAGCTGTTTGGTGATTCCAAAATCGTCTGTAATTGGTTAAATAATGCATCCCACTGTAATGCATTTTCATTGAGGCATATATTAGAAGAAGCACAAAGATTGATATCTTCTTTTGACTCCTTTGCCTGTCGCCACATTTACAGGGAGCAAAATACGGGGGCAAATCACCTTTCCAAAGAGGCAGCGCTTAGACAGGGCGATGACTGGTTGATCCAGGAGGAAATAGATGGGACCTTCCACCAGCATTACCACAGACCTTTTGTGGAACTTAGAGAAAATGGGCTTTAAGCCCTATAATATTTTCTGATAAACTTGTATATATCATGTTTATATTTACAACTTTTTGGTCTATATTTATGACTTTGGACATACAGTTCCGATTTTGATACTTAGTTTCTCTCTCTGCGAAGAGACAGCATTCAATTTTGATCTTGTTCTCTCTATGTTAGAGAGCAGGCATAGACACAGTACAACAGATAACAGACTCCCTGCGTGGAGATACAACTGTTCTTTTTTTTTTTTTCTGGTCAACAGTTTTTTGAACTTGACAGGCAACTCTGCCTCCATATGCATATGCCCTAGCATCTACAAAATGTAATTTCTTATATATCAATAGAAATTACGACTTTTTTCCATGGGAAAAAAAAAATAACATCTTAAAAAAAAAACATTATAAAATATAAAATATAAAAAATAAAAACTCTCTCTCTCTCTCTCTCTCTCTCTCTCTCTCTCTCTCTCTCTCTCGCTATATATATATATATATATATATTATAAATCCCCGATAGGGGTGTCAGGCTCGAAAACCACTTGTCACGTGAGGAATGACAGTTGGCTCTTAGTTAAAGAAGGGGAGTGCAGGCTAATAGCTCCTCCACCATGCATGGTTCGTGAAATTTTATGCTTATTCTCTAGCTCTCTGAGGGATGCGCACTCCTCTATGCTCTTATTTCTCCCGGTCATTGGGCTAGGGTGGTGGTCATCTGCCTTTTTCTCCTTCTGCGGGCCTATTCCGATAATTTCTCTTTCCTTCCTGCAAATTGTAAAACTTTCCGTCTCCTTCCTAATTCGGGGGACGTGTCATTTGCGGTTTTGGCTAGTTTCGAGTTTAGTCGCTATAAGTTCTCTTGGTTTCTCACCGTGGCCTTATCGTTGACGAATTTTGGGTCATTTGCCTTTGGTGTTTGTCGCTTGTTTAATTGGCCTAGGCCTTTTGGTGGTGTTGTATTCTTTGGGGTGGCGGATTTGGTGCTGGGGTGGTGTTGGTCTTCGGGCATTGACATCCCTTGGTTCTTCCCACTTGGGGCCACTAGTCTTAGACCTCCTTTTGGTGTTGCCTTGTGGCTTTGGTGTCGGTCTGGATTTTGGGAGCCCACATTTCTTATTTCTCTGGTGTGTTGTTCTCTAGTCTCCCTCCGGCCTTTCCTATCGTTGTTTCATCTGCTTGTTCTAGTCTGGTTCAGTTTTTGTCTAGTGGTGAATTTCCCATGGGGTGAATTGTTGTGTCAGGTTCCCTTTCCCTCTCAGTCTATGGTGTGGTCTGCTTGGCCTCTGGCGAAGGGTGGTTGTTCGTTTGGGCACACAATTCTTGTTTGTGTGTTGCTTAGTTTATTTTGGTGGTCACTGATTCAGTTTGGGTATTGCCTTGGGGGCCTCGGCTTCTTGTTGGACTTCAATATGAAGCCTAGTATGCGCTCCTCACATTCCCTGACCGAGGCAAAGGTGGAAGGTTCATCTACTCTTGAAGGCGTTCGGGGTGGCACATCGAATGCAGGAGGTGGAAGCTCCAGGTAGGGTGTTGGTTCAATGCATGGTGTTGGGTGTGGGGGTTGTAAAACCCGTGGGAGGCATAGGTCTTCGACCAAATCCATGACTGGAAGAAGCAACAAAATTATAATATAGAGTGCTCATGGTGTTGGCGGAGATCGCAAAGGATCGGGTCGCTCATGGTGTTGGCGGAGATCGCAAAGGATCGGGTCGTGGGCATTCTATGGCCTCTCGGGGATGACGAAACATTCAGGGTTGTGCGGGGTTAGAGGGTTGTACTCCTCCCGAACAACTCGGGATTTCCACGGTGATTTAGGAGCTGGTTCAATCTGTTATTGCCCGGTTGGAATATCTCGATATAGCCCGAAGGTAGGAGCATGAGGTCGTTATGGCCAAACTTGAGCAACTCCACTACTTTCAATGTCATGTCTATGAAATAATTGTGGTTGTTTAGCATGGGAAAAATCTGCTGACAGAGAAAGTTGAAAAGTTGGAAGCTTGGCTTGCTCACTTTGAGCATCATGTCAATTTTCTATATCGCCTTCCTCCTCCTCCAGGAATAGGGCCAGATAATTACCTCTAACGACTGATTATAATCATTGGTGTTTTTCTTGTTCCTTCTGTTTTCTAGTATGCTAGGCCTCTAAGGCTATGGACAACTAAGCTGAGCATTTTGCTTTTTATATGTTGTATCGTTATAGCATTGGTCAACAAATCTGGTCAGGGTGAGATGACATGCATTTTGTCACCTTTGTATATGCTTTTTGATTAATAGAAACTTTTCGACTTACTAAACTGGTAAAAAAATGGCAGCTCTCGACCTTGATCTGGCCAAGGGTCGATTCAAATGGAGCGGGCCTGCCAAGCAAGGGCCGAGGGCCACCATTTTTTTTAAATTGTAATTAATTAAAAATAAATTAATGTAATTTATATTTTTTATTGTTTTTTTAATTTTTAATTTTTTTCAACCACAAAATACCCCATTGGCCTGCCATCTTGCTCCATACCATTGCGGACTATGATCTTCTTCCCGAGGAGGACTCCAATGCCCCTCCCCACACCATTATACCAGAAATCATAGACAAATCAAAACAATGGGCATATTTTGATGGCTCTGCGCAGGAGCCAGGATGTGGTGGCGGAGCCATACTCTACCTAAATGATACACATTGCTTCAAGATCCAAATAAGTTTAGGCAGGGGAACTAATAATTATGATGAACTCTGTACTGCTAAACATCTCATTCATTTTGCATTGGAAAAGCATTGCAGACATCTAGTGTGATCTTAGAAAGCTCTGAATAGTGTTTAGGGGCCTAAATGTCGAAGGAACCTTATGCTTTTTCAAGATCCTTGCAATCTTATCCATGGTCCCTTGAATAAATGGAAGATGCACTCCTGAAAACCGATCCTTAAGATCTTTTTTTATTCTAGGACCTTTTTCAGCCTTAAGGAAAGCTCTAAGACATTGGTGCCTACTATAACCATTCTTATTAAAAACATTAAGGAGATGGGTTTTTTCATCATTGAGGTGGTTTTCATCAAAAACTCGTAATGCTCGAGTGGCTAAGGTGTTGAGAACACCTATATTTTGAGCAGGGAAATGATGCGAATTAGCATGAAGATATTGTTTCATGTGATTTTTCTTCCGAAAAACCATGTGGGAGAAAGAACCATCATCTCTTTTTGAAATAAGAGTATCGAGGAAAGGCACGATACTATCAACTTCACATTCCATAGTGAACTTTATGGAAGTAGATTGATTGTTAAGATGTTGGAAAAAGAGCTCAAACTTTTCCCTACCATGAGACCAGACGACGCAAGTGTCATCCACAAACCTTTTCCAAATCTTAGGTTGGAATAGAGTTGAGGAAAATGCCTTGGATTCAAAGTCCTCCATGAAGAGATTAACCACTACAGGGGAAAGGGGGGAACCCGTGGCAATGCCACAGGTTTGTTCATAAAATTCCCCTTTGAAACTGAAGAAAGTGGAGGTAAGACAAATTGCAACTAAATAAGTTGTATCTGGATCTGTAATGTGTTTGTTGACTTCAATGGCCTTGTTAATAGGTATATTAGTGTATAAGGAGACCATAACAAAACTTACTAGATTATCATCGGGATCCAACCTTATACCCTTTAACTCGTTGACAAAAGAAGACGAATCTTTGACAAAGGATTCAATACAGCCAGTAAAAGGTTTAAGCTTATTGGCTAAAAACTTTGCAAAAAGATGTGTTGACCCTTCTACGGTGTTGGCTATGGGACGTAGAGGAGCCCCTTCCTTATGGATTTTTGAAAGAACATAAATCCTAGTAATGAGAAAGCTACTCTTGATAAGATTCTTGCTAGGGGAGCTAAAAGTGCTACTAGATTTTATGGCTAGAGCAACTGTTTTAGAAATATTCTTTAGGGGATTCTTATTATGTTTTATGTAGCTCCTGTTATTACAAATTTGATCTAACATTTTTCTTCAGTAATCCTCTTTATCTAAGATAACAACAACACCCCTTTGTCATCTTTATGAACAACAATGTCGTTGTTATTGTTCAAGGCTTTGAGAGCCTCAAACTCAGGTTTGCTAAGGTTGTTCTTAGGGGGCTTTGCCTTTCTCAGATAACCACGCAGTTGTGTCATATGACATCCTTCGTAGCCAATACGTCCCTTATCCTGAATTCAATGTCACAGAGAATCTCATGCACATGGATTTTTCTAGGAGCTAGGGCAAAATTTAAACCTTTCTCCAATAGACTATAAACATGAGGATCAAAAGAAAAATTGGAAAGATTAACAACCCTATTATTAAAAGGGGTGAAAGAAATTGTATTTTTATTGTTAATACTACTATTAGAATCAATAGAAATAAATTATTATTATTATTATTAGTATTATCGATGGAATTAATGTCAATCTTATTATTATTATAATTATATTCAAAATAATTATTATCATTAGTATAAGATTCAAAAGAATTATTATTATTATTATTCTTATAGTTATAGGATTCAAAAGAAGGCCACGAGAGATCCAACGAGGGGGAATTCCCGAGATCAGAGGAGATTTTAATATCACGGTCCTCGCCAGAAGAGGTCATGAAGGTAGAGACTTCACCTCTCTTGATCAAAAGGTCAACACCAGATGAATAAGGAAAAAATGGGGAGAGAGGGTTTCAGTTCATTGGAACTTGAGACATGGAAGAACGTTGACTGCCATGAAAGTCAATGAATGTGGAGGGTTGACCATCCACGTTGGAGGAAAGAGGTCTACGCATACAGGGAACATGAAATGGGGATAAAACAGAATGCTCGGGAAAAAAGGAGAGGTTAACATCATATTTCACCTTCGCGGGGTTTTTGGAGGTAGAGATTTCATCTCTCTTGATCGAAAGGTCAACAACCGATGCAGAAGGGAAAGACGGGGAGAGCAGGGTCTGTTTCACCGAGATCGTGGGAGGGAACTGGTTAATGGAAGATGGGGAAGGATTCAATCCTTAGCTTGAAACATGAGACGCTGAGGAGCATTGACTGCCAGGAGAGCTGACCGATGTGAAGGGTTGACTATCCTCGGGTGAAGCCACGCTGGAGGGAAGTAAGTTGTGTAGAATATGCATAGAAGAAGAGAAAAAATTAAAAGGATAGGCTAGGGAGGGATCCATGAGACCAACTAAAGCAGGATGCATCAAGTTCGGGCCGAAAGAATTAATATTAGAGACAATAGTAGCGCTGGTGAAGAAAGAAGGTTTGGGAAGGACAGAGTTGAGAGTGTTAAAGACAACCATAGTGAAGACAAGAGATAAGATAGAACATTCATTGAATTTCTATTAATAAAGAATTACATTTATATTACATTCTTGTGACCCTTGATCTTCATATACGAAGTGGTCTCTTGGACTCTGGTGTTTGTTCGCATTCCACACCAATCCTTTGGGGATTAGGTGTCTAATATTCCCCCCCTTAATCCGAAGGGTTATATACGAGTCCAAGAAGAGAGCTCTAATACAAAAATACAACAATGCATGAAAACAATAAGTTGAATGTTCTCTATGAGATGATGGCATAAGGTGGGAGAACTCGAGGTCTTAATCAACAGTAGTTTAAGGATGAACACCAACACTGGAACGCTTAGTGCAATTCCTAGAACTCTTCCAAATATTACAAGAAGCTGAGGTCTTCTACTAGAGGAAATGTTCCTAATGATTTGAATAGGGAGACATTCAACCTAAAAAAGGGAGGTCTACAACCTGCATTGGTTTAAGGAAGGCCACCAACCAAAGGAACACTTAGTGTGATTCTTGGAACTCTTCCAAATCTGGCAAGAATTTGAAATCTTCTTCTAGAGGAAGTGTCCCTAATGCTTTGGAGAGAGAGGCCTTCAACCTAGAAAAGGGAGGTATGCAACCTGCGGTGGTTTGAGGAAGGCCACCAACCATAGACATGTTCAGGGGCTTCTGTGTCTCTGGATACAACTATGAATCTAGGTATGGTTGTCTCTAGTTGTAGGCTCAGGAAGTAGGTTCAGGTTATGGCTCAGGGTCGCTTGATTTATATTTGAAACTTGTGTATGACCTTGAATTCCCTCCTGTCAGATACAAGGTGAGAAGATGAAGAAAACTCAAATGCAAGAATTTTTAAAACTCGAGAACAAATTATGTGATATGAGTTAAATATCTTCTTGGCTATTGAAGCCAATTGCCAAGAAGCGTTCCATCCAAGATGAATCATTGTTCTTGCAGGAGGCTTGGTTTTGAAACATCTATTTGAAGAATGAGTGTGTTGGCCATAATGATTGCATGGGTGAAGATCAAAACAATGATCTTTCACATGACCAACTCGGTCACAATGTTGGAATTTCACAATCGATTGTGAATGTGGAGGAGAAGAATCCAGAATAGGTGAAGGTGGAGTGTCATGAAGAAATCCAGCACTCTGGAATTTGATGGGCTTTCAGTAGTATAGAGAATGAAAGGAAGCCTCCTTATCATATCCAAGACTTGTTTTGTGCGTATTGCTGATAAGCTCCTCCCAAGATCTAATGATTGGCTTGGGAAGTGCAGGTTGAATTTCTACACCTGCATGCAAATTTTCTTCTGAAATGGGCACATGATGGGAGTCAACATTAGTGTTACTGATTTGACCACTTTCTTAGAGTCGATGGGAGTCTGTCTTGAAGTCAAATATAGGATTTTTCAAAACAACTAAAACATGGAAGTTCAATATATTAAAGCATGCACATACGCTTCCAACACACATACCATTGTTACATAAGAGCAAGCTAGAACATTGAGGAATCTCTCTAGATCGTCTGGCATGCCAAACGGTTGTTGCATGGAGCCAAACAATCTATTTAATAATATAGCTTGACTAAGAAGACTATGATCATGCTAACTTTCTGTGTTCGCTCCATATATGTTAAATATAGCTAGCAATGTTTGGGCATGGCATAATACCATAACATATTTCTTTCCACAAAATGTAGATTGGCTAATTCATGCCTATTGTTTCAATGACTTTCACTAGTCGACTTCACAGGATGTGTACATTGTTCACTTCATTCGTGTTTGAAATTCATGCAAATCCAACTATTCAACATGCGATTATGTGCATTGCCTCCAGATTGGAGGGTAGTAGTCAGTCAACTAATGTTACTTGCTTCTTTGTTCAAACGTTGCAGTCGCTCTAGAAATCGACTAATAGAATGATTGGCTCTTAATGAAACATCCCTCTCATCGATGGTTCACGACATATATAAATTGAACGAACCTCAAATAAAAAGTTGCATAACCTTTAACGCATGTTGGGATGGAGTGCATATGAAGATATTCCACCCTCTGGCACATTCCTTGATGCAATCTCTCAGAATCGTGTAATTAACAAGAATGCAGACGAACACAAACTCCTTTGTCGATGGCTCATAGATCCTGCCATTCTTGATATCGAAGAATTATTCATTCTATTTGCTATACATCAACGACATTTCCTGGGAGTGCGAAACCAAGTTGGCTTCTTTGGTTGTTGCGAAACCCTCTCTTTGCAATTCAATTCTTGGTATCCGCTCTCGCTCTTGAATCTAGAACTTCAAGACACTTACTAAGGCTGAAAACTATTCGAGCATATAGAAATGGCTCCATCGAGAACAAAGGGCAAAAGAAATCATTTTACTTATTGTAAGGTAATGTGATATCCCTATTTTCCAAACATGTCCCTTTGCAGACAGGTCTAAGCCGAGAATAAACACATCTGACAAGCTATTTGTCGAAGCAATAACAAAGGGAGGTAATATGGAGACATTTGATTAAGAACAAATGAATTTGATGAGATTCGACAAGACGTTTGGGTTGCAAAGACGTTTCTGAATATTTTCAACAATATACATAGTTTATTGGGGAAATAAAGATGTCAAAAGAGTTACATTGGAGTTATAACTAGGGAAGCAATGGGGTATTGATTGTCACACATATTAGGGAGGTAGGTTTGAGCAAGAAGGAGCATTTCTACTCTCTTTGATGTTGAAAAGAAAACCTGTGGAGGGTACCCAAAGATAATCAAACTCACAAAGCTTTTGTACAAAGGTTGTATGGAGAGAGCCCAACTCAAATATAGCTGACAAAGGGTTCATAATGTCAGATATGAGCGACAAAGGGCCAGGTCTAACTAACCAACTCTGATACCATGCTAAACACAACCATGATGAAGAAAAGAGATAAGATAAACATTCATTGCATTTTTATTAACAAAGTTGTACATTTATATTACATTCTTGTGACCCTTGGTCTTCATATACCAAGTGGTCTCTTGGACTCTAGTGACTGTTCACATTCCACACCAACCCTTAGCAGATTAGGTGTCCAACAAAGAGGAAGAACACGAAGCAAAATATTTGAATGCACAATTTCCAAGGAATCTCCATTGGAAACAACCCTTGAATAATCTTGATGCGTTGAGTGAGAGAGATACTCTGGATCCTTGGAATCGCTAGCAAGGGTAGACACAATCCCATCAACATGAAGAGCAGCGCTGCTAATCCAAGAATGAAGAGCGGATATTTGAATCCCATTCTCTCTGTTATTGGAAGAAACAAAAACCTCTAAGAGAAGAGGAATTTTCTAACAGCTTGAGAAATTTCAAAGATTGTTTTATCTTCCATAGTTCCTCCAAGCGAAGATACTTTAGCGTTGAACAAGCATTGATCCTTGTCCAAAGGGTAGCATATACTGCATTGAAAAGTTCCAAATGTAATAAGAACAACCTCTGAGAAATAAGATCAAGACTTTTTCTAATCCTTGAAATCTCAGAATGAATAAGCACAAGGCTTGCAACCAAAAATACACCATGGTTTCTGGAATTATTAAGGTGATGCTTAATCTTAGTGAATGAAGGAACGATGGATGAATCTCTACATCTTTTTAGGAATTCCATATTTGATTTCATCTTAGAGACCTACAAACATGCCCACTCGAAATGATGAACTTTAATTGCAATGGCCCTATCGTTTTTAATTTGGCTTTTTATTTTTTTTGTTTATTTTTTAATTTCCAATTTATTTTATTTTTATTTTTATTTTTTAGTGTTAAATTTTATTTATTTTTCCTTAAATTATGTTTTTTTTGGAATTTTTTTTTAAACAATTTTTGTGCTTGATTTTTTTTGTATTTTGTATACATTTTTTGTGTTTTGTTTTCTAATGAATCATAGTAAGTGCTTTGAAACCACCGTGAAAACTACTTTGTGATTTTTCGGGAAGATATTTTGTATATACTTTTTTATATTTGATCTTTTTTGGGTCATCTTTTATATTTTTAATTTTTTAATCTATTAGTTATTAGTTATTATTATTATTTATTTATTTTACTTTTAATTTTTTTCAATCTTTTAATTTTTGTTTTGTTTTGTATTTTTCATTTTTGTTTTTTATTTTTTGCACGGACCATGTCAATCCTCGACTAGTGACCCAACCCCAATATATGTCAATTTGGTAGTTGATTCTAAAGTTTTTGTTATAATGGATCAAGTTTGCCCCACAATGTGTCAATTTCATGGTTGATTTTTAAGATTTCATTGTAATAGGTCGAATTCACCTACATTGCATGTCAATTTGATGGTTGATTTTTAAATTTTCGTTGCAATGTGCCAAATTGTCTTAGGCTAAAATTTTCAAATAGCTTTACCATTTAAAAAAGAAATTTCCCTTGGTATAATGGCTCTATCATTTAGGTGTTAATTTTTAAAGTTCTTTTTAGTCATATACTTTTTCCATAATGCCATGGTTAAAATATATTGAAAACTTAAGGTTTTTATAGTCGTGATATTTGGTTTTAATTCCATGATTGAAAATTTATCAAAATTTTAAAGTTTTTTTAAGTCACGATATTTTATCTTTAATGCTATGGTTGAAAACAATTATAAGTATTTTATCTTTAACATCATGGCTGAAAATTGTTAGGATTTTAAGGCTTTTCAGAGACATGATATTTTATCTTTAATGTTATACCTGAAAATTGTTGGAGTTTTAAGGTTTTTGGAGTCATGATATTTTATCTTTAATGTCAATGCTAAAAAATGTTGAAAATTTACAAAAAAAAAACGTTATTCTAGCATCAATTATTTTTGTTTTCAGAGTATTTTTTCACCAAAAAAATTGGCTTTTATTGGCTTTTACTGTCATTTTAAAAAAATGTTGAAAATTTACCCCGAAAAAAAAAGGTAATGTAAAATCAACACTTTTCGTTTGCGGGTTGTTTTTCATGTTTTTTTGGGTTTTTTTGCTAGAGTTCTCGCTTTGAGGTAATAGTTCTCGTTTCATTAGTAACTTTGTTTGTTTGTGTGTGTGCGTGTGTTGGAAAATCAAGAGACTTGTATATTATAGGTGATTTTCCTTAACTTGATAATTACTTGTGATATTTGTTGGCCTTTTGTGTAATGTTCCGAGCAGAACTTAAAGAAGATTTAGAGAATAATTCCATTGTCTTCAAGCAAAAGTTTCCAAAATATATTAATAAATTCTCTTTGAAAATTTTAACAAACACTTCACTTGAAAATTCAAAAAATTCACTTCAATGAACAACATAGATATTTTTGTCAAACAAATTGTGTGCAAACTCGACAAGGATAATCAAAGGCAAAAATTGAATTCTTTATTAGAGAAAATTCCAAATATACAATGACATTGTTGAGGAAACACTTGGAACATTCATCAACAAGCATATCTGATTGGGCTGCTACAGATAAACACCATTCAGCCTCCTTAGATGAGTTGTTACAAGTATAAGGAATCTGACATGCGAACATATGGCTCCTTGATATTAGCTACATGATAGAAAACACAACCCCATGAAACAATAGTCTTGAACTATATATGCAGTGATACAATGCCTTATACTCCTGCAATTCATCCTCTTTAGATTATCTATTGTGGAAACAACTCAACCAACACAATTTCTTCTCAATAATTTTGTCACAACAATAATAACATTGTCCAATACTATATTGATTTTTCTGAGATTGAATTAGCAGCTTTAAACAAGTATTCAACCCTGCTATAATGTGTGAAAGTTTGACACTTGAGCTCACTGCTAATAGCCAAAATTTCGGCCATGGGACTATTGTAAGTGCTTGATATGGTGCTTGGGCACTAAACTCTCGTCTTATATATGAATACAAAATTGCAAATTCATCCTCTAATTATGAAGGGAAAATATTACTCGCTCTCTTGAAGAATTCGTGGCAGTGTGGCTTCATGAAACCCTCAGCCTTCCAAGAGGACAACTTCTGCTGCAAATACAAATGACTGATCTCTAGAATAAGATCATTCGTTTTGGCTCAATACTGGAAGAAAATAGCTCTCGAGCTCTCTTTACTTATCTAGTCCAAAAAGGAAATCTCATTATCTGTAATCAATATCTGCTTGGAAATAAATTCAACCTTGACAGTCCTTAAGCTAATAAGAAATCCTCTCCCCATTCCATGGACTTATCCCCCCTAAAGAATAATAGCACTTGGCCTTTTGGAGTAGGAGAAATAACCCTGCAATAATAAATCAACGATCTCCTACAACAATTTTCACTAAATATTCAAAATTGGATCAACAATCAAACCAATTGAGCACCAATTAAAGATCAAAGGTAATATTCCTCAAGAGCTAACTAGGGTGGCACTCGCTTGAGCTCCTTTAATTGTCAATGAAATAGATAAGATAGGATAATTTGTAGAAAACTAATAAACTAATAAACCACTCATAAAGTAAATAGCAGACATATAGAAAAATTAGACATGGCAGAAAAGGCCTCAACGTTACAACATTCCTCACATTCTCATTATTAATCAATCCAATGTAAAAAGAATATAGTACAAATAAATACATGAGGAAGTTGGTTTCAAGATAGTACGTCTATCTTGGACACTATGGTTGAGAAAATATCTCAACAACACACTAATCTAGGAGCCTGAATAGTTGGAGAGAATCTCTCAACCAACTAAGCCTAAACTGACTCCTAACCATGAGGAACAAACTCAATCTAGAAAGGTAGGATTAAATCCTAACTTTCATGATTTTAATTAATTTAATTATTTGGACTTAGAATTGTTTTTAATGTGAGAGTGAGACTAACATTCCCCCCCCCCAATGATAAGTCCAAATTAAGAACTAGGAACCATCTTCCAAGTTCTCATGCTAAAACTGTTGATCCTCAAAAAACATTTGCCTGAAAAATCGCCAAAGCTGGATGCTGAAAAAACTCAAATCTAAAGAGAACATGAATCAGCTGCATGTTTGATTCATCTCTAAATGTTGCTTGACAACTCCATCACGTGCCAAGCTGCAAAAGGATCCATCTGTCCTTTGCTTGCAATCAACATCCTTTGTCCACTAAAAAAATATTGAGAATGCCCACTGGCTGATGACGTTGAAAAACAACTCATTGTTGCTTTTGCTGTGTTTGAAAACTGTTCACTGTTGACTTTGCTGTCAATCGCCCACTGGTGAATTTGTTAATGCTCACTCACTAATGAAAATTCCCACTGGCTGCTTCGCTGATGTTGTCGAGACTTTCAGTCTGACAATGACTGTCAATTTCATTGACATTTCCCCCCCTTTGTCAGCTGAAAGGAGAGACAATCTTCTTCAAATTATTGTTGAAGCCCCCCACCCCACCCCCCCCCACCCCCCTTCAGGTGTAGGAGTGTTTCATTGGTGTACTCCCCCATTCAACTGCACAAGAGTACCATCTTCATTTTTACTGTTGGTTGCATTATGTGTGAGTGAATTCGATTGTAAAACTTATACAATCTTCTGACTGTGGATGACCATTCCCAGGGATCAATCCATGAATATTCAATCTTCAATTTGGTTGATTTTTGTTGTTTGTTGCATTGCGCTGATGAATGATTTGACTCACCATAATGGTGACAAGGATGGAGATCAAAACACTGATATTCCAGATGACTAGTTTTTTGACAATGAAGGAATTTTGCTTTGACTACAACTTCAGTTTGCACGCATGTCTGTTTGTCTGCAACTGCAGTTTGTGTATGTTTGTCTGTCTGCAACTTTCTCAGAACGAGTCGATGTGATTTGTGCAAGAAACCCTGCACTGACAAACTTAATGGGCATTGAATAATCTGGGATCTGCAAGTTGGCGTCATCTTTGACATATCCTAAGCCTCGTGGATTTCTGTTACTCTGGATTTCTTCCCATGGCTTAATGATTGGTTTGGAAGAAAGTTGAACTAGATCAGGGACCACTTTGACACTAGAAGTTGGTTGGATCAGTGACTTGGAATCATCAGCTATAGTTGTATTGTTCAAAGACTTGGAAGCATCACTCTTCTCTAGCAACTCAGTTCTTTGTAGTTGCAACTCCAGTTGAATGAACTCAATCATTTCATGTGCATATTGAAGATGCATTTGAATATCGGTAAGAGTTGTTTTGTTGATGTTCACCATGTCACCCGCTGATGATAAAATCAAATTGTTAAGAATTTGGGACAATTGAATGTGTGTCGCCATGTTAGCTTGCTCACTTTGAATTCAGGCTCGCTTGTACTGTTGTTGATTGTTGATGCTTTAAACACTTGCTAGATTTTTATAACTTGGTTGCTTGAACTCTTGATTTCACACTCGCTTGATGATGATCACTTTGCTTGAATGCTTCACTGACACTTTGTGAATGCTTCAATCACTTCACATTGGGTCGTTTGTTGTAGATGTCGTTCTTTGAACTTTCACACTTGATTTTGACATGCTCGCTTGCTTGGTTGTTTGAATGACACGCTCGCTTTCTTTGTTGTTTGAATGACACACTCGATTGCTTTGTTGTTTGAATGACACTTGGGTTAATCACTCGCTTGATGTGATGCTCGCTTGAAGAATAGAATACTAGAATTCACACTCGTTTGATGATGATTGCTTGCTAGATGGTTTGCTTGAACTTGCTTGATTGATTACTGACACTTTTTGCTTTCTTGAATGTACTCACTGAATGGGCTGAATTTAAAAAAAAGAAGGGTGTCGAACACTGTCGAAAATGCACCCAAGTGACAAATGACAAGTTGAATCTTGATGAATAAGTTGAAGACTTACTTGAGTTAATGTATTCACCTTAACAATTCAAATTAGGGTGTCGGTTACAACCAAGAATGCACCCTTATAATTTAGTTAAAAAATGTGTATTTGCAAGTGATACAAAAAGTGTTGATGGTGTGGATGTCGTCTTGGCTTGAAATGCTTGATTCTGTAGTGTCCTTAACTTGATTGCTTTGATTACATGATGTGAAATGTGTTTTCTTGGAAGATCATCTTATCAAGTTGATGATGTGATGCTTTGTGATTGTGTACTTAAGCTTGATTAAAGGAACTTGATTAAGTGTTCTTATACTTAAGCTTGCTTATGTGCATGTAGTTGTTTTAGCATAATACAAAGCGATAATCTGAACACAAGTCATGCACACACAATCATTACACACGGTGTACCTAAGATCCCCTTATTCAATTTCGGGTGGATCTAGGACATAAGCACCACAAAAATTATGATTTTATTAATTACTGGAGTACATCATTCTTCAATGTCACACTTGCAAACTTTGGAAGAAAATTGTCTTCAAAAACTGCCTGCACTGACTCAATCGCTCTCGAAGTAAAAAATTACTTTGGAGTACAACAGTGACTTTCTCTAAAAAAGAATTCACTTATCACTCCAAATACAAAATATGCATCTTATGACTTCACAAAATCACTTATGACTCCATTACAAAAAAATACAAATACTCCTTATCTCTTCAAAATTTATCACTCCAAAAATCTCTATGACCACCTATGTCTCTAAAAAAAATCATTTATAGCTCCACTATTACAAGTCAAAATATTCTTGAAACATTTAGTGATGTGGTTGGAAGTCCGTACTATGTAGCCCTTGAAGCGCCTACAAATTACGTTCCTGGTATAATTCCCATAATTCCAGCCGAAGGTGAAGGATTCACAACAGTCTTCGTTTCTCCTGCTCAACTAGCGAATCTCAACATCTATCCTGGGAGATCTTGATATCTATGACAAAAGAATCTTCGGCAAAGCAAATGTCACCAGATCTGCATCAGGATCTGGAAGAGTGGTTCGAACCTCAGGGCTGACATGACCTTTGCAGGGTTTGATGGTTTTCGGATACAGAGGTCCGATCAGAACTTCTTGTTCTTGGGCAAGGGCACCGAGGACCCGAGATTGTCTGTTGGATCACTTAACGTCCTTACTCACAAAGAAAAAGAAATCAGTAATGCGCTCAACCGTTCTGGGACTCCGCCATCCGATGCCGAGGTTGCACAAGAGGTTGCCCTGATGGTTTCTTTGCTTCATGCATTTGGAGGCAGTCTTATTCATCGCTTATTCAAGTTAAATTCTAAACATGCTTCATATGGATTGGTGATAGGTCTGGCCTTTGCATTCGTATGCCTCACAAGTACAATATTAGTTTGCTTGCATACTCCTTATTGCAATTCTACCCCTGAAGCTGTAACATAAGAAATTTATGCTGGCAAGCCAGATTTTTTATAGATTCAATACACCCTCTTTTATCACTCAATTATTTCCAATCTTGCAGCGCCATGGAATAACCTTTTTTATGTCACTGAAAGAAAATGTTGTTTTCACTCACTTCAGATTACACCTCTACGCAGATTACAATGAAGAAATAGACCATTTTTTACTCACTTACTCTCTCACTCCCAAAGAGCACACCATAAGCTCTGATACCACATGAAGAAAACTAATAAACAAATAATACACACTCAGACTCATAAAATAAATAGTAGACATAAAGAAAAATTAGACATGGCGGAAAAGGCCTCAGCCTTATAGCATTCCTCACATTCTCATTTTTAATCAGTCCAATGTACAAAGAATGATAATAGTACAAATAAATACATGAGGAAGTTGGTCTCAAGATAGTACGTCTATCTTGGACACTATGGTTGAGAAAATATCTCAACAACACACTAATCTAGGAGCCTAACTAGTTGGAGAGAATCTCTCAACCAACTAAGCCTAAGCTGACTCCTAACCATGAGGAACAAACTCAATCTAGAAAGGTAGGATTAAATCCTAACTTTCATGATTTTAATTAATTTAATTATTTCGACTTAGAATTGTTTTTAATGTGAGAGTGAGGCTAACAAATTTGCAATTGATTTGCCTCTCATTTTATAATTTTTCCATGGAGCCTCCCTCTAGCTTCTAGATCATCCATTTTTCCTATTATTTTATTGGTGGGGCCCAATTTCCACTAGGAGACTTTTTGTCGCCATTTTGAATTAAATAATATTTTTTGCTTTTCTCCCTCAAAATAATATTTCCCCCTTTTATTTATTTAATATCACCAAAAATTGGAAAAATTCCTTAGTGAATTTTGTACTCATAAAAAATGGGAACTTTACATTTTATTACTTAATATTTCTTGTTCATCAAGCAATTACTAAAACAATGAAGATCACAACGAGACAATGTACACAAGATATAGGCTCTAAGTCAGGACAAAACCCCTCCAAGGGGAAAACCCAGAAATAACACTTCTCTTCTTATAGAATTTGTTCACAATGAGGCTTCCAAGACCCAAACACCAAAGCCAAGAAACCTCCCAAGTACAAATTCAACATGCTCACAAGATCTTTTTCAAGGCAGCTTCAAAAATTTGACCCTATAGCTTCACTTCTGGAATTTCAACCTTGTAGCTACACTACAGAATTTCAACCCTGCAATTTTGGCCTCCTACAACTTCGAAGCTTCACACATGTAAACAAAAAGAGATGATCTTCAAGAGACTTTTACTTCTTCTTTCTTTCTTCATCCTCCTAGCCCTTTTTCCTTCTTCACTATTGCAGATTGAACTTGTCATGAGATGGTGCAACAAACGAGTTGATCTCCTCTTATTTATAGCCTTCTTGAGGGGTCAAATAACCCTCCTTAGGTTGACTTCATCTTGACTAGGCCGACTTGGTATTGGAGGATAAAATGGCTTTTCTTGGCTCAAAATAAATATTTTCTTTTTTTTACTAAGTCAAAATGGGACTATAATACATGAAAAAAAATCTTCTTTGACCTAGAAAGACATATAAGCATGAATAACATGCTTTTGACCTAAAATTGAGCATGAAGCCCATGCTTTAAATAAATTTTTATTTTTCTTTCTTTATACAAAATATATAATGTCATGTTTACAAAAGGTCATTATGAAGATCGCACCTAGTTACAATTTCCAACACTCCTTCTTAACTAGGGAGGTATTTATAATCCAATGAAGTGTAAGGAATCTCAATCTTGAAGCACTCTCATACGAAGAGTCATATTGACAAGCCATCTATCAAACATCTATATCATAACCAACATTGTCATTGAAGGCATTAACTAGACAAGATCAACTTCATTCGAGAGAATTATGGCGGGAGGCATTACATGAGCTACCACACTATCCCTAAGGCACATACTCCTTCCAGATGTTCACCAAGTATGTCCTTTTAGGACTATTATTATCTTGGATTTCTAATCTTAAATCCTCAAATAATATTGATCATCTACGATTACTCTTGTATTGGATTCCCTACCTCATCCTCAAAGAGCATCGATATACAACTTCTTTCATGGATTCTTTAATCCATAAGAAGTTCCAATCTCAGATGCTTATCCAATCCTCTGGACTCCATTCTTTTCTTATAGCCTTCACTAAGAATTACCATTGTTAGTCCTGGCCTAGTGCATGACACATAAAGAGAAGAACTATCCAACATCACTCCCTCTTAATTAGGGAAGAGACGTGTACCAGACTAAGCTTGTTTCTAGGGTACACAAGCTTCTTGTTTGGTAAAGCTTTAGTAAGAATATATGCTACTTGTTCATCTATAGGTAAATAATGCAGCTCCATGACCCATCTCGTACCAGGCTTATGATGTAGTGGTACTTACTATTTATATGTTTCGTCATAGCATGAAACACTAGGTCTTCTATCAATCTTATGCAACTTTCATTGTCACAATGTATATGTGTAGGGATAAGCGGTCCTTCAAATAGATCTTATAATAACTTCCTGAGCAAAAAAACTTCCCTGCAAATTTCACTTGTAGCAACATACTCAACTTCAACACTCCTCAAAGCAACTTCATATTGCTTTTTTCTTATCCATGACATCATGGAAGATCCTAGACTGAAGCTTCCACATCTTGTGCTTGTTCCATCTGTCTCCCTGCTAACCCAATTAGAATAAGTATATCCCATGATTTGGATCTCATTACCATTATACCGAAGGCAATGATGTATGGTTCCACGCAAATATCTTAATTTGTTTTTGTCTATTATCCCATGGTCATGCTTTGGCTCCATCTACAATTGAATGAGAACATTTACTTAAAAACAAATGTCAGGTCTAGTATTTACCAAATACATCAAGGACCCAATCAATTGTATGTAGCAATTAGGATCCACCAGACAAGAATGTGAACTCCTCGACTTCTTTAGATTAGTAATCATATGAGTTGTCATAGGCTTGCTATCCATCATGCCAAATTTCTATAGAATCTTGATCAGATATTTTCCTTGACCAAGATATGTTTCACCTGGCTTCTATCAAAATTTTAGTCCCAAGTAATAATGCATAATCCCAATATCCTTCATATCAAACTTGGCTGCTAACTGCTTCTTGCATTCCTAAATTCAATTCTCTACACCAATAACAAGTAGATCATCCACATACAATAGAATGGTGATTCGTTCATCTCAGACCAACATGATCTAGAGGTTAGGATCTGTAGAACTTTTGGAAAAACCTAGTCTCAATAGGTATGCATCCATTCTTTCATACCAATATCTAGGTGTTTGCTTTTAGCCATATAGAGCTTTCTTCAGTCTGCATACATGACTCTCCCTCTGATTTATTTCAAATCCTTGAGGTTGCTCAATTTAAACCTCTTCATCAATAGTCCCATTCAGAAAAGTTGTCTTAGCATCCATTTTATAGATGTTCCATCCCACAGTAGCATCCAAAGAGATAAGAGATCTAATTGTAGTTGTAGGAGAAAAAATTTCTTCATAATCAATACCTTCTTTCTGTGAGAAGCCTCTTGCTACAAACCCTTCTTTGTATTTATCAATGCTCCCATCTGCAACATGATTATTTTATGTACCCATTTTGAAGTGATTATCAATTTGTCACTTGGCCTAGGAATGATTTCCGAGACATCATTATTCATAATTGAATGGTATTCTTCTTGCATCGCATTACTCCACTCTTGATGTTTAGTTTCATCTTCATAAGAGGAAGGTTCAACATCAATGAGCTTCATCATACATGTTGCATATCCAAAATACCTTTTAGGCATTTTACTTTCTTTGAAGGCTCCTTTTGTTGTATGTCCTTCTGCTTCTTGTAGAGTTGTCCTCAACCAAGCAGGTCTCTTAAATATTTTAGGAACAATAATTTGCTGTACATGCTCTCTAAGACTTGCAACATCTTCTTGAGATGATGTAAGACCTTGATTATTGTTGTCCCTTGATATATCCTATAAAATGGGTATCTCTTCTTCATTAAAGTTAACTGGAACATATTTTACTTTCTTGTAAGCCACATTTTCATCAAAGATGACATCCTAGCTTATTTCAATATGACAGTCCTCTATAATTTATATTTTGAATGCCTTTGGTGAAACACTCTACCTACCAAAGATGCCTTTCAAATGTGTATGTAAACAAGACATCCAAATATTTGAAGACGGTCCACACTTGGCTTATTTCCTGTAAATGTTTCTTCCTTTCAGCTACACAATTCATTTCGTGGTTATAAGGAACAATTAGCTCCCTCTTAATCCTTGCTTCCTTGAAAAATGCTATAATTTCTTTGGAGGTATATTCTCCACCATTTTCGGACCTTAGAGTCTTGATATTTTTTCTATCAAATTTTCCACTTCATTCTTGAATTCTTGAAACTTCTCGAATACCTCATCTTTATTCTTAAGGAGGTATGTCCATGTTTTCCAGATTTTATTGTCATAGGACCACATACATCAGAATGTATGAGATCTAAAACTTCCTTAAATATAGTATCACTTCTTCCAAATGGATTCATCATGTTCTAACCTAGAGTGCAACCCTTACAGGTCCTTTCATGTTCTTCCTTCAATTCAGGGAAGCCATTGACCATTTGATTTCGAGATGGGAAAATCTTGTAATGAAGGCATACATACATTGTATGCCATAGTTTAGAAGGGCTCACATCTAAGTGAACTAGGGCTTGATAGAGAGGTGTAAAAGGTCTATATAATGTCCCCTCATGAATCCCAATCACCCTAGCATGATCAATACTAGATTATTTACCCCGAACCAAAACCTTGCCATAAACAAAATCAATTCTATCACCCTTATCCCCTAGACAGGAAATAGATAGTAAGTTTTTCTTCAAACATGTAACATATAGAATGTTGTTGAGGTGAATACTTCCACTGGACTCAAGCTCCAATGAAGTAGGTCCAATTACTTTCACTAGATATCTTCATGTATCCAAGTTCGATTGAATGAGAAGAAGTTCATTTTGACAAAGTCTGAAGTTTACTGCATTCACCTACTATATGTCTGGAAGCACCACTGTCAATAACCCATATAATCTCGTCCTTGAAAGTGCCAGATAAAGTGAAGAATAAAATTCCATCCATCACTTCTTTTGCTAGATTAGATATGATCTATAAGATGAAACCCTTGATGGATATAACAAGATTCCCAACTTGAAACCCCTATTTATAACCCTTGCCATAGTGTTAACTAGGATGTGATCTTTAGTCTCATTCTTGCACTTTATATATGATACCCTGTTGGAAAATCAAGAGACTTGTAGATTATAAATGATTTTCCTTAACTTATTAATTAATTGTGATATTTGTTGGCCTTTTATTACTTATTATTTCTTGTTCATCAGGCAATTACCAAAACAATGAAGATCACAATGAGGCAAAGTACACAAGATATAGGTTCCAAGTCAGGGTAAAACCCCTCCAAGGAGAAAACCTAGAAAGAAGACTTATCTTCTTATATAATTTGTTCACAATGAGACTTTCAAGGCCCAAATACTAAAGCCAAGAAAACTCCCAAGCACCAATTCAGCCCACCACCAAGATCTTTTTCAAGGCAGCTTCAAAACTTTGACCCTGCAACTTCACTTTTGTAATTTCAGCCCTACAGCGACACTTTAGAATTTTGGCTTTGCAATTTCGGCCTCCTGCAACTTCGCAGCTTCATAGAAACCTTGGTAGCTCCACACATGTGGACAAAAGGAGATGATTTTCAAGGTACTTCGACTTCTTCTTTCTTTCTTCGTCCTCCTAGCCCTTTTTCCTTCTTCGCTATTACAAATCGAACTTGTGATGAGATGGTGTAAGAAATGTGTCGAGCTCCTCTTATTTATAACCTTCTTGAAGGGTCGAATATCCCTCCTTAGGCTGACTTCATCTTGACTCGGCCAACTTGGTCTTGGAAGATAAAATGGCTTTTCTGGACTCAAAATAAATATTTTCTTTTGTCACAATGAGTCCAAATGGGACAATAATACATGACAAAAAAATTTCTTTGACCTAGAAGTACCTATAAGCATGGAGAAAATGCTTTTGACCTAAACTTGAGCATGAAACCCATGCTTTAAATAATTTTTTCTTTTTTCTATCTTTATACGAAATATACATTGTCATGTTTACAAAGGGTCATTATGAATATCGAACCTAGTTACAATTTCCAACAATAAAAATAAATGTTTGAATTGGAGTTTGGGAAGTAAAGATATTGTTGATTTAAATCAGTTATTTTAGGTTTTTTGTGATGACTATGTGGACTGTAGAGTTGATATATTTCGATAAGGTGCTCAAATTACCAACAAACCAACAAGACAAAGAATTTTGGGGGGTTTGATTTTGTATACTATATTTTGTGCTTCTAATCTATATCTAGTGTGATGCAACCCTTGCAAATTTAGCCCATAAATGTTAACTCTCCTACTTACAACATAATATGGCATTTGACATGGATATATTAGCTTCCATCATTGACACATATGCAAGGTTCTATGAAGATTATGTGGAGGAAGCCCCTTTCATATGTTTTATTGAACTTCTTATGGAATGTGAAGAGTACATCCAATCATGGTTACTAAGTAGAAGAATTTTCACACCCTAAAGCAGTTCATATAGAGAAACTCCATATAGAGCATAGAATACAAAAAATACATAAAGCCTATGAAGCAATCCAAAGGTTGGAACTTTGGAGACATATTGAAGAGGACTATCCAAAATAGATAAATCCCTGATATGATTTAAAGAATGGTTATGATGACTAGTACATGGATAATTTTCATTTATAGGAAGACAACTACTTTTTCATTCTATTTGATGATTGTACTCCTCCTTTCTTAGAGAAAATAATTAAGGGAAATAGGGAGCCCATTATGACTACCTATATTTAGCTTGCATATTCTATAGCGGTATTGTTCCTTCCAAATCTAGCACCAACCCTTTACAACTATGTGGATAATATTTTTGAGGATCCTATTTATTTGAAGCCACATTGGATTGGTGGGAATTTGGAGCACATTACTTGACCAGTCATGGGCTCAAGAGTTGTCAATTAGGTATTATTTTGAGTACTTGTAGATGGGATCCAAGTTTATATTGTAGTGTCTTGGAATGCACTTGCATGATTGTAACACACCCCCTTACCTAACTAGAGGTGGTTACTGTGCTAACCTAAGACTCAATATGACATTACTGACTGTCACTGTGTATTTATGAGAATGGGTTAAAAAAGAATTGCTAATTTGTGATGTAATGTGCATGTGTAATTCACAACTACACTTTACCGTGAGAAAATGAGAAATAGACTCTAAAATGATGTGTTGTGTGGTGAAGTTATGCCAATATTATGTCACAACTATAAGGAAGATTCAATTAAGAGATTTGAGATCAACCACTTAGAGCAAGAGACAATCAATTTCCAGAATTAAGCAAAATACAATTGATATATTGTTATATCATGAACCACACACCCATGGTAAGGAAGATCGACTTACTTTAATTATATCTGTAGAAAAATGGAGAGGTAGGTTCAATCAACCCAAGCTTGGTTTGTCAAATGGGAAACAAAGAAATAATGCACTTGCTCAGCTTCCAAAACAAGAGCCTAAGTAGAGCAGTCAATATCAAGTAATTAAGTGCTTCTATTGAGGTAGTCTTGGCCATATATCTCGTGTTTGCAAGAAAATACAACACAATGAGAGTCAGTAACTGCACCTCGAGTCTTGGGTTAGCATAGTAACCAACTCTAGTTAGGTAAGGGGGTGTGTTACAAGTGGTATCAAAGATCCTAGGTTCAACACTTGGACATAATGGGCTCTATCATGAAAGGAATGAAAGACTAAGGTATAACTCTAGAAACTTGAGGATTAAGATAGTGCCCTATGACAAAATTTACTAAGAGGTTCAAGTCTCTAAACCCTTAGAGAGGAGTGCAACTATAAGCTTCCAAGAGTTATAATTGATTGTAGTAGGAAGAATTGTGTAAATGTTTGTGTCTCTCATGGGGCATATTATTCTAACGACTGCACGGATGTGTTACGTATGTGTGTGTGCATGCATTTGATGGATCCCATGATTTGCATGATTAGAGGTACACTACTTGAGAATTGAATAGTTTATCACTTATATTACATGGATTGTATGCATATTATTTATAAATGAAAGTGAATGTTGATTATTTGTGATGGCATTGTTCTGCATCCTCCTTTTATGAATGTGAAAAATTTAAGGATATGATAAATGCTAATGTAATGTATGGTGTCTTAATTGACTCTATGAAGTTGTAGGTGCCATTACTGTTGGCCTTAATAAGGAGGCCAAACCTTTCTAAAGTGTTTAAGTAGATAATTTAAGATGATAACGATAGTCTTAGTGAAGAGGTCAACTTTAATGGATCATAGATTAAATTCTAACACTTCAAAATTGTGGGATGATAGTGATGACTAATGTGCATTCTTGAATTTGAAGGTAAACTTATGTATATGTTATTTTAATTGCACTATATAACTAATAACAATCCCATGATATGTGAATAACTAAAGGGAAACATGTTTGAATTCTCTTGGTAAGATGACCATTGATATATGTATTTTTATTTCCATTTATGAACTAATAGTTGAGTGTGTGTGGCATCATAAGGGAAGAATACAAGACTTAAGGGCTCAACACAGGGAATTGGAAATTGAATTCAAGATCTGCAAGGCATAAATAAAAAAAACTTGTCAGACAACAACAATAACAAACAAATTTGAACTATGAATTGCAAGAACACTTGCAGGAATTGGCATACCAAGGTCAACCCTTAGAAAATAGAAGTGATGATGGTAGGAAAAGGCCCGGGGAGACTGAGAGGGAAATATAACTTATCTCATGTTGGTCTTGTGGGGAAGAGTACCTAAAATGAGACTATATCCATAAACTAAAAAAGAAGGGAAATTGATTTTTTTACATATGTACATGCATGGCTGGTGGCCAAGAGTACCATTAGTGTTGGACTTGGGACAGTGAATCAATTTTTGGACTACCTTGCTGATATTGTTATGCCATGTCTTTAAACTTTAAGATTGTGATTGGTTGTTAAATGATTACTAAATATGCATGGCCATGTTGTTTTGTTTGCAATTTTCTGTTATTATTGTGATTGTGGATTTTAATGCCCTTGTGATGTTGCTCTTATTTTCTTGCATTATTTATTGGCATTATAACTATTGTTTAATATGCGTACTTGGGGCCTTTGAGGCGCAAGTTGGTTGAGGTGGAAAGGAAGCCACAAATTATTGAGAAAGGGGCAACACATGAATTACATACTGAGTATGAACATGATAACAAGTACAATGAAAAGGTAAGTTGATCCAGGTGGATCTCTAGACACCAGTGGCATGGAAAAGGCTCAAAATTCAAAGTGATGGAAAGGCGATTAACTTGACATCTAATTGAAGTGCTCGTCGCCCTGATTCCAATGGTGTGAATGACACTCCAATCCGAGTCCGGATGAAGGAGATAGAGGCAGTCAAAGTTGGGTTGACTTTTTGCTGACTGGGCAGGATTAACAAAGACACAATTTGAAATTTTCCGGCGGACGGAATCCGGCCAACTCTAGCTAGATTCTGGGCGAAATTTTCGCCTGGTTAAAACGACTCCTTCGGTCAAAAATCCGATTTTTCAAAAGGGGCATATTGTTTTATATAACAAAAAAATATTTAAAAAAGGGGTGGCGGTCCACCAACCCCGCCACCCCAACCCATACCATAAGCAATGTTTAGTGGAGGGGCAGGCCACTACCCCTGACCCCTCCCACGGAACCACCATAAATTAATGCACAAAGTTGGGTGGGTCGGCCCTTGGGGCACAGACCCAACCCATGTAAAACAAAACCTTATGCAAACGTGGGCCGACCCTTGGGGCACAGACCCAACCCATGTAAAACAAAACCTCATGCAAACGTGGGCCGGCCCTTGGGGCGCGTACCCAACACCCAACCCAGTTCAAACAACCTTCCATAATGTGAATACGACCTGGGGTAGGTGGAGTGGGCGGGTCGCCCAAGGCGGGCCCAGCCGAACCAATGTTTAAAATTAACATTCGGTTGTGTAAAAAAGGAGGAGGCGGGGTTTGACCGCTCTACCTCCTCCATAATAACCAGATCTCAAACCAACTCTGCCACAACTGATTTATTGAGAAGTCAGCCACTAGTTTATTATTTAAATGCATTTTATCAGTGCCCCTAGGGCAGAGGAGGGAGCGCACGTAGTTTGAGGCATATTTTTGCAGGAGGGATAGATTTTCACTTTGTCAGATTTTGACAAATTTTATATGGTTTCAACATTTCTCGACACCACGACCGAAATGGTGTTGTCCGTTTCTCCATCAGATTTCTGCATTTTTCGGCCATTTTTTAGTATGGAGGTATAAAACTCCTTTTTTGTAACTGATGCTTGTACTCTTCTTTCTAATGCCACTTAATGAATGAAGGGATCCCCATTGATTGAGCAGGGCCCAGAGACGTAGTCCAAGTCGAACGAACTCTATTATCAAGTCTTGTTATCTTCTTTCATGCTTTATGTGTTTCTCCTCTTCTCTCATGTGTACATTAAATTTTTATGTTAAGCTACAATTTATGCATGTAATTCTTTAACACATCTATAAGTGAAAGATATTGGATTAAGTGGTATCAGAGCAGGTATTTTTAGATGTGAATTGCTTGTTTGTATGCTAACAAGAAATAGGCTTCGAAGAGGCGAATGGAAACTAAAGTCTTTTGATCCTAAAGCGGGGCGTGCACATCGAAGGAGAAACATGGTAGATGAAGAGGCTCGTTTGCCCACGAGTGAATGTTCTTCTTCCTCTCATCACAACCATCATAGAAATTCAAGGGATGCATCTAAGAAACCTTTCTTTAAATTAGATGTCAAATTTGATCTTCCCATGTCTAACAGTGGAAGTAATGCAGAAAAGCTTAATAATTGGATTAGGCAGATTGAAATCTACTGCAGGATTCAACAGATTGAAGAGGATGAGGCAAAGATTGAGCTGGCCTCTCTTCGGCTGAGTAGCACCACTCTTGTCTGATGGGATAGCAAATTGTGAAGCAGTAAGAGTGTGGGTAATATTCTTTCCTCGTGGCCTAGTTTCATTATGCATTAAAGGAACAATTTTATCCCTTAGGTTACGAACAAAAAGCCTTAATGGATTGGCAATACTTAAGGCAAGAAAGAGGTTAGGATGTTCAAAGCTTTACAAAGGAATTTAGAAAACAGACACTTAATTTGGGCATTACACTTGACTCACTTGAAGTAGTAACTAAGTATATTGGATCATTACATAGTTACCTTAGACATTCATTATTATTGTTTGAACCAACTATTATTGACTTGGCTAGTGTAAAGGCCATCCATCTTGAGAACAGGGGAAAAAATGAAAGAGATGATCATTTCAAGAAACCACCTTTCAAACCTCCAAATGGAAAACCCAAAGTGAATGGAAAAGGAAAGGAGAAGAGGACGACATCAACCAAGAAAGATGAAGGAGAAAGACCTTATTGCACTCACTGCAAAAAGGAAGGTCATGATGACGATCATTGTTGGGAACTGTACCCAGAAAAGAGACCAAAGAAGTATGGAGGAAAAGGCAAGCATAAGACAGTGGCAACTGTGCAGCAAGACCTTGGATTCTATTATGGAGATGAAGCATTGATCGCAGCAGCAGGAACAAAAGGTACTCTTACACCTCATGTTAATTCTGAATCACATGAAGGCACTAGTTCAATAGATGAGTCTCTTCCTAATGAACGAAAGAAAATTGAGCTATTTCATATTAGAGTTATCATAAATCATAAAAAAGTGGAAACTCTATTTGATACTGGATCCCAAGCAAACTTAATTTCAGAGTCCTTGGTAAAGAAGCTAGGCTTAGAAACCAAACCACATCCAAAACCTTACCCACTTGGATGGATACATGATAAAGCAAAACTGAATGTAACTAAGCAGTGCAAGGTTAAATTTGTGATCACTTCTAAGTTAGTGGATGAGGTAAAACTTGATGTGATACCATTGGATATCTGGCATGGTGTTAGGGAGTCCATATCTATATGATAGAAAGGAAATCTTCTTCCATCATGAAAACAAATACCAAATCACAAAAGATGGGGTAGAATATATTGTAAGGGCTCATCAAACTAAAATCAATGCCAACCTTGTAAGTGCAGGACAAATGAAGAGGTTGGTGAATTCCAGTAAGGGTTGCATGCTTATGGTTGTAAGGGGGAAAGATGCAGAATTATCTGATGCTTTCCAGGGTTGTGATCATGTGCATAAAAAGGAATTATGTGAATTAATTTCTAACTATGATGAGATGTTTCAGGAACCAAGGGGATTACCTCCGAAGAGGGAAATCCAACATGAGATCCATTTACAACATGACGCTCCTCTACCAAATATTGGCATGTACAGGATGTCGACCATTGAGATGGAGGCGATCAAAAAGAAGGTGTAGGAACTACTGAACCAAGGGGTCATCAGACCGAGCACTTCTTCATGTGGCTTACCGATTGTCTTAGTGTCGAAGAAAGATGGCACATGGAGGATGTGCGTGGATTATCAAGCACTAAACAAAATCATGGTGAAAAATTGTTATCCTCTTCCCCGCATTAATGACTTATTAGATCAGTTAAAGAATGCTATCTATTTCACCAAATTGGATTTGCGTAGTGGTTATCACCAGGTCTGAATTGCAGAGCAAGATGTGTGGAAAACCGCCTTCAAGACCAAACAAGGGTTGTTCAAATGGATGGTGATGCCATTCGGACTTTGCAACGCTCCAGCCACTTTCATGAGGGTCATGAATGATCTCTTTAGGCATTTTATTGATGAATTTGTTCTTGTATATCTAGATGATATTCTTATCTTTAGTAAAAATTGGAATGGACATGTATGCCATGTGAAGAAAGTGCTTGATGTATTGAAAAAAGAAAAACTCTATGTAAAACTGTCAAAGTGTGAGTTTGGGAAAACCTATTTGGTTTACCTAGGTCATATTGTTGGTCATGGTCAGCTAAAAATTGATCCTTCTAAAGTCGAAGCAATTGTAAATTGGCCTAAACCTACTAGTGTAACCGAGGTCCGCAACTTTTTGGGTGAAGTACAATATTGGAGGAGATTTATTGCCAATTTCTCTATTATTGCAGCACCTTTACACGCATTAACAAGTGTAAAGCAAGTATTTCAATGGGGAGGAAAGCAGTAGAAGTCCTTTGAAACATTGAAAGAAAAGATCAGCATTGCACCGGTCTTGGCCTTACTAGATCTCCAGAAGCCATTCGAGATCAAGATAGATGCCAATGGATATGCCATGGGAGCTGTACTGATGCAACAAAAGAAGCCGATATGTTACCATTAAGAGAAGTTCTCTCAGGCTCTGATAAACTATCCCACTTATGACAAGGAGTTATATGTAATGGTCCAGAGTGTGAAAAAGTGGAAACGCTATCTGATCAACAAGGAGACCATCATCCATACGGATCATTAGCCCTTGCAGTATCTTCAGTCACAAACCAAGTTGCAGCAATCTCGTCATTTCAGGTGGATAGGTTTTCTTCAGCAGTTTCATCCGGTAATAAAGTATAAGAAGGGCACTAGCAACAAAGTGGCCAATATGCTATCTCGCCCTCCTATTTCTACTTCTGTTATTTTTCATAATGCTTCGTTATCTTTTGAAAGTTATGCTGAACAATATGCTAACGATGATGACTTTAAGGAGATTTATGAAAAACTAACCCATGGTTCACAAGTGGACAACTATCACTTACAGGGGAAACTATTGTATCACCTTGGAAAATTGTGCATACCCACAGGAGAAAGGGTACATGTAATTCAGGAGGCCCACACCTCCCTTGTGTCTGGTCATTTTGGTGTTGAAAAAACTTTGTGTCATGTACAAAGATTTTGTTTTTGGCCTCATATGAAGAACATTGTGACTCGCTATGTAAAGGGATGTGTGATGTGTTCTATTTCAAAGCCCTCTAATAGAAAACTTGGGTTCTACACACCACTCCCTATTCCGAGTTGTCCATGGGAAAGTGTGTTGATGGATTTTGTAGGAGGTTTTCCTATGTCTAGGAAAATTCACAACTATTTGTATCTCACTGTTGACCGTTTTAGTAAGATGTGTATTTTAATGCCTTGTAAAAAGAAGACCACTGCAGAGCAGACTGCTTATCTCTTCTTTCAGCATGTTTGGATCCATTTTGGGCTGCCCACATCGATTGTGTCAGATCGGGACTCTCACTTTCTCGAAGAGTTTTGGACCAGTTTGTGGAAGATGATGGACACCAAGTTGAAAAGAAGCATGACATTTCACCCATAGACTGATGGACAGACATAGGTTGTCAACCGCACCGTGGTACAGTTGTTGCGAGGCTATTATAGGAAACATCCTAAGTTGTGGGATGAGCATCTTCCATATGTGCAACATTCCTATAATCGAGCAGTACACTCATCTACGCATCATTCACCATTTAAGACATGTTTTAGCTACGTACCAAAAATTTCTTTCGATATGGTCTTTGGAAGGGAAGATGACTCCAGTGGACGTGATGACAAGGACAAAGCGCAACAGTTCATTCAACGGATCCAGTTGATTCACCAAGCAGTACAGGAGCAGTTGGAGAAAAGTCAAGCCTGGTACAAGGCTCAACATGACAAACACCGAGTCGACCATCAATTTCAAGTGGGCAACAAAGTGTGGCTCCACATCAGCAAGGAAAGGATGAAGGGAGAAGGGAAGAAGTTGTGACCAATCTGGTATGGTCCATTCACCATCTTGGAGAAGATTGGAAACAATGCCTTCCATCTCGATTTGCCAATATATATGCAAATGTACTCTGTAGTGAATGTGGAAAACTTAAAGCTGTATGAGCCACCATTGATTATGGACACCGAAGAGGTGGGTACAGTTCCTACAGTTGATGACTTTGCACCAAAGTACCTCGATGAGTTACCTGAAGATATCATCCTTGACAAAAGGACCAGGACTTCACGATGGGCAGATGTGGAATACCTTCGAGTTGGTTTCAAAGGGATGCTCCCTAGCAAGGCAAAATGGTTGGAAAAAGAAAGAGTGAGGGAACAATTCCCTCACTTGCCAATTGACTGATAAAGCTTTTGGTAGTCCAAAAGCTCCTCAATGGGGAGGATTGATCCAGGTGGATCTCCAGACACCAGTGGCATGGAAAAGGCTCAAAATTCAAAGTGATGGAAAGGTGATTAACTTGACATCAAATCAAAGTGCTCGTCGCCTTAATTCCAACGGTGTGAACGACACTCCAATCCGAGTTCAGATGAAGGAGATAGAGGCAGTCACAGTTGGGTTGAATTTTTGCTGACTAGGTAGGATTAAAAAAGACACAATTTGAACTTTTCCGGTAGATGGAATCCGGCCAAATCCAGCCAGATTCTAGGCGAAATTGTCACCTGGTTAAAAAGAATCCTTCAGTCAAAAATCTGATTTTTCAAAAGGGGCATATTGTTTTATATAACAAAAAATATTGAAAAAAGGGGTGGCGGGCCACCAACCCCACCACCCCAACCCATACCATAAGCAATGTTTAGTAGAGGGGCGGGCCACTACCCCCCGCCCCTCCCACGGAACCACCATAAATTAACGCACAGAGTTGGGTGGGCCGACCCTTAGGGCACGGACCCAACCCATGTAAAACAAAACCTCTTGCAAGTGTGGGTCGACCCTTGGGGTGCGGACCCAACACCCAACCCAGTTCAAACAACTTGCCATAATGTGAATATGACCCGGGGTAGGTGGAGTGGTCGAGTCACCCAAGGCGGGCCCAGCCGAACCAATGTTTAAAATTAACATTTAGTTGTGTAAAAAAAGGAGGAGGCGGGGTTTGACCGCCCGACCTCCTCCATAATAACCGGATCTCAAACCAACTGCACCACAACTGATTTATTGAAAAGTCCGCCACCAATTTATTATTTAAACGCAGTGTATTAGTGCGCCCATGGCAGAGGAGGGAGTGCACGTAGTGTAAGGCAGATTTTTGCAGGAGGGCCAGATTTTCACTTTGTTAGATTTTGACAAATTTTATATCGTTTCAACATTTGTCAACACCACGAACGCAATCATGCTGTCCATTTCTCCATCAGAGTTCTGCATTTTTCGGCCATTTTTCAGTATGGAGGTATAAAACTCCTTTTTTGTAACTGATGCTTGTACTCTTCTTTCTCATGCCACTTAATGAATGAGGGGCTCCCCATTGATCGAGCAAGGCTCAAAGATGTAGTCCAAGTTGGACGAACTCCGTTATCAAGTCTTGTTGTCTTCTTTCATGCTTTATATGTTTCTCCTCTTCTCTCATGTTTACATTAAATTTCTATGTTAAGCTACAATTTATGCATGTAATTCTTTAACACATCTATAAGTGAAAGATCTTGGATCATAAGTGGTTGGAGAAAAAATACCACAAGGCAAAAATGTGACAACCAAGGCAATAAAGGGAGTTCTCTTAACCCTGACTTTCTTCCTCATGTACTTATGTATTACCTACATGATTATGTCTGTGTATGTGTTTGTATGTATGAAAATTCCATTATGTATGACAGGGTTGTCAGGGATCATTCAAATAGTAATATGATTGCTTGCAGATGCATGAAAAGAGGAATCTATTGACAAACAAAATTCCTACTATATATGACTATTACATTGTGAACATGGAAAAACAAAAGAGGCAATATGACCTGGTTCATAGGAATATAGATGGTGTGGTCTCTAGAATCTATGCGGTAATTTGTAATGTGTTGAGTCATGTATATATGTGCATGTGTATTACATGTGTCGTATTGTGTCATATGTATGTTGTATTGTGTTATGTGTTCATGGTATTATGTTATGTGTACGGGGCATCATGTTATGTATACATTGTATTGTGCCACACGTATATGTATATGTGCATGTTATGTGTTTGGGACAAGAAGGTATGGGACTGTCTGGGCCCATGTACTATGTATTATTTTCAGGTGTAGGCGGGATAGCCTCTAGATTCCTAATGTTAATGTTCTTGTTGATAAAAGACTTCCTAGTTTGGTAGTGACTACCTGGTCTAGTAGTGCCCATGTTCGCAAGGTAGTGATTGGGATTTATGTGTGTGTGTGTGTGTGCGTGTGTGTGTGTGTGTGGAGGTATAAACCTCTAGATTCCCTTGATGATTGTTGGTGGAGGTAAACCGCTGGATTCCCTTGATGATTTAGGGTGGAGGTAAGCCTCTGGATTCCCTTGATGATTGAGGGTGGAGGTGAGCCTCTGGATTTCCTTATTGCTTTGGTAATTGCTCCAACGTGTTGAAGTCAAAGAGAAGAGAAGGAATTGGGTGCTTTCCAGGTTAGGTAATTGACCCCCGTGTGTGTACGAAAAAAGAGAGAGCCATCAAATCAAGATAAGTATCGATATTTCATTGATTTCTAGATTTTTAAACTAGGAATATGACAAAGAATTCTAATTTATGATAGTTTGGATTTTGAGCTAACCCGAGGTGATATTTTAACTTATGATGGTTTGATTTATGGACTAACTTAATTTTGTTGTAGCAATTATGGTGAAAACCAAGTTCACTATAAGCATAAATTGCTAATGAGGTATAATTTACATTAATTACATTTTATCTACGACGAGTCTCATGGAATATGTGCGTCTATGATAACATGAGACTGCTCAATTCCAAACAACATATATAACCACAACATGGAACAACAACAATGTGAAAAATCCAAGGATTCCAAGAACAAGGTTATGGTGGGACACTAGCGCCAATGATGCCAACTGATTGCCATAAAACATGCCATGACTGGTTTGATAGTGTTGAGGCAGGGATATGTCTTGGTTTTGAAACCCTTTCGAAGTGAGGAAACATTGCCAAGGAATGGATTTCCCGAGGGGTTGGGAAGCAGAGAAGGGGTTTCCTGAACCTTGAAGGTGAGTGACTTTACGGAAGGGAAATGATCGGATTTCCCGAGGGACTAGGAAGAAGAGAAGGGAAGACTGGATAATAAATTAGTTTTAAAATGTCATGAGCATAGTAGATTGGAATCAGAAGAACATTAGGGGTGTTCCTGAAAATAATGAGTTAGGAATTGTTCACTAAAGGAATGAGGACCGCAAGGATAGTGGTGTTGGACATTGGAGGAAAATGACACTCCAGAGAAAATGAATGGATCCAAGATTGGATTGAATACATCATGCACCAAAAGACTACAAAAAGGGTCATAGGTAGATGACTAAATTTATAAAGTAATGGTTATCGGGTGGCTTGGTGAGCCATTGTGCATATAAATCCTGTTGTAAAATCTAAAACAAGCGATACATATAAATCTCCATATCAGCTTTGTTTGGCTTTTTAAGCAATTATTCTTAATGTAGGTGGTCATTAAACACCGAGAACATAGTTCCTCCAAGGGGGAGGGGTTTTTGATAGCCCTGGTCACTTTTCACCATTGTAGTTGTTGTAAATATTTTGAAAAAAATATAGATGGGCAATGTTGATTAGCTCACAAGTTTTGGGCCAGGTTGGAAAAAAATAGCATGAAGTAGAATTTGAGGAAGAGAAAATGGTTTATGCAGACAAAGAGAGGGGGGGGGTAACAATTAAAATCATTGCTCTACCCGAGGCAACAAAGAGAGTGCATAGAGCCAAATGTGAAGGGGTGGTTTGATTGGTTGTGTAGCGTCTCTGGATCCCTTTATTCTAATGGAAAAATTGTTTTGGTCCCTTGAGAAACCTCCTCACATCCTAGAATATAGCTTGGGGGTGACTGGGATACAAGAAATATTATGGTGCAGGCCATTCTATGGTCGGGTGGAAAATTTTAGTCACAGACTCAATTGCAGTCTACCTTTCTGATAAGTATTTACTCCTTTTGACTTGTTCATTAATTTATGAGAATCTAATGTACTATCTACTTAATGTGTAGCAAGATGCATACACAAATGTTTTTCACTGAGTCTTCATAACTATTATACCGTGGATAGAAGTGTAATGAATTATTTAACATAGGCATTGAGCTAACAAATTCTTTAGTACATATTGTTTTGTACTTTGTGCTCACAAATTTGTATGATATTGGGATGGTTATTAGTTTGTGCATTGTGATGGTTCATTGCTACAACCAAAATCGAATCAGTGGATTCATATCCCCATCTCCACACTATCCATTGTTTTCACCTCTAGCCAATTATTTCTTTTGGGCTTATGCAAGACTTCTAGCTATGTATTTCATGGGATTAGCATTGGAATCATTTCAAGTGATAACCCCATTGCTTTTGTGCTAGCGTTCTTGTTGTGGCAATGGCCAGTGCTAAACATTTGTTTCAAATTTCTTAGTGCATGTTGAAAATCGTTGAATGTTTTTCTGATTAGGACTGGGTTTTGGGGTTGAGATTTGAACTATGCTCAAAGAGAAAAATAGCTTATCAAAATTCTTAGTATTTATTTATATTTGACGCTATATTTCTTGTTAGTAGTGTTCCACAAACGCGCCCTTACCGAATGTGAGAATACTACATGGTAACGTAGTCGCTTACAACACTAGGAGTGAAAAGTCTCACTGCAGTTGTTTGGAACACCATTATTCAACCATCTAACTAAGTATCCAGTTGACCATTTTGTTTATTTACAACATCTATTCTTTCACATGTTCTCATTGTTTGTTCTTTCTTAGTTTGTTGACTGGATATTGTGACATGCCATTAATCTTTTTCTTCATCTCTAACCTCCAACCATTTTTTTGTTTCATTCAGTAAGCCCATATAATTTGCAGGTGTAATACCTTATTGGAATCCCCACCTTTAAATCCCTTCTGACAAAGTCAAAAGAAATGGTATAAATCATAGAAATGATAAATGGGTTTCAAATGTTTTCTAAGTGTTTTTAGGTCCTCTTTAAGAGGAATTCCTGCACCAAAAGTGGATAAGTATATGCATTATGTCTTCAGGTGTATTTTTTTCTAGATTTGTGGCCAAATGGCATCTCATCTTTAGATATAAAATATCTTCCTTTTGTTGTATGAATATTTGTCTAAAAACTTGATAGTCGCATCAAGTCTCTAATAGTTTGGTGTGCTTATTTCAGTTGTATTGTTGACATTCTTGGACTACTGTCTTGGATCCTAGAACTGGAAATGGGAACTAGAATGTGAAATGAGCTACTAGCCTAGAGGATTTTGGGGGATAAGAAACATGAACCCACTTCCCTTTCTATTGTGTGTTATGCATATTATAATAATGTAGTGTCAATATGGGGTTTAGAATTAGAACAAGAACAATAAAAGAATGAGAAACATGTCTCTTGTTCAAGTTTATTAAAACCTAGTGGAAAATTGTATCTGGCAGTTTCTCTCTTAGTTTTTTCCAACTTGATGAATGCCAGTCAATTGTATCTTTCGTTACATTATTCAAATTTTCATTTTCTATCAAATTTGTGTCAACAAACGGTTATATGAATATATAGGAAAATATGGCTGCATACGTTCCAATTGGATACCATGTACCAAAAAATCTGCGGTTCCTAATGGAATTGGTAACAAAGCCACTTTGGAACTTACTGTCAACAAATCACCACCTCCCCAGGTTAAGCTAGTACTCCTTGTTGCACCAGAACTATCTATAATATAGAGAACACAAGAATAATAACAGGCATACGATTCATGCATATGATAGCTACATATGCATGTGTCGCATGCACTGCACTAGTATTTAAATACTAAATTAACTATAAGTATTAAATATCATGACGCTTCTTCAAATAGAAGTTATATTCACCCATCAATACCCATATTGTTTAAATATGTCATGATTAATGGGTAAATACTAAATTTAAAATGCATAATGTAAAAACAATTATAAAAGATAAATGTTAAAAATTAAGCTAAATCCTAAAACATGGTTATATAATTATACATTTTAGATTATTAATAAATTATATTAATAAGTTAATAAAATGATTAGAGAAAAATATAAATAAACTAAGGGTAAGGTTCCTAGTATAATCCTAGGACCTTTATATTAAAAGAAATAAAAAAAAAAGAATATTAAACTTAAATTCATAATACCTTTATATTAAAAGAAATGATGTGACATGGGAGGGTGTCACGAGGAGATGAAACGGTGGGTTGCTGGTGAAAGAGCGACGACTGTCAAGAAACAGGATATAAACTAGAAAGAACAATTTTGAAAGGGGGGAGAACGAAGGAAGGGGATACTGAAGAAGGACGGATCTTTGTAGATTTGAGTTATTAACAGAAGCGAGGGTTAATACCCTATCATGGAATCTCTTTGAGCCTTAATTGTTCTGAGGTTTCTGTCATCACGCAGTCATTTTGGTAATGGATATTATCTACAATCATAAACACTTGTCCATGCATTTATAAAATGTGCATTAACATATTAAAAAACAAATAGCTTATGTATAATTCATACATGTTAACTACAGTGTAACATGCTTTGCCATATTCTATTCATGTCATTAACTTTCATATTAAAATGTAATCATTCTTTGATTTCTATCTCATTAATCATATTGATATGCATAAATGAAACAAAATTATAATATCTTAATTCCCATCAGAAGCAAAATTACTCAAATATTTAAACTTTACTTTGATAACTATAAATAACATATTTCGGCTTGGTATCCATGTATCTTCAATTCTGTCAGTTAGATTTGTAAAATTTTATGTAATTTTATCACAGGTTTATGATGATTTTAAGAAATCCTTTACTGTCTTTACAATGGCTGTTAAATTCTGTACAGTCCTTACATCAAAATTCTATATAGTCCTTACATTTGGTATCAGAGCTGATGATAGTCCTATGCATTATTACATATTAGGACATAATATCCTGCATTAGGACAAGGAGGTCACGAGATAATCCTCCTTGACCTCGATACCAGTAAGATCTGCCTAGTAGATAAAAATAGCAAAAAAAAAAACTATACCCGTTTATGAATGTGAAATTGCAAAAACTATATGTTAAATCCGAATGTATACCTCAAAATTTTTACAAAATTTTATTGTGTATACATGAAACATTACAATGGTAAGGACATATGAGCTACGATGACATGATCGCGTAGCATCACCGTCATTAATGCCACCACCGTCGTCATCATCATCTCCATCACCACCACCATCATCATCATCTCCACCGAGACCATCATCAACACCAACATCTCCAGCATTGAAGTGACCGTGATAATGAACTCATTGGAAGCCTTATTGGAAACATTAAAAGGGTCAACCATGGCTAAAACCAAAGAAGAACTTCAACCCTTAGCAACCAATTCAATGAAACCAAAGAATTTTGAGTATAAAAGATCAAAGGAAGATATTTCTAGGGAGCTTTAGAAAATTAAATTCCCAGAATTTTCGGGAGGTCGAGCTGGAGAACGTGCTGAGGCATGGTTAGAAGGAATGAACAGATGCTTTAAATTAAGAGAATATTCTTCTTCTGCAAAAACAAAAATTGTTGTATTTCAATTAAAGGAAAGCACCTTGATTTGGTGGGGAAATCTGGAAAAACAATTACACCTCGGGAAATCTGGAAAAACAATTACACCTCACAACGGATAATATCCCTTGGGAATTGTTCTAGGAAAGATTCCGCGCAAAGTATTTACGCCATATTTTCAAAACAACAAGCCAGAGCCTTTCATACATTAGTTCAAGGTAATAAAACAGTGGAAGAATACGAGATAAGGTTTATGGAGCTTGTAAAATACATTCACTACCTAGATTCTAATAAATGTCAAGCTGAACACTTAATATTTGGGTTAAATCCTCGCATCAGGGCCTTGGTGAGCATGTGGAAACAATAATCAGTAGCTGAGGCGGTAGAATGTGGTCATTATGCAGAAGAACATCTAGGAATCAAAAAGGATGTAGGGCCAGCAGAACCTTCACAATCAGGATTTCCAGGAAAGACTGCCCAAAATTTCTTCAGGGGAGGTAGCTCAAGGCCACCTTATGGTAATAGATTTATCCCAAGAAATGTAGGAAGAAGAGCTCCCATGGCAGTTAATAATATAGCCGCTGAATCATCAAACACCAGTGCATGGACATCTCGTGGGACTGCTAATAGAGGAAGAACTTCGAGAGGAAGCAACATGAGAGGACGAAGCTCTTTATCTAGAAATTCACGTCCTGATTCAAGAGGACCAACACAGGTTAATTGTTGGGGATGTGGAGGACATAATTTTCAACGTGATTGTCTAGAAGCTTCATCAAGTATATTGCATAGGACTGGAAAGGAACCAATATTAAATAATCAAGGCAATCATAGAATTCATGCATTAGTCAACAACGATAAAGAAGAACATCAATCCACTGTAGTGGAATATTCAGGTATTATTAATGGTATAAAACTCAAAATCTTATTTGGTACTGGTGCCACAGATAGTTTCATTTCGTCATATGCATTAAACAAATGTGGGTTTGCAGCTCGCAGACAAAATGATTTTAAACAGTTAGAAATGGCCTTAGGAGAACTCCCATCCGTAGACTTAAGTGTGGATCAATGCAAAATTGACCTAGGGGTATGTTCGACTAAATTAAAAGTTTATGTCACAGCCTTAGGAACTTATGATCTTGTCATAGGTATGGATTGGCTAGAAGCTCATCAAGCTTGAGTAGACTATTGTGGAAAAAGAATTCTAGGTATAAATGATGAAGGATAAGCAATCCAAATTCAAGGAATCAAGAGAAAAGTATCTTTACGCTACATATCAGCAATGAAAATGAAGTGTTTCTTAAGAAAAGGTTGTCAGGCATATGTAATTCAAGAAGTAAGTAAAGAAAAAGAACCATCCTTAGAACAATATCCGGTGTTAACCGAATTTCTGGATGTATTTCCAAAAGAACTACCAGGATTACCCCTTGTAAGAGAGCTAGATCTCACAATAGAATTGAAACCTGGTACTCAACCAATCTCTAAAACACCTTATAGAATGATAGCTCCAGAACTTCAAGAATTACAAATTCAATTGAGAGAACCATTGGATATAGGACATATTCGACTCAGTATATCACCTTGGGGTGCTCCTGTAATTTTTTTCAAGAAGAAAGATGGATCCTTAAGATTATGCATAGATTATCAAGATTTGAATCGAGCTACAGTAAAGAATCGATATCCTATGCCTCGAATTGATGATCTTTTTGATCAAATTAAAGGAGCTGCTGTCTTTTCAAAAATTGATCTTCGATTAGGCTATCATCAGCTAAGGATTTCAGAAAGCGATATTTCTAAGACTGCATTCCGAACACGTTTTGGACATTATGAATTTACTGTGGTACCATTTGGATTAACAAATGCACCAATAGTATTCATGAATCTTATGTACAATGTTTTCAGCAAGTATCTTGACCAATTTGTACAAGACTTTTTAGATGATATACTCATCTATTCCAAGAATGAGAAAGAGCATGAAGATCATTTACGGATAGTGTTGTCTTGCCTCAGAAAACATCAGTTGTATGGAAAATTATCCAAGTGTTCGTTCTTTCAGTAAAAGATTCATTACTTAGGTCATATCATATCAGGTGAAGGAATCTCAGTAGACCCTGAGAAGGTAAAAGCAATCATGGAATGGCCAATACCAAAAAACGCACATGAAGTATGAAGCTTTATGGGTTTAGCCAGTTACTACCGAAGATTTGTGGAAGGATTCTCTAAAATTGCAAAGCCGATTACAACCCTTCAGTGTAAACGTATTAAGTATGAATGGATTGAGGAATGTAACAAATCATTCTTTGAACTCAAACGACTACTGACCAGTGCACCAACCTTAAGAGTTCCTGATATGGAAAAAGCTTTTACGATATGTACTGATGCATCCAAACATGGATTAGGTGCAGTATTAATGCAGGATAGAGGAGTAATAGCATATGTCTCCAGAAAGTTAAAACCTCATGAAGAACTCTATGCTACTCACGATTTAGAGTTAGCCCCTGTAGTACTAGCTTTAAAAATTTGGAGACATTATCTAGTAGGACGAAGTTTTACACTTAAAAGCGACCATCAAAGTCTTTAATATTTGTTCACCCAAAGAGACTTAAATGCCAGACAAAGACGATGGAGTGAATTCCTAAGTTAATATGACTTTGGAATATCATATATTAAAGGAAAAGAAAATGTAGAGGCAGATGCTTTAAGCAGAAGACCCCGGATATTCTCCCTCATACCTATCAAAGTAGACTTAAGGCAATGAGTACTAGAACATCTCATAAAATATAGATGGTATTTAGAGGTAAGATCTAGTCTTGATAGTAAAAATCCGGAAGAATCTAAATTTGAAGGATATGAACTAGAAGATGATGGAATCTTACGATTTCATGGAAGGATGTATATTCTTGATAATAGGGATCTTCGAGACACCATCCTTAAGGAAGCCCACAGAGCGGTATATTGTGCACATCCTAGAGTAAAGAAAATGTATACAGATACTAAGAAACTCTTCTTCTGGTCGGGCATGAAACGTGATATCGTTCAATTTGTTGCAAGATGTTTGGAATGTCAATAAGTAAAAGAAGATCATTGTCATCCAGCGGGTCTCTTACAACCTCACGAAATTCCTATGACCAAATGGGAGATAATTTCTATGGATTTCATCACTAGACTACCTCTTACTTCTCAAAGACACAATGCCATTCTGGTAGTAGTGGATAAATTAATGAAAAGCACCCATTTCATTCCCGTAAGAGATACTTATGAAGTTGCTGACGTAGCTTGAGTATTCATAAATGAAATTATCAGATTTCATGGAGTACCTAAGAAGATTATATCAGATAGAGATTCACGATTTACTTCAAGATTCTGGACTTGCATGCAGTCAGCCTTAGGAACTCAATTAAATTTAAGCACAGCTTATCATCCTGAAACTGATGGGCAAACAGAAAGGGTAAATCAAGTACTTGAAGATATGTTGAGGATGTATGTTATGGATCAACAATCACACTGAGAAAAGTACTTATCCTTAGTTGAAGTTGCATACAATAACATTTACCACAGTTCAATTGGAATGCCTCCATTTGAAGCATTATACGGCAGACCTTGCAGAACACTGTTAAGTTGGGACAAGTTAGAAGATCGAGTGATAATAGGACCAGAATTAATTCAAGAAATGGAAGAGCAGGTAAAACAAATTAGACAGCGGTTAAAGGAAGCACAAGTTAGACAAAAGAGTTATGTTGATACTCATAGAAATGATAGGAAGTATGAAGTAGGGGATCAATTTTTCATCCGTATCAAACCGAATAAAAGTGCTATCTGATTCGGAAAAGGAACAAAATTATCACCCCGATTTATTGGACCATTTAAATTCATGGAAAGAGTTGGACCTGTTGCCTATCGTCTTACACTACCACCTCACTTGCATAAAGTTCATAATGTATTTCATGTATCTGTATTAAGGCATTACATAGCTGACCGATCTCATAACCTTCAATGGAAGGAACTGCAGGTATCGGACGAAGGAACCATATCGGTCGAACCATTACGTATACTAGAACATAGAGTTCGACAACTCAGAAATCGTTTAGTACACCAAGTTAAGGTCCAGTGGGACAAGTATAGTCCTGGATTAGCTACTTGGGAAGATATGGAAATCATACGTCAAAAATACCCCAACTTGTGTCAATTTTGAAGAACTTTAAACCATGTTTTGTATATATTTGCTTTACTTTAAATCAGAGACTCAGAACCATTTTTAAATGATCATATATAAACATGAAATCTTATGACATAATATCTGTTTAATTCCGCTAGTACATGGATACCAAGACAAAACATGTTATTGATCTTACTAAATTATAGTTATCAAAGTAAAGTTTAAATATTTCAGTAATTTTGCTTCTGATGGGAATTAAGATATTATAATTTTGTTTCATTTATGCATATCAATATGATTGATGAGATAGAAATCAAAGAATGATTACATTTTAATATGAAAATTAATTACATGAATAGAATATGGCAAAGTATGTTACATTGTAGTTGACATATGTGAATTATACATAAGCTATTTGTTTTTGAATATGTTAATGCACATTTTATAAATGCATGGACAAGTGTTTATGATTGCAGATAATATCCATTACGAAAATGACCGCGTGATGACATAGACCTCAGAACAATTAAGGCTCAAAGAGATTTCATGATAGGGTATTAACCCTAATTCTACTGGGAGGAGTGGAGGTGTTGCCCACCGTTTATCCTTTGAACACTTGAGTCATGAGAGGACTATGCGAATCACGCTCCCCTAGACGTGTGATGATGACTGCCGAATGCCTACTGGGAATCAGGTCGGTATAGCCGACGCTGTCATTCTTAGAGTTTATGAATGGTTAGGTCAATATAACTGACGCCATGGCATACTCCAGTAGAGGACGGATAGGATGGGGCGGAAGAGATTAGGAAGGATAGGATGATTTTCTAATAGCTTGGGGACCTGATTGAGGTAAGGCATGTTCATTAAAGTTATAAACCTAGAAGTATTGAAAACACCAATTTTATAGTATCTTCACATTAAATAATAATTTAACCTCGATACACAATCCTAACAAGAATGTACTAATTGCTATCATAAGTAATCATATAAAATAAAAAACTCTAACTTCGGGATGAAGTTTTCTGAAGGGGGAGTGTATGTAATGACCTATCTATACTACAGAGAACACAAGAATAATAGCAGGCATACGATGCATGCATATGATAGCTACATATGCATGTGTCGCATGCACCGCACTAGTATTTATATACTAAATTAACTATAAGTATTAAATATCATGACACTTCTTCAAATAGAAGTTATATTCACCCATCAATACCCATATTGCTTAAATACGTCATGATTAATGGGTAAATACTAAATTTAAAATGTATAACGTAAACATAATTATAAAAGATAGATGTTGAAAATTAAGCTAAATCCTAAAGGATGGTTATATAATTATATATTTTAGATTATTAATAAAATTATATTAATAAATTAATAATCTGATTAAAATATCTATATATATATATATAATAATAATAATAATAATAATAATAAATTAATTAAAGGTAAGGTACTTAGTATAACCTTAGGATCTTTATATTAAAAAAAAGTATTTTATTAAATCATAAAAGAAAATATAGTTATTACGTGACATAGAAGGGTGTCACGAGGAGGCAAGGTGGTGGGCTACTGGTGGAAGGGCGGCCACCCCCAAGAAACAATATATAAACCTGAGAGAAGAATTTTGGAAGGGCATCCGGAGGAAGAAGGAAGGAAGGAAGGGGATACTGAAGAAGGGAGGATATCTATAAACTGGAGTTACCAACAGAAGGAGCGCGGATTGTTCTGAGGTTTCTGGGCACGGGGGAACAGTCTGCTTCAACTGAGAAGCTTACTGGACTGAGTAGCGAGGTTCTGCTCAGTTTGGCTGGGTGGTTTCAATCTTTTGGTAACCGAAGCAGAGTAGCTTGAGGCATCATCAACCGCAAGGATACAGGTAGGTACTCTCATCAATTCTGTTAGTTAATTTGTAAAATTTCAGGAAATTTATCACAGGCTCATGATGAAAAACCCTTTACTGTATTTACAATGGCTTTACAATCCTTACATTTGGTATCAGAGCCAAATGTAGATTTCAGAAAGTGATATTTCTAAGACTGCATTCCGGACACATTTTGGACATTATGAATTTACTGTGGTACCATTTGGATTAACAAATGCACCAGCAGTATTTATGAATCTTATGAACAGTGTTTCCTCAAGTATCTTCATCAATTTGTACAAGTATTTTTAGATGATATACTCATCTATTCCAAGAATGAGAAAGAGCATGAAGATCATTTATGGATAGTGTTGTCTTGCCTCAGAAAACATCAATTGTATGGAAAATTATCCAAGTGTTTGTTCTTTCAGCAAAAGATTCATTACTTAGGTCATATCATATCAGGTGAAGGAATCTCAGTAGACCCTGAGAAGGTAAAAGCAATCTTGGAATGGCCAATACCAAAAAATGCACATGAAGTATGAAGCTTTATGGGTTTAGCCGGTTACTACCGAAGATTTGTGGAAGGATTCTCTAAAATTGCAAAGACGATTACAACCCTTCAGCGTAAAGGTATTAAGTATGAATGGACTAAGGAATGTAACAAAGCATTCTCTGAACTCAAAAGAATACTGACCAGTGCACCAATCTTAAGAGTTCCTGATATGGACAAAGCTTTTACAGTATGTACTAATGCATCCAAACATGGATTAGGTGCAATATTAATGCAGGATAGAGGAGTAATAGCATATATCTCCAGAAAGTTAAAACCTCATGAAGAACTCTATGCTACTCACGATTTAGAGTTAGCCGCTGTAGTACTAGCTTTAAATATTTGGAGCCATTATCTACTAGGACGAAGTTTTATGCTTAAAAGTGACCATCAAAGTCTTCAATATTTGTTCACCCAAAGAGACTTAAATGCTAGACAAAGACGATGGAGTGAATTCCTAAGTGAATATGACTTTGGAATATCATATATTAAAGGAAAAGAAAATGTAGTGGCAGATGCTTTAAGCAGAAGACCCTGGATATTCTCCCTCATACCTATCAAAGTAGACTCAAGGCAACGAGTAATAGAACATCTCATAAAAGATAGCTGGTATTTAAAGGTAAGATCTAGTCTTGATAGTAAAAAGCCGAAAGAATCTAAATTTGAAGGATATGAACTAGAAGATGATGGAATATTACGATTTCATGTAAGGATTTATATTCCTAATAATAGGGATCTTCGAGACACCATCCTTAAGGAAGCCCACAAAGCAGTATATTGTGAACATCTTGGAGTAAAGAAAATGTACACGGATACTAAGAAACTCTTCTTCTGGTCGGGCATGAAACATGATATCGTTCAATTTGTTGCAAGATGTTTGGAATGTCAACAAGTAAAAGAAGGTCATTGTCATCCAACGGGTCTCTTACAACCTCACGACATTCCTATGACCAAATGGGAGATCATTTCTATGGATTTCATCACTGGACTATCTCTTACTTCTCAAAGACACAATGCCATTATGGTAGTAGTGGATAAATTAACAAAAAGCGACCATTTCATTCCCGTAAGAGATACTTATGAAGTTGCTGAAATAGCTCGAGTATTCATAAATGAAACGATCAGATTTCATGGAGTACCTAAGAAGATTATATCAATAAATTTGTATGAAAGATTATATTTCATACAAATTATCCATTAAGTTCCAATCTTTATCCTTTATTCAAGATATAACAACCACTTAGTTTAATTCAAGTGTTCTTTTATGGAAGTTTAATTCAAGTGTTATTTTACGGAAATCTCTCTCTATGTCCTGAGATTCATGGTAAAAAACTTCAACATATCGGTTCTGCAAATCCAAGTGTGTTTCTTCATTTGGTAAATTATTGCCTTCAAACACTGAGGAATCATTAATGTCTTCTCCCACTGCTTCTACAAAAGGACCGAGAGATTCTTCAATATCATAATATACATACTGAAATTCTTTCCCTAAAATACTATTTTGTAAAATCTCAATTCTATGAGTGTTAACAGGAGACAATAATCTGCTCTCCCAGAAATTTCAGGAGCACTATCTTCATCTCTCCAACTACCATGCATTGAATCAAAATCACTAGAATTTTTTTAACTCAGAGTATCACTTTTGTTTAAATTTATGTGCTGCCTATGTAGATAATTGTGTCTTGCACACCAGCTCGGCCATTTTCTTCTCATGAAATTTAAGATTCCTTAAATGCTTGGTCAAAGAGTCTAGAGGTACAATATCATCCTTTATTCTTTCCTTCCTCCCCATGAAATATAATATAATATGAAATCCCTCCCTTCATGCAAATTTTAAATTCTACCTAGTTCTATTAACTTTCACATTAGAAGAGTCCAAATCAACCATTTTGTCTTTTCATAATTTTAGTGCTCACAGGGTACAAGGAATGCGGCAGTTACTGTTGATAGTGTATATTTTACTTGCTGAGGGTGTTATTTCTATAGGGAAACATATGGATTAGAGAATTTGACAAAATACAGAGCAATAAGAAGTAACGAAGAACACATCCACTGTAACAAAGATTGACTCTTTAAAATTATTACAAAAATTCATGAAATTGAAAGTGAGATAACATCACAGATTGCAGAATTCAAAGGATTTTTGGTGGACTTAAAATATCAATTGGCAGTTGAGGATGCTTAATGCACCCTTCTCCAGAATTTGACACTTTAAACTAAATAACATCGACCAGTTAATAACTTCAAACCAAAGGGGTTTTGCGAACTCGTAAGGAGCAGATCTATAGAAGGATGCATCGATTTATAAGGAAATGGTACCTGTGAGTTCGGAAGCTAAACCAACAAGTACAGGTTTGGGGATGCTACACCTACTATGCTTATTGCTTATTTAAATGTATAATTCACATTTTATAGAATATATTGTATAAAGAAATAAAACAACATCATGTGCAATCTCAGTTGTAGCTTTTGCCATAACAATTTAATAATTAGTATTCTGAACTTTGGGTGAAACTAGATTCATGGTACAATATCCTCAGGTTTCTATATGTAGTTTATTCTGATAACATATGTGAATATGGCAATGCATTGCAATTTTATATAAAATACAAAACCCTGATATTTCTTTTGGTATATCGTTTGACATGCTTGTTAAATGAGGGAAAAGAAAAACAGTGCTGTGAAATAATCCTAACATACCCTTGTATTCCAACCTTAGTTGCATTGAATCGAGTATTGATATTGGGGTTGGAGGGGAATGGTTATGGCAACTTTTTAGAAAAGCTGGATATGCTGGATATGATATGACAAGGTAATGACAAACACACACATTTATTTATATGCAAAATAACCATGAGACAACAAATTCAGATAAAGAATTCATCAGTTAGATTTAGAAGCCTAAAACTCAACATTGTAGATCATCATCACAATTATTTAGTATCATGAATTCTACCATGAAAAATCAAATCTGTACAATGTGAATCATTTAAAATTTAACACATTAATTTAGAATTGCTTGAGGTTGAATATATGAAAGCATAATATCCATAAGCACGACAACAAGTCTGGGATACAATTTATCCTCAAAGGGATCTTTCCCCGTTTGTATATGTAAAATAGTTTAATTGCATGTTTTTTTTTTCATGCTTCCTAGTGGTTATAACTATAGGCTATGTTTTCTTTATGGCCTGATAATTTTTAAAATCTTCTGAATCTACATGCCAAAGGCCCTCTTCCCTTCCATGCCAGTATGTCTGGGAAATATTCGTTATATCCCTCCTCAAAGTCTTATATTTTTGGGTGCAATCTTCCAAGCCATGTTTGGAATGCAGTTCCACACATAATGGTACTTATAAAATCTGAAATATAAATTGTTCTCTGGGTAGCATTTTCTTTCTGCTGAACTGATTGTATGGACATTGGCATCCTTTGAGAAACTATCCTTATAATTAGCTTCAAACCACCATGAACAGTTACACTCTGCCTCTTCCAAGACATCATAGTTATGGGATCAGTTTCAGTCATACTTGTAGCCCATAAGTACTGATTGGATGGTTTAACTTCTTTAAAACCCATGGAAGCTTTTTCCTTTTAGAAAAGTCAGGGTCTTGTCCTGCCATATACAAAATTTTGTTTTATCACCTAACGATCCTATAAACTGAATAGCTTGCATTTCTAAAATGACTGTTCCCTGCATGCCTTAGATGACCATTCCCAGAACATTTGACATGCATTTATAGAGGTTGAAACTTGAGGAACTGACTATAGAATATGTCTGTATAGATCCACTGGTTAGAGCCCCTTGAGAAGGATGTACTCCTATTCTAGCAGGTATAGGAAATGAAGGGAATGAAGGCATTTTAATTGTCATTTTTCATCTAAAAAGTTTGATTTCTGGCCTTAAATGTATGTGATGGTGAAACCAGACAGTAAATGGGTGGATGGAGCAGTCACTGTCTGAACAGTGGCACGAAACAGAGTTATGACAGCCCATTCAGTGCGGAGGTGGCACCGAGTAGGTTTAAACTGCTGACGTGTTGAGGCATAGTGCCATGGGTCCGTACGTCGGGTCGTACCAGAGAGCAGGTCACCACTGGTCGAGATCGTCGAAGGTTGGGACTCTAAAATGCCTAGATTGTAATATATATATTTAACAATGTTTAGTTAGCACCGAACTAATAGACAACTACCATATATTAATTTAATGCACCATAGGTATGGTATTAATGTAAAGACATTAAATTTTTAAAACAATGTCAATAAACAATGCGCCAAAAACTTTGGATTATAAGTCCGATATTCCATTAATAAATGGGATGGTGCCAAGATGTTAATATAAAATTTATTAATTATGTGATAACAATGTGAAGGCAGTGGAATGTACAATTGTAATCCTTTGATCACCTCAGTTTACGTTGATAGTTCAACTAACAATGCCATTATAATGTGAAGTAATTAAACAAATGAAAAAAAAAGTAAGAGCGCACTCGTAACCTTGCAATTTCCTCATTTGAGATTTGAACTAGCGCGACTGAACCCTTAGAAATTTCAACATGCAATGTAAAACGTATATATATATATATATATATGAAAATAATTTGTTTATATACTTAAAAGAGTACTTACTAGTTTGTTACATAATGGTGTTTAATTAATTTAATTTAAGAAATTTTCTCTTATGTTAAGCCTGGGAGGTTCGACCTTGGAACCTGCCCGAGACTTATTAAAATAAGCGAAGACATTTTAACACTTCTCCAGTGCCAATGCAACATAAAGAATTTAGACGGTTCTGCTCGTAAATCACAGACAGCCAAAAAAAAGAATCATCCACCGTCACGAGACCCTACACGAATTGATAGAAGTTGGTTTCGACGAGTGTTATTTTCCATCAAACATAATAAGCGCGGCTACCAGCGTGCCTCTGTATCGAGAACGATAACCCTAAAATAGACAGAATTCACATGCTTCCATGATATCTCAAAGTGTAAGGCCCGCGTTCAAGGCTGCGTTCAAAATAGCTTGTGCCTCCCCCTGCCGCTCTGGTCAATCAACCTCAATTCAACTTAGCGTTCACACCAGTGCCCTTGCTGACCAAAGCCACGAAAACCGAAACATACAGAGAATTGTCTTCCATTTTTTTTTTGTCAGGATAAAAGTGAATGGCCCAGTCGTATCCTCTGACACTGAAAGTCTCACTCGCAAGGAAATTACCGACACCCATGCCCTTGACGGTGATGAGAAATAGCACGAAAAGGCAGTATCAAGTTTCCTCGAAAGTTAGTTCGATGTAAAAGCTGATATCCGTGCGTCTGAGTCCAATAAAAATATCGACAGTTTCTGCATATCATCCTCCTCTTTAATATAAATTCAACTGATGGACGGTAAAAAAAATACATGGGAAATATAGCCATACACGTTAAGACGGTTGTCCAGTTTTCCAAGTGGAAATTGTGGGGTTACAACACATAATTGAATTTCACAGTTTAGAAACAGAAACAACCAGAGGTTGGCTAATATGCAGAAGCTTGGAAATGAGTTTTAATAGCCCTACAATGTCTCGCAGGGTTCTAATTTTAATGAACATTATAAATCATCTACAGACAAGGAAAATGAACAGACTTCAATATTGAGCTAATTTGCCTGCAACCTAAAGTTAATCAGTGGATGCTTAAGAAAAGCTACAGGGATTAGTTACTTTTAGGGCCTATAAGATCCCAAGGGTTTGAAAACTTGGCTCCGATACCACAATAATACCTACGAGCTAGTGAATTTGTAGAACAAATATTAAAGCTAGTACAAGTAGTCATAAGTGATATTATGAAAAATAAGAAGCAAGAAAAGGTTATAAAGCTACATATTTTCTGTTGTAAAAAAAAATAACATTGGAAGTCAATGGAAATCCCGTGGAACTGCTAATAGAGGAAGAAAATCGAGAAGAAGCAGCATGAGAGGACGAAGCTCTTTATCTAGAAACTCACAATATGATTCAAGAGGATCGAACCAGGTTAATTGTTGGGGATGTGGAGAACCACATTTTCAACGTGATTGTCCAGAAACTTCATCAAGTATATTGCATAGGACTGGAAAGGAACCAATACCAAATACCCAAGGCAATCATAGAATTCATGCATTAGTCAACAACAATCAAGCAGTACATCAATCCACTGTAGTGGAATCTTTAGGAACTGTAGGTATCGGACGAAGGAATCATATCGGTCAAACCATTACGTATACTGGAATGTAGGGTTCGACAGCTTAGGAATCGTCTGGTAGACCCTCAAAAATACCACAATTTGTGTCAATTTTGAAGAACTTAAAACCATGTTTTGTATATATTTGCTCTACTTTAAATCAGAGACTCAGAATCATTTTGAAATGATCATATATAAACGTGTATTTTTATGATATAATATCTGTTTAATTCCGCTAGTACATGGATACCAAGCTGGAATATGTTATTTATAGTTATCAAAGTAAAGTTTAAATATTTGAGTAATTTTGCTTCTGATGGGAATTAAGATATTATAATTTTGTTTCATTTATGCATATCAATATGATTAATGAGATAGAAATCAAAGAATGATTACATTTTAATATGAAAGTTAATGACATGAATAGAATATGGCAAAGCATGTTATACTGTAGTTAACATGTATGAATTATACATAAGCTATTTGTTTTTGAATATGTTAATGCACATTTTATAAATGCATGGACAAGTGTTTATGATTGCAGATAATATCCGTTACCAAAATGACCGCGTGATGACAGAAACCTTAGAACAATTAAGGCTCAAAGAGATTCCATGATAGGGTATTAACCCTGATTCTACTAGGAGGGGTGGAGGTGTTGCCCACTGTTTATCCTACGAACCCTGGAGTCATGGGAGGACTGTGCGAGTCACGCTCCCCTGGACGTGTGATGATGACTATTGGATGCCTACTGGGAATCAGGTTGGTATAGCCGACGCTGCCATCCTTGGAGTTTATGAATGGTTAAGTCAATATAACTGACGCCATGTCATACTCCAGTAGAGGACGGATAGGATGGGGGCGGAAGAGATTAGGAAGGATAGGATGATTTTGTAATAGCTTGGGAAGCTGATTGAAGTAAAGAATGATCATTAAAGTTATAAACCTAGAAGTATTCAAAACACCAATTTTATAGTGTCCTCACATTAAGTAACAATTTAACTTCGATACACAATTCTAAGAAGAATGTACTAATTACTATCTTAAGTATTCATATAAGATAAAAACTCTAACTTTGGGACGAAGTTTTCAGAAGGGGGAGTGTATGTAATGACCTATCTATAATACAAAGAACACAAGAATAATAGCAGGCATACGATGCATGCATATGATAGCTACATATGCATGTGTCACATGCACCGCAATAGTATTTATATACTAAATTAACTATAAGTATTAAATATCATGACGCTTCTTCAAATAGAAGTTATATTCACCCATCAATACCCATATTGTTTAAATACGTCATGATTAATGGGTAAATACTAAATTTAAAATGTATAACGTAAAAATAATTATAAAAGATAAATGTTAAAAATTAAGCTAAATCCTAAAAGATGGTTCTATAATTATAAATTTTAGATTATTAATAAATTATACTAATAAGTTAATAAAATGATTAGAGAAAAATATAAATAAACTAAGGGTAAGGTTTCTAGTATAATCCTAGGACCTTTATATTAAAAGAAATAAAAAAATATATATTAAACTTAAATTCATAATACCTTTATATTAAAAGAAATGATGTGACATGGGAGGGTGTCACGAGGAGATGAAATGGTGGGTTGCTGGTGAAAGGGCGGCGACCATCAAGAAACAGGATATAAACCAGAAAGAACAGTTTTGGAAGGGGGAGAACGAAGGAAGGGGATATTGAAGAAGGACAGATCTTTGCAGACTTTATGATTGCAGATAATATCCGTTACCAAAATGACCGCATGATGACAGAAACCTCAGAACAATTAAGGCTCAAAGAGATTCCATGATAGGGTATTAACCCTGATTCTACTAGGAGGGGTGGAGGTGTTGCCCACCGTTTATCCTTCGAACCTTGGAGTCATGGGAGGACTGTGCGAATCACGCTCCCCTAGACGTGTGATGATGACTGCCGGATGCCTACTGGGAATGAGGTCGGTATAGCCGATTCTACCATCCTTAGAGTTTATGAATGGTTAAGTCAGTATAACTGACGTCATGGCATACTCCAGTAGAGGACGGATAGGATGGGGGCGGAAGAGATTAGGAAGGATAGGATGATTTTGTAATAGCTTGGGAACCTGATTGAAGTAAAGCATGATCATTAAAGTTATAAGCCTAGAAGTATTCAAAAGACCAATTTTATAGTGTCCTCACGTTAAGTAATAATTTAACTTCAATACACAATTCTAAGAAGAATGTACTAATTACTATCATAAGTATTCATATAAGATAAAAACTCTAACTTCGGGACGAAGTTTTCAGAAGGGGGAGCGTATGTAATGACCTATCTATAATACAGAGAACACAAGAATAATAGCAGGCATACGATGCATGCATATGATAGCTACATACGCATGTGTCGCATGCACCGCACTAGTATTTATATACTAAATTAACTATAAGTATTAAATATCATAACGCTTCTTCAAATAGAAGTTATATTCACCCATCAATACCCATGTTGTTTAAATACGTCATGATTAATGGGTAAATACTAAATTTAAAATGTATAACGTAAAAATAATTATAAAAGATAAATGTTAAAAATTAAGCTAAATCCTAAAAGATGGTTATATAATTATACATTTTAGATTATTAATAAATTATATTAATAAGTTAATAAAATGACTAGAGAAAAATATAAATAAACTAAGGGTAAGGTTCCTAGTATAATCCTAGGACCTTTATATTAAAAGAAATTAAAAAAAATAATATTAAACTTAAATTCATAATACCTTTATATTAAAAGAAATGACGTGACATGGGAGGGTGTCACGAGGAGATGAAACGGTGGGTTATTGGTGAAAGGGCGGTGACTATCAAGAAACAGGATATAAACCAGAAATAATAGTTTTGAAAGGGGGGAGAACGAAGGAAGGGGATACTGAAGAAGGACGGATCTTTGCAAACTTGAGTTACGAACAGAAGGAGAGCTGTTTGTTCTGAGGTTTCTGGGCACAGGGGAACAGTCTGCTTCAACTGAGAAGCTTATTGGCATAGGTGAGTTTAGCAGAGGTAGTGGTGGGTTTTACTTCAGCTGGTATCTTGTTGTACATGCAGTTAAACCTCTTATTAAAATCAGACAACAACTCACCATTTTCCCTCTTTAAGTTCCCAAACTCAGTGTGGTAGTAGAGTAGATCCTTCTTATCCCCCCAATGCTTTAGGAATGCATCATCTAAAGCCTCAATATCTGCTATAGACCTTGGGGTCAGTTCTTTGAACCATTTTCTAGCCTCTCCATCTAGACTTTGGACAAAGACTCTCATCCATACATCAACTTCACTAATGTCTAGGTTATCAGCATAGCTATAGAATGATTCAAGATGTTCCTTAGCTGTAACATCTTCAGTCCCAGTGAATTTAGGCATATACTTTTGATATTCTCCAGTAGGCATGGCATTCAAAGGAGTGGGCAGTACTAGAGGTCCATACTTAGCAGCTATGATTCTTTCCATTTTGGTAGGTTCTTGTGGTGCTGCCATAGCTGTGGTGGCTATAAGGGTACTGGAAGTCTGAATGATAGAGGGTTGAGGAGTGACTGATAGGACTAAAGGAGTATGATGGATAGGAGGAGAGGCTTCCTTTGGGATTATAATGAAAGAAGAACCTAAAGAATAAGGATCTCCATGAATCTCTGAGATTTTTTCTTCACTGCTAGTATTAGATGCCATACTCTCAACATGTATTTGTTCTATTACAGGATTTTCTTGAAGAGATATAGAATATTGTTTAGAGCTACCTGAACCTGATGCTCCTTTCTACAATGCCTTTCTTTCTTTGATGATTTTTGTAGGGTCAGGTACTGGGCCAGCTCGTGGCTTCTGAGGATTTCTTCGAGTATTCCTCACAAACTGAGCCAGAACTATGGAGTGGAGTTGCCAAGAGGTACGCCCTCCAGTAGAGTCGCTAGATAGATGACTACAACCCAAATAGTGTCTAGGCTTTGTCTATCAACAAAGCTGGATCTGTGTCGTCCCCCAGGGAAGCTGAGCTTCAGTCTCCTCTCCCCGGCAATGACGCCAATTATGTTAGCACTCCAGGATACTCTCCTAGGTTGTAGCTCGGAGATGCCTGGCAACATATAAATCTTCAACATCGTTCTTTGAACTATTGGAATGGATTTGGGTTTGGATCAAGTCAGATGACTATTCAACTCTGTTTTCACTCAAGACATGCATGAACACCCTCAGCTTGCAAGGCTTTTGACCACTAATGCTCAATAGTTTATAGATTCAATGAATAGATGGAGAATCCTGACTGTACCAGCAGATACATACATAAACACATATGATGGATAGCTACAAAAAGAAAATGAAGCTTGCAAATCTAATTTATCAATGCAGAGATAAGATGATAGTTATCTGGCATTAGATATAGAAGAAAACATGAATAACCTATTCAAGTGCAAGCTTATAATAGAGGAGAAGATGGGAATTGAACATGTAACAACAAAAGAATCTTGTATTACTGGAATGAAGATGAGATGCTGGGCGGAACAGAGTATCCACAGTCTCCAAAAGTTGAACCCCTCTTCCTTTGAACTTTTGGCCATTTATAGGCTTTTTACAGTACTCTCGAACTCTCTGAAGCTCGAGATGTCTTAATCTATCCCCTCTGTCTTCTAACTACTTGATGCCATAATGAGACAAACATGAGCTCATAGAGCTCTGTTTCTAACAAACACGGTAATCAAATTCTAGTAATTTCGCCACGCTATTAGGTGGTTCACTCGTGCTAGTGATGTTCCATGATCATTTTTGTTGGTTTGGCTGCATCGTGCTGTTGTTTTTCCCCTTTCGGCCATGCATTCTGTTATTTTAGTTCAACTGTCCGACTGTCAAAAACACTAACAAAGCCAAAAAATTTCCTCCCCGGGTCACTGGTGGGAAGTGGGGTACGGGGGCCGTTGGATTGGGAGGAATGGGTGGAGGAGATCAATTGTCGGAGGCTTGAAGTCGTGGCGGGAGCGGAATAAGTCTAAGCCATCAGATCTTAGATGGGTAGATCGAACGACTATCAGGTGGAGTAGATGCTCGAAGGATAACGCCGGAGAGCGGTTTACTCAAGCATAAATGGTTTATATCGGGCGATCATCGGGTGGTAAGTGGTAAAGGTACAAGCCCGCCCGATTCCATTCATCGAGCGCCATGTAACAGTGGAGGAGAGAGAGAAAACCGCTTTATCGGGCGTGTATCCCTCTCCTTGTTGCCCGAGCGATATGCGCGATAGCATTTAGATCTGGCAGAAATGATCTAACAGTGGTGATTGATCGAAGCGGATGAGCATATAACGTTAGTCGGATGAAGTGTGGACTGTCAAATCAGTGGGAAGATCGACGGCGGGGGACACAAAGGTATGGGACAACCTTGAGAAATGTGCAAAGGGGCGCATATGGACGGAAAGGTAAGGTTTTCGAGGGCTTTTGTGCATTAGTGCATGTTTTCATGTGCTCTGAAAAATAATAATACATAGGGGGGAAAAATGGATTAATTCACATAGGGCCAAGGTGAAAGTGAGTTTTGTTATGATGTGAGGGTTGGGTTAGGACATGAGTGAATGTGGATGGGAGTGGATGAGTGAGAAAAGCAGGGAAAATTTTAAGAACCCCCCCTAAATTTATAAATATAATAAATGGGCGAATCTCCATGGTATATAAGAAAAATTGAAGGCGATTTTATGAATAATATAATATGTATATATAATTTTTTGGCGAATCTCTCACCAGGCATGGCGAATATTTTACTCAATTATAAAATCTTGTAAGATCTTGGCGAGTCTTTCACTAAATAATAAAACTTTGTAAAGTCCTAGTGAATCTTAGCATAGGCTACATGCTGGTTTAATTCCCCCATTTAAATAGGCTACATTCCAGGTGAATACCATGGGTCAATACCATGTGCCATTTTGGTGAATACCATGGGTCAATACCATGTGCCATTTTTTTTTTATTAATTCTAATATTAGGGTTAATAATGGTTTTATGCATGGTATTAATAACAATCTAGTCCATGGTATTTGTCCCATAGTATTTTGGCCATAGGTTTCACCTAAATATAACCCATTTTTTGAGTGTTCGTAAATATAAGGTGACTTATGGAGTAAATGTAAAAAAATGTTTTATTTGTTTACCATACCTCTCATTTATTTATATTTTTATTAATTTACCATACCTCTTTTACAAATATGGTATTTGGCCCATAGGATTCACTTAAATAAAACCTCTTTCTTGAGCCTTCATAAATAGAACGAGGGTTATGGACTAAATATAAAAATAGGTTTTATTTATTTACGATACGTCTAGTTTATTTATATTTTTATTTATTTACCATACCTTTTGAGTAAGTATAAAAAGACGTTTTATTTATTTACCATACCTCCACTTTACTTATATTTTTATTTGTTTACACCCTTACATGTATATAAGGTGACTTATGGAGTAAATATAAAAAATGTTTTATTTATTTACCATACCTCTCATTTATTTATATTTTTATTAATTTACCATACCTCTTTTATAAATATGATATTTGGACCATAGGATTCACTTAAATAAAACCTATTCTTGAAAATGGGCGAATGGATTCACTTAAATAAAACCTATTCTTGAAAATGGGCGAATGGAAGGTTGTAAGTCCTAATTTCAAGGGCTAAATTTACCTTTTTTACCCTCTCCCTTAAAATAAGGTGGGCTATTTGAGGTGATTTGTAAAAATGTACTATGATACAAAATATTCGCCCACTAAAAATTTAAAACCCCTTAATTTCGCCAAAGGGCGAACATTCGCCCCTAAAATTATCCTTGGAGAAAAGTGAGGTGATAGACCGTATGGGAACCTCTCCACTACAACAGAATAGACCATTTCCCTCCTTTAGTCTTCAAAATAGCAGCACTGCACCTTAGGGCTAACAGGACCTATCAACCCACCGACACGACACCCACATGCTTGATACATTATTACTGCTACAGAATACCTTACCAGGTGGGTTGAAGTGACACCAATGAAGGATTGTAATGTAGACACTATCGCCAGATTCATTTTCGAGAATATCATCACTCGGTTTGGGTGCCCCCCAAAGCCTCAGCAGTGACCAGGGGACCCATTTGATAAATGAAACGGTCACCTCATTACTTCAAAACTTCATGGTACAACACCATAATAGCAACCCATATCACCCTCAAGCAAAATGGTACTATAAAGGCCTTCAACAAAATCTTAGAGAGGGGACTCACCAAGATGTGCTCGAAAAATTAGATTTTCGAGAAGCAGAGGAAAAAGCATGGTACAATAGGCATATCAAGTGAAAATCCTTCACAGTTGGAGGACATGTTCTGCTCTACGACAATAAATTCTTAAAGTTTCCCGGGAAGTTGCAAATGCATTGGTTGGGACCCTTCATTATTGCAGAAGTGAAGGAATCAGGAGATGTCAAGATCGCACAACTAGACGGTGTCTTACTGCCGGGATGGGTGAATGGTGTATGCTTGAAACCTTTCCATAGCTGGAAACATTCTGCACCAAATTAATTGAATCTCCGAAAGGAGATTGTAGGTAAGTTTAGGTAGAGTCAATCAGTTCCTTTTAGTATATATGTTGTGTTAGTTAAGTTAGTTGGTCTGTTGTTCTAGTCAGATTGAATTGAGAATAAACTTCCATTAGGTATTTTAGTTGTGGAAGTATTTCCACCCCACTGTAGTTGCTTCTGGTCGGAGAATCACACATGTCGGTATTCATATTTGTCATAATTAAGCAATAATTTCCTGTGTCAGTTAGAATTTGGGATAAATATTTCCCATAATACCCCTGACATGATCTGTCATCAACTTATAGGCGTCTGCCATCATAGAACCATAATTACCCATCAATTCCACCCTCCTTTTACAATTTTGCGTCATCCGAGTCAAGTCAGGCCCAGTCGCCTTTACTACTACCACAGTTGGGACCAAGTGGGGAAAGTTACCATACTAATTAATTAAGTAGTCTAATAAAAAACGTCGTGTCAAGTTTTTCTATTTAGTTTGCATGAAACGATAAATTTCTCATTACCAAAAGTCGAGGTGGTTCAATTGCCAAGTCTGGAGTCTGTATCTCACTCTCTCTATTCCCAACCCAAATTCAAGCCCCATATGTTCTTTGTGTATCAACGTCACTCTATGAAAATGACGAAAACCATAATTTTTGTTCCAGAAGTTGAACTAGATTCTAGAATTACAAAGAAAGATCCTCTATATGGAAAATATGATAAAGTTGTGCTTGTTGACAACGACCTCTTGGACTCAATCTAGTTTCCAGCATTAAAGAGGGAGGTCTACATAGTTCCTATTACTAAAGACGATGGGATTCGTTCCATGAAAGTTTTTAAAGATTTCAAGGGAATTCAACAGTCAACATTGTTGAATTTAAGAAGTCTTCCAGTCTTCGGCACACAAGGAGCAGCAATGCAATGCACAAAACTTCTCATCAACAGGATGCATGGAGGATCGTTATGGCTAAATAAGGAATACCCCATCCATGTTGTCGATATTTAGAGGCTCATAGGGCTGTCTACTACCAGAGTTGTCGTATCAACTTCTTTCCAAACTGCATCCAAGATAGGGAAGAAAATAGGTGATGATAATTACTATAATAGGTATAGTACCCAACAAGGAGGTAAGGGTGCTCTGGTAAAGCCTATCAATAAGTCCAACATAAAATTTTATTGTTACATAATCATTAGGAAGCTTATGTGACACTTTTCGCGAGGTGAATTCACATTAGACACCATCTCAGCTACGTAGGCTTGTGTGCAGGGCAGACAACTGAATTGATGTAGCTTTCTCCTATAAGAACTTTTTGATGCTTGCAAGGATATGTATAAGGGGCCACCCACTTTATATATGGATATCTCATAGTGACATTGGCCATGTGGAAATGATGCCCAGCCGAGGGGTAAGAGATGGAAACGGTTACTGAAGACCAACTCCTTACTCTCAGGTATGTACGATGGCGAACTTCCAGGGATCCCAACAGTAAAGAAATCAATGAGGCCTCCTTTTCCGGATAGTATAAGAAGATGTTGGAAGTCACCAAGGCTACACAAAGGATCTCGAAGTTGCTACTTGATGACTACTCACAAGATATCTGGTTTAGCATCAGCCATGGCAACACCTAGATACGACCAAAGTGTGTCCATCCCGACACATTTCAGATGTGGGCACAAAATTTTGTTTTGACAAAAGAAGCCTTCCATATTGAAATTTCTTTCTAGTCGAGAATTGTTGGATGAATTCGAGAGGGGAGGCATATATATTTGTTCAGAGGAATGGTGCCCTAACCACTACCGGGAGCAACTCTTGTGGCATCACAGAAGTGAATGGAAGAGGAGACACTAAACCTGATCATCAAGAAGCTCAAGATGCAAACACAATGCTTTAAAGAAACAATTATGAATCTTTGTGCCTCAGTAAGTCCATTCCCCACCTTTTCATAATTTCATAGTTCAAGACTACCTATTTCTTTGATTTGTAGCCCTCTGGTTGCTTCAATTCCTAAAGTCAAGCCCCACTCTCAGTCAGAACTTGCAATTCCCAATCCTTGCCCCATTATCACTAAGCCACCATTTAGGCCCAAGAAAAATACTAGTGCCACCTCCACCCAATTTTTTGATCTCACTGATGAAGAGCCCCACTCTCATACTACCACGCCCATCACAGAAGAAAATCCATCGTCCACTTTCGCCGCCTCACCGCAATCGCAAAATCAATCAACTCACACAACCTCCACTTCCATGACCATCTCCGACATCCTGCTATCTAAGACTATGATAGGTATAGAAACGGAAATGGAGGTCGACTTTGTTATCCAATCTAATGCTAAAAATACGAATGGGGTGCTTACAACCCGAATTTCCGCCATGGAAACCGTTCAAACATCCATGTTGTCTTTATTGTTTGAATCTGGTCCACTCACAGTCACTGGGAAGTTTATTGCCCCTCCCCTCCCCAACCCCACCACATTCTACACAATACCCTTTCCCATCGATCCCATCATCTCATCACCACCACGCTCCCCCATGGTTCACATTGATCCATAGACAATCAAACCCTCATAGAGAGAAACATCTCGATAGGGACACTTTGATAAATCAGTTTCCAGTGGACATCCATTGCAAAGTTAGTTCCCTGGACCTTTCTCAATGAACCCTGATGACCTCCAAGGTTGGTCCTCAACCCAATTATTTACTTTCATTCAAATGGATACGCGCGAAGCAAAGTTGTTGCAAAATGTATTTGCTACCGAATAAGAGCAACAACAGTAGCAGATCCTGGCCCTTGCAGTAGAATGCGACCATCTCCTCTAGGAAAAGCAGAACCTCCAAGGCCAGCTTCACCAAATTAATCAATAATTCCAAGTACTATGGCCCTCGGTCGCAGATATGGTGACATATGCATCAAAATATTTCTTTAATTGTACCCTTTGTGAATGTTGTGATCACATCAAATTAGCCTGCATGGACCTTATCTCGACCAATAAAGGGCTTAAAATAAGTATTTCTACCGCTTAGAGCACACTACCAGATCCTACCACCCAGTATGCAGGCGAAATTGAGCAGAAACTAGTAGAAGCGACTGACTTGAAGGCCTCGATCATCAAGGTTGTGGAAGAAGCTCAAGGCCTTTTGCAACAAGTTCATGACTGGTCTAGCTATTTGGAAAGAAAGAATCAACATGTTTACCCTTTGTGCCACCGTGCTAATAATTTGTTTAATCAAGCCATGGGTACCCGAGACAAGACCCAGCGGAAGGAACTTCTGGCACAAATAGGCAACCTCATGACTCAAATGCAGCACATCAAAGATGAATCAACTAAGACCAAGCAGATACTCTGAGACCTCAGCCACCTGCACAAGCTCATCTACAAACACTACAGTAGATCACTGAAGAAACCAATATGCAGTGGAATACTCTACTAATGACCTGCCCAGCCCAACCTACTGTCGAACTTATGGCGCAGTTCCTTTGTAACACCCTCCTCCCACATTTACCCAAGTAACAGGCCAATTGGGTTAAAAATGTGACGAAGAGTTACTATGATATGATTCAATTCCCTAAGTGTAGTTAAGGAAGTGGAACTGATGAACCAACACTTTATAGACCTCCCTCAGGTGCTTCAGGACCCCCAAGAGCTAATCCACCACTCCAGGTGCGCAACCCTTGAGTTAACCTAGCCTTTAAATGAATTAAACCCCCAGGTGCTCCCATGACATGGGTATGCATGTGACTGGGACCATCCAGTTGCTCCGACAATGCCTGCAAGGGAGAGACTGCAGTCTTTTTCAGCCAGTTCTGTGCCAGATACTGTGATATTTAAGCCACTTTTTCAGGGCTAGTCTCCAAACCACTTCTCGGAACTTGATGAGACTTTCTAAGACAGAAAATGACACCAAGACAAAGCCTAACACAAAACTTGATCAAGAACCTAACCTAACCAAGCCTAACCATGACAGTCATTTCATCAAACATATCACGAATATGAAATCTACAGGTTTCAACAACAGATCTGAGCATAAGGGTCTCATACTTATCTAAGAATTGTCAAGAAGCATTGATGCCTCATCACAATAACTACATTACCATATATTAAGCCATATATTCATTGTACATTCAGTGATTAACCAAAACATGATAATATCCATACAATTTTACCGTCATAAAACACATTCATAACCAACATATAACCAACTGAAATATCAAGGATATAACAACCATATAAACCACATATAAACAAGTATATTTACCCATAAAATACTAGGGATAAAGAGAACTCTTATTGGTGAATGCAAATGCCAACCAAGTTTGGTACTTCCATGTTCCACCCGACCATAGATTGGTTGAGCCAAATCTCTCTTCAACTAATCACCCATGTGCCATATTCCAAGCATGAATGTGGGATCTCATAGAAAAAATCCATCAAAATCAAACTAGGGCTTCCAGAGGCCAAACCACCTCAACCTTCAACTAGTGATTCCACCTCACGGTCAGACATCACCATATTGGTCTCTACCCAAGTTTTCCAGGGCTCCAGAGCGTTTTTTCCAACCAAGGCTCTAGGACTAGTAACTCAACCCACAACTGCTGCTGGGATCCAGAGAATTTGTCCAACCAAGGCTCTAGGACTAGTAACTCAACCCACAACTGCTGCTGGGCTCCAGAGCAATTGTCCAACCAAGGCCCTAGGACTAGTATCTCAACCCACCAAGGGCTCCAAAGCATTTTTCCAACCAAGGTTTCAGGAATAATAACTCAACCCAATTTGTTATAAGGCTCTAGAGCGTTTGTCCAACCAAGGCTCCAAGAACTAATAACTAAATCCACAACCAAAGGAACATGAGAACCAACTAGAAAACGAAAGGGAAAGACTCCCAAAACACCACGGATATCCAGGAAATCGCAAGGCTAAGAAAAACCATTGTCAATCTAGGCGGATCTCCATGCCAATAACAGATCATGACCAAGAAACCACATGCATATGCCATGCATGCCAAAACTAGTAAGGAAATCATACATGCAACTCGATACATGCAAGAAAAACCCATTGTATTTGCTAATCCCAATGTCCTCTTGCACTTTCCTGCTCTTCCTTTTCCTTATTTCTCCAACTCCCCAAGTATGCCACACTCCTCCAAGAGTGCTCCAATAAAACTCTAAGTGTCCAAGAGTATGAGAGAGAGATAATAGAGAGAGAGATTCAAAACTAAACTAACAAAAGTATATGAACTGATCCTTAGAAGCCTTTTTATCAATGAGGCCTTTATTTTCTTCAATTTCCTCTATTTTCCTTCATTTTCCTCCTCACATGCAACTTGTGACCTTTCACGTTCCTTTTCTCCTAATTTCCATTATTTTCATAAATAAAATGCTAATTAACTCCCCTTGCCTTTCCAAAGCCTTTGCTAATTTCCTTAGCCGTTAATAAACTAAAGCGACACCCCACTAGGATGTTTTCCCACCATTCGGCTTTGAATACGTATCACATGATCATGGTCTTATATATTTTTACATGGATTTTTAACCAAGGTTGTTACAGAACCCTGCCCTTTTGGGGAACAACGTCCTCGGTGTTCAATGGCACCTATAACCAACAAGACCGCTGAAAACAAAACATACTACCCATGGAGCTTTATAACATAACTCATTATGATGTTTACAATAACAACCACATTTTCTCAACCAAAAAATAACCATACTATTTATAGAGCTTTATAAATCCAACTCGATACAATATTTACAATAATATACACATTTGCACATTTTCTCAGCTAAAAAATAAAAGGATATGATTCCTTCATCCGCAACAAGGGAATCCAAAGGCTCACACCTCCACCCTCAAAGTAATACCAAGGTTCACCTCCCTCCCAAGAAGTTCAGAATCCACTACCAAAGTCAAATTTGCATCCAATGTCCAATGCTCCAATCCTACACCACTTGTGCTCTCAGTGAACAATTACCGACTCATTGTTCCAAGGCACACTCCCAATGTGAATTTGATTCCATTTGGAAATGTTAATGACCAAAACAAATCCATCCCTGACCTTCCCTTCTCTGCTACGCAGTCCCTTTGGAAATCTGGGCACCCCCTTTCATGCAATCACACACCTTCCAAGTTCTACGGGCATCCCCTTCTCTCCTACACAGTCCCTCGGGAAACCCATCCCTTGGCAAGGTTTCCTCGCATTAGAAGATCCAAAAACTAAGGCATATCCCTGCCTCAAAACCATCATAACGGTCATAGCATCCTCATGGAAATCAATGGACACTATTGGGTACCAGTGTCACACAATGGCCCTACTTGTGAAGTGCTTTACCAACATACTGCTACATGTTCAAATTCCTTTTGTTGTTGCTACTAATTCTTGTAGTTAGTTTCAACCACCCAATCAGGCATTTTGATGCTTTCCTGTACCAAGCACATAACTTCCATTAGATTCAAAATAAATTGAAATAAATTCACATTATACTTCGTCGGTAGATCATTAACAAGATACACCCAAAATTCCACTTACTTCCTTTCACAACAAGTCAAACTAGTTGTTTGATCAAAACATCATGTATAAACATATCACATCAGGTTAGCTCTAAACATAACCATTATAATCAAAACCATAGATCACATGTAACCATCATAAACCAGAATCATAGATCACATGTAACTATCATAAATCAGAATCATAGATCACGTGCATAATAAAACCAAAACAAAATACTGATACTTATCCTTTAATTGATCCTTACTTTTTCCTTTGTTCTTTCTATACACACACCAGATCGGTTGCCACACCCGGCAAGCACCCTGTGCCTTTTCTTCTCTTCAATCACGTACACATACACACAGTGTACATCACAACACATTTATCCACACAATGCATACACCTACACTCGATGTAAAACACAACACATACATCTATACCCGATGTACAACACCACGCATGTACCTATACTTGACATACAACACAACAAGTACACATGTCACGATACCACAACGACACAATGCACATACATAGTACCTCATGCCCTCAACACAACATGTATGACATGCACACAATACCATATGTACAACATGTACATAGTACCACCTGTACATAACACCACCTGCACAACATGTGTACAACATCACATGTACATGACACTGCCTGCACAAATGTACACAATGCCACATGTACACTGCACCACCAGTACAATGTGTACACAATACCACATGTACACAACACCACATGAACAACATGTACACGACACCACATGTACATAGCGCCACATGTACGACATGTACACAACACCACATGCACACAACACCACATGTACAACATGTACACAACACCACATGCACACAACACCATATGTACAATCATGCACCCAACACCATATGTACATAGCACCACATGTACAACATGCACATGACACCATATGTACATAGAACTGCATATACACCATGTACATAGCACCATATTTACACAACACCGCATATCCAACATGCATACAACATCATATGCACACAACTCCGCATATCCATCATGCACATAGTACAATATGTACACAACACCGCATATACAACATGTACATAGCACCATCGATACCCAAAACTGCATTTGCATACACACAACACCATATATATAATAGGCACACTGCATCATATGTACACAATACCATCCATACATAGCATTGCATAAATAAATGTACACAACACCCTATATACACAAAGCCGCATGCACACAACATCACAGGTGCACTTGTACAACATATATACAACAGTAATATTTCACATCCATAGACCACACATTGACTCTACCAATCAACCTTGCTTCTAGTGTATTTCCACTATTCATGCATGTTCCAACATGCTTCCGATCACATTGCTTTCATTCCACTCATGTATCCCTCAACATTACATGTCCCTTCCTTTTGTAATAATGTAAACGATTAATGGGTTTTGGGACCATAGATGCTTGTATTAGGGAGTCCATGGTATTTGAACTATGGTACTGTAATGATGTACCCTTCGATGTAATAGAATATATAGGGTCAAATAATAAGAAGAAAATAATAAGTTGTGGTCCAGATTTGTGTTATAGTCAAATTCTTGTGATCTGTAGTTGGAAGAAGGGGCAAGGTTCTGTAGCTGAGTGCACAGGTCAAGAACTATTTGTTGTACATGATTTCTTATTATAAGAAACAATTCTTGTGGATGTAGCCCCACATTGGGGTGAACCACGGTAAATTTGGTGCCCTCATGTGTATATTTGCTTACTATCTGTTGTAGTGTAGCAATCAGTTGCACTTTATTTCAGCACAGTGATGATTTATGGCTTTATATGATATGTTCAAGTAGTTAATTTAATGTGGCGAAGTAATTAATGAATTTAATAATAAGAAAACATTATAATACCACATCTCCACATCCTTCAAGACTGCATAAACCTAGTTCTGCATCCTCCCATAGTCACTTCGGGTGACTCTGATTTGCTTGCAGGTCGTTTCCGAAAGGGCCAGTGATTAAGGGTTTTGTTGGTGCACAGTATAGATCAAACCTGGGTCAACCCAAATCATAACCAACAGATGGTTCCATTGTCAGGAATGGGATCTATTTGAGGGATATGTGGATGTGGCACCCATCAAAGAAAGAAATTCAAGACTGGATAGAGCTAAAAGAGCAAGAATTTGCAAATCAAGAGAATAGAAACCCTCGTTTGACATCTAAAGCATGGTTACAAAAGTGTATTTTTATAGATCAATACGAAATTTTCTTCACTTCATTTCCTATCAAACTGTAGAAGTGGATATCACGATTGACCGAAAGAAAGAACTCTTTTAAAGGAGGAGAACCTATGGTGTGGACTCCTAAACTGATACAACGACTCAAAAGCACTGACAATAGGATTTCAAGGGATGTTTATTTTTGGATTGATAGCATCTTGTGAGGATTTATTATTGAGTTTGTAGTAGACTAGACCGTGTCCTACAACGAAGCAGAATGAAGATTCTTCAGAGGACTGCAAGGTAAGTATTTGAAGTCTTTGAAACTTTGGCTTAAGATGCTTCTATGTGAAAAGGGAGTTTTATCAATGCAGTCAGATTACTAGTTTACTTATGTTTGGAAGAAAAGAGAATAAATATGAGCTAGAGATCACAGTAATGCGAAGTGGAAAGAGATATAGAGTAGATACTAGAAACAGAGCTCATGGACAAGACCCAAAGATCTTTGTAGCGACTGAGTATAGTCTTCTTTTGAGTGAATCTGAAAGTGAAAGAGAAGATAGCTACCCTGATAAACCCCAGGTAACTTTGCAGTATTCACCTTCCTAGCCTAACAGTTCACAGAAGCTAGAATCCAGTAATAGCTAGGTTGTTTTTGGCTCTCCCCCTCCCCCTCCCCCTTCTCCCCCAACTCCCCATACCCCCCATCCCCCTCCCCCTCCAAGAATAAATATGGTTGATGATATTAACTTGTCTGTTTTCAAAGGAACTGGGTCGGAGGATCCAGAACAGTTTTGGTTCTTATGCGAAAGTGTATGGACCACGAAGTAGATCAACGATGAAAATATAAAGAAGGCGCATCTCGTTACAACATTCCAAGATAGATTTTGATAAAATGATAAAAATAGGAATTATTGAACCAGTGGAAGAATCAAAATGGGTGAGTCATATGGTGGTGCAGGAGAAGAATACTCAAGGAGAGATTAGAATCTGTGTTGATATGAGGAAGTTGAATGATGCATGTTTACATGATCCCTTCCCTACCCCTTTCATAGAAGAAGTGCTACAAAATGTAGAATGTCAAGAATCTTACTCATTTACAGATGGATTTTCAGGTTGTCATCAGATTATGGTTGCACCTGAAGATCGACATAAGACCACATTTGCTACAGAATGGGGCTCATATTAATACACAGTAATGCCTTTTAGATTAAAGAATGCCCCTACTATATTTTCTAGAGTGGTGGTTGCAGATTTTAAGGAATACATGCATAAGTTTTTAGAAGTATACTTTGATGCTTGGACAATATTTGGATTGTTGAGCAAACATGTTGGAAGTCTAAGACTTATGCTAGACACATGTAGACATTATCAGATCTCTTTGAACCTAAAGAAGTGTATATTTTGTTTACCCTTTGGCATATTGTTGGGACATATTATTTGTAAGAAAGGACTAATGGCGGACCCTACTAAGATTGTTATCATTGTGAATTTGCCTCCACCTAAGACAGTAAGACAACTTCGTACTACATTGGGACATATTGGGTATTATAGGAAATTCATCAAGGGGTATGCATAAATCACTGTGCCTATGGAGAAATTGTTAAAGAAGGATGTAAATTTTCAGTGGAATGAAGAATGTCAGAAGAGCCTCGACATATTGAAAGAAAAAATGGTAGTTGCATCTATATTAGTGTTCCCTGATTGGAATAAGGAATTCCATGTGGACGCCTCTTGTATAGTTTTTGGATTAGTATTGACACAACCTGGTGTAGGATAAATTGATCATCATATATCTTTTGCAAGTATAAAGTTATCTAAAGCATAAAATACTTACACCACTACAGAAAGGGAAGGACTGACCATGGTGTATGCTTTGCACAAGTTTAGACACTATTTGCTAGGATCACACTTTAAAATGTTTATAGATCATTATGCACTGAAGTATTTGGTTAATAAGCTTGTCTTGGGAGGAATGATTTGCAGATGCTTACTGTTATTCCAGGAATATGACTTTGAAATCATTGGTAAACCAGGAAGACTGAATGCAGGACTCGATCATCTGTCAAGATTAGAAACAGGGGAAGAACCAAGTAGCATAGAAGATAATCTTCCTGATGCGCAGTTATTTGCAATCAAAGTTGTAGATGACAATTTTGCAGATATCATTCAGTTTTTTACCACGTGGATGGCTCCTTCAGAGTATACTACACAAAAAAAGAAAGGATTAGTGGTTAAGGCAGTTGACTTTTCATTAATAGCAGGACAATTATATAAGATGGGACCAGATGAATTATTGCGCATATATGCTCCGAAACATGAAAGACAAATTATTCTAACAGAAGCTCATAGTGGTGCAACTGGTGGACACTATGCAGGAAAAACTACTGCGTAGAATATTTTGAGAGCAGGATTGTGGTGGCCTACACTACAATAAGATGCGAAGGAGTACTGCAGATCATGTGATATGTGTCAAAGAACAGGAAAACCTTCAAGAATAGATGAGATTCCATTGGTACCAAAAGTTACATTGCAGGACTTTGACAAGTGGGCCATTGATTTTGTTGGACCTATCAACCCACCTGGAAAGAGGATTGGTGTGAGGTACATAATTAAAACGACTCATTACTTGACAAGATGGGCCGAAACAAAACCATCAAGGGATTCCAGTGTAGAGATTGCTGCGAAGTTTATTTTTGAATATATATTGGCTAGATTTGGATGTTTTGATGAGTGACCAAGGTTCACACTTCCTAAATAAGACTATTGAAGCATTGACTAAGGAGTTCCAAGTTTATCATCAAAAGAGTACCTTTTATCTTCCTCAGACCAATGGAATAATAGAAGCATTTAATAAAATTTTGGAGAATGCATTTACTAAGGTATGCAATGTGAATAGAGATGACCGGGACCTAAGAATTCCAATAGTATTATGTGCTTATAGGACCACATGTAAAAAGTTGACAGGTCAGACATCATTCAGGTTATTTTATGGGCAATAAGTTGTGATGCCCATGGAATACATTATGCATAGCTTGAGGATTTCAACTTTTACAGATATGGCAGAACTTGACATAATGAAGGAAATAATGTCGCAGTTGATTGCTTTGGAGGAAGATGGATTTATAGTAGGATTCCATCAGCATGTACAAAAAGCAAGAGAAAAATCCTGGCACATATTAAGTAGAAGAAGTTCCAAGTAGGAGACCTTGTTCTCCTCTATGATAGTAAGTTTGTAAAATTTCCAGGAAAGTTCAAGATGCATTGGTTGGGCCCATACATTATCAAGCATATTACTGATGGAGGCGTGGTTCAATTAGCAAAGTTAAATGGAGGATTGATTCAGGGAAGAGTAAATGGAAGCAGGTTGAAGTTGTATAGGGACAACCCTGTCCCTACAACGCGACTCTAAAGAAGAAAGGATAAAATTCTTAGTGCCACCTGCAGTTGAAAGTGGGCATTAAACTATAAACTATGTTGCAAAGAGCTTCGACGTAGGAAGTTACTTCGCTACAGTCTGGATTATGTCGAAGTACATAGGAGCTGCGATGTAAGAAGGGGTGTTCGATACAATATGGGATGCGTCGAAGTTCGCTGGAAAATTATGACTTTTAAAAGGGAAATTTAACGTTAAAATATGTGAAAAGTTGCATTTATGAGGACAGATTGATAAGATCTAAGGATATATATGCAATTAATGAACACAATATGAGCACAATCTAAACAAAACTGAGCTAATGATGGTGTGAGAAACTCGAAATTGTTATAAAAATTTGCATCCCGCCCAGATTTAACGCTTTGCTGAATTGAGAATTTGAGTGTGGCTACTTCAAAGAAATTGCAGAGAATTTCTGCATGAACATCCTGTGGACTGAAGAATTCATTCGTATATTCAACGAGAAGGGCTTAGCCGAAGTTATGGAAGCAACTGATAGTATGCCCGCAACATCATGTGATATGCCTGCAATAACATCATCACACAAATAACTGAGCTTCCCGAGAAAGAAACCAACAAAAGAGAAGAGAACAAAGAATAAACAAGATAAGAAACTTGTTGAATCTCAACAAGAACCTGAGTGAGTAAGAGACAGTGAAGAAGAAGAAGAGAAAGCATAGAAGATGGAAATGGATGGCACAACATTTCAATTGCCTCTCCCACCATACATTCTGTTATCACTCATAATGAACCTCAAGGCTGAGAAGCAGCAATCCCGAGGTAACCACAGACCAAGCTTTTGATCTAGCATCTAGCCTTGCCAGATGAGAGAGGGCTCTCTATTTTCCAACAAAATGTGGCTGCAATAAGTGAATCTTAGGTTAGCTATGAAGTACAAGGATTTGATTGAAAGTTGTGGGTCGAAAGCAGCAAGAGAAGGGACCATTGGGCTATGGAATCGAGGCTAGTTTTTTCCAGCAAACTTGGGGCAAAGTAAGTGCAATGTTCAGCCAGATTAAAGATATAATGACAGAAGAAAAGAGGAAAAAGACCGTTGCCCTGTAGGAATCAATCGGGGGATGGATCTACAGTGGCAACTTCAGAAGAAAGAGAAGCACAGGGTTACTCAACAAAGCATCTAACAGAGGATGAATTTTGAAAAGATAACCACTACATTAAACAACATAATCATTTTGAAAGGAGCATCATGCGTGGATGAATTCCTAACACTTCCCTTAGAGAATGATGTAACAAAATTAGTAGAAAAAACAAATTATGTAACTAATCTTACAAGGAACACATGCTGGATATTAAACACCATGATGGATCCCAAATCTAAAGGGCAGAAACTGCTCCATTAAAAATAATATTAAGAAAAAGCTTTACACAGTCCAAAGCAGCCTCACTCTGCTGAAAAATTCAAACATTTGACACTATGAAATTCATAAAATATATACAATTAACTCATCCTTGTACTAAAGGAGTTGAGCTCAACCATCTCCCTAAAGATAGAAATAGTTACATTAAATTTGGACCGAATTTCTGACAATAGGGGTCAAAGATGAACTCGTATATCTTGACCATAACACCTGTTACAAAACTGAAAGAGGTTTTTTTAGATAAGGTCGTGTTGAGAAAAAAAATTCTCAAATTTTAGAAATTCATTTCCAGTTGCTTGGAATCTGTGCCACAAAATAATCTCTAAAATAAGAAATCATTAAATATTTAAATATGTAAAAATAGGCTGTAACGATCTAGTCAAATATTCCAATTCACGACACCTGAGAATAAAACGAAAGAGGTTTTTGTTATATGGCTCGTGGTTGACAAAAACCTCCTTGTGTTTCTCAAAATTACTTTCCATCTGTTGTAAAATGGCGCCGCACTACAATGACTAAAACAGTAAAACAAATGCAAAATTTATTTTGTTTTAATGTAGGCTTCAAATATCACTGCATATCTTCCACATAGTAACACCTGTGCATAAAATGAAGGAGGTTTTTATTATTTGGTATGTGATTGACAAAAACCTCTTTCAATTTTGTAAATGCATGTCCATTTCTTCATAAACTAATTTTGTAGTAAACTTGTCCCTGTGTGCAACAACTGACCTCAAAACATGCATAACCAAGAATCAATCATTCATTTCGATCATATCTTTTGATCCAGGAACCGGTTTCGGGCATTAAACATACCATTGGAAATATATTTCCAAGCTGCTTCTGATGAACATGCTTATGACATGTTTTGCACTGAAGATCATGTGCAAAACATCTTTGAAAACCAGACATAGTAAGAGCCCATTTTGATCCCTAGTGACGGGCTGTGAAGACTGGAACTAACACATTCCATTGATAAAACTGAATGCCAAACCAGTGAAAGAATCAAAGGATGCGAATTTTGGCACCTTCACACCCCTATTTACAGAGTCAGTACCATTTACTAGGGAATTAATTGGGAAAATTCCGTAGCTAAAGTTCAAAGACTATGACTTCAATGACAAAAATAAATACCCACAGTTTGCACCAGATATCTAAAAAAAATAAACTACTTAGAGAGTGGTGTGACGAGGTTAGAGCTGCAAGAATGGGAAAACGGATTGGCACAGTCAGGATTGATGAACATGTTAAATGTGTCGCACTTCGGCAGAGCGCGGCTTGTGTGCGACAACTGCTCGTGATGGTACATGATGGATGCCTCTAGATGGGGAAGCGGATCCCTATAGATCCAATGTTGAATTGGAGAATCACGAGACTAATGTATAAATGGCGGAACCCCGCATAAGAATTTTTTGGGAAAGACGAGGATCGCGCCATAGCCGACAGCATGAAGAAAAAGTTTGGACTCACAAAAGGGAAGCAAGGATATGACATAAAATCAATCAGTGACCAAGGGGTTCATTTTGTAGCACACATATTGGTTGGGAAGATCATGAGAAAGTGTCAGGTTAATGAAGTCCCTGCAATGATAGTTTCATTGGCTATGCAATACGCCAATGGGGTTCATTACAATTGGGCCGAATACCTTTGCAAGTAATTTCTGGATGACTTCCGTGAAGTTCAGGAAAAAGGTACAACACTCCATTATGCATGGTTGATATTGATCATTGCGATGCTAGCATGGAGAGAGTTGAAGGATTCACAGTTACCTCCGGTAACCTCAGATGTCTTTGAAGCCGCACGGTATGCCTCACTGTGGTATACCACTCAACCATCACAAGCAATAGATAACAAGATGTTTATCATATTATATCATATGGAATTACATATATTGGTGAACCAACATCATCACCTTTCTCTGAGCTTATACGAGCAATATAGCATTGTTACAAAGTTTAAGGTTGATTTCCACAAAGTATATATACAAGCTCGCAAGGACACAAAGAAGAAATGGCATCCCCTATAATACTTAGTAACATAATATGATCTCTTAACACAGGTACAAAAGTGCCCCACAGAATGGATGACTGCGCTAGAAACACAGGAAGAAGATAGTGTGACATAGGAGGACACAACGCAACATGGCGAAGTGATTGGAAAGGACAAAGACACGGATGAGCATGAATTAGAGGAAGAGGAGAAACATGACAAGGGTCATCAAGATCCTCTTGAAGGAGATAAAATAAGGAGTCGGAAAAGACAGAGACAGACCCCGTTGTCACAGAAAAGAGGAAGGTAGGCACCGAAGTTGCCTCAAGAACCAAAAAGAAGCAGAAGGTAGATAAGACGAAGGGTATAACACCAGTGGTCCTCACTGAAGGGGACTTAGACCAAATCGGGGATAGGATACATGAAGTAACAATAAAATCATGGAGCAGGTTAGAAGATTGCTACAGTGCACTTCTAACAGGTGTTAAAGAGTGGATTGCAAAATTAAAAATACTGGAACAGACAATTAGACAATCGACACAGATAGAGGAAAGGATTGGAGAAGAAATGAAAATAGAGCCTACACTTGTAGCGAGGTTGGCACCAATACCAGCTGGAGCGCTACAGTTTGATTCCACTGAGGTACAACAACAATCAAAATTGTGGAAGCATGTCAACATGAAAATCACAGCAATACCATTGCAGAGATTACATAAGCTGTATTTGGAGATAATAGAGTAACTAAAGTTGCGCGAACAACACACCTCGTAGCTGAATAATCAGGTAGAAAGAGAGCAGGCTTCGCTACAACAGAAGCTTGACCAGATGAACCAGGAGAGGGATCAAGTTGTTCAACAACAACAAAATATCAAGGAGGTGGCTGAAGTAACATGCAGAGAGATTCCAGACCTTGATGTTCGACAAGAAGAGTCAGTAGAGGACAAGGTCGTGAAGCTAGGCCTTACAATTAAAGGATACAAGGAGAAAATCACAACAATACAATTTAAATATGAAATGCAGAGCAATGAGCTGCAGATGAAGTTGTAACCAACCAAAACACAGGAAGTCAGAGAACAGAGGGAGACCGACCTAAAGGCTGTAGTGGCCAGCATCTCCGCAGCAGTGGCAGACTATGGGAAGCTTCTAGATGAGAGATTACATATTTAGACTTCGCTACAGGAAGATCCAAATGTGCAGAAACAATAGGAAGACATTTTGTAGAAGCAACAATAGCTGGAAGAGATTTGGGCAATTGCGAAGGCCTTACCAATATCGTAGAAGCTCACCAAGTTCAATGAGGGAAATGCCCTCTAGAAGACAATAGAAGAATTGGGGAAGGAAGAACAGGGTTTGACAGAGAGAACTCAGCCATGGTGATACGAGTCTCTCCAACTTTCCCAGGCAGTAGATGAGAAGCTTCAAGAGCTTCAACAAAGGGAAACAATAGTGATGCAAAAGGCTATAGAACTTGTGACAATAGCACTATTGGAAGAGGTACACAATGAAGAGAAGAAATTCACAGAGACTCTGTAGCAATTCAACAATACCTACAATAGTATTGTAGCAAAAATCAGAGGAAAAGCAGCTGAGTGACTTAGGATGAGTCACATGTGAGTGTTGGGGGCATATTGGGCACAATCCAACTTGGCCTATTTTTTGGCAAAGACTTTGGGTTTTGTGGAGTGGAGCGCACAGTGGAGCGCTCAATGGAGTGGGAAGTGGAGTGCGCAGCAGAGAATTTTGAATATACCGTGCAGTATAAGGGCTTTTGGATAGGGCGAAACCCATTCTTTTTGTAATAATGTAAGAGATCAATGGGTTTTGGGACCATAGTTTCTTGTATTAGGGAGTCCATGGTATTGTAATGATGTACCCTTCGATGTAATAGAATATATAGGGTCAAATAATAAGAAGAAAATCATTCTTATGATCCAGATCTGTGTTATGGTCAAATTCTTGTGATTTGTAGTTGGAAGAAAAGGTGAGGTTCTGCAGCTAAGTGTGCAAACGACATGCAACTTAGTGTGGAGGTCAAGAACTGTTTGTTGTACAATATTTCTTATTATAAGAAACAATTCTTGTGGACATAGCCCCACATTGGGGTGAACCACAGTGAAATTGGTGTCTTCATGTGTATATTTTCTTACTATCTGTTGTAGCATAGCAGTTTATTACCGTTGCACTTTATTTTAGCACAATGATGATTTATGGCTTTATATTACATGTTTAAGTAGTTAATGTAATATGGTGAAGTAATTGATGAATGTTAAGAATAAGAAAACATCATAATACCACATCTCCACATCCTTCAAGGCTACAGAAACATGGTTCTGCATCCTCCCATAGTCACTTTCGGTGAGACTACGATATGTTTGCAGGTCATTGCCAAAAGGGCCATTGATTAAGGGTTTTGTTGGTGTGCAGTATAAATCGAACCTAGGTCAACCCAAATCATAAACAACAAGAACCTCTTCATGACATTCACCTGCATAACCAATCATTCCTCCACAAGAATGATCCCTGACAACCCTGCCAGGCAGTGACATACATACATACATACATACATACATACATACATACATACATACATACATATATATATATATATATATATATATATATATATATATATTAGCATAAAACAATCATGATCCATGATGACCTTGTCAGACATGAGATACATATATACATACATGTATACATATATAGACATTAGCACAATCATGATCACAACATAATTACCAGATACAATAAGGTCAAGGTTAAGAGAACTCCCTTTATCTGTTCACAACATGCACAACATTGAGAACAATGATTCCCAACATACCATGGCATCTGATGCCTCAAATCCATTTAATTTACATTTCCTGATTACTTTTCTCATGTTTGTACTGCCACCGTCCATTTACCACAACGGACCTAACCAGTCCAACCGAATGCCATACTCTTACCTTTAGCTACCCTTACACATGCACTGAGCTTCATCCAGGTCTTACATTACCTGTTGATTTTTATTCAACTCTTCTTGAACTCCATTAACTTTCTCTTTTTCAAACTAAATCCCAAGACCCTCAAAACACAAAAGGAAAGAAAAAAACAAACAATAAGAAAACCATGAAAACCAAGAGCAATACGACACCAAAAACAAAGTGGCATGGCCATGCACAAGACGTAAACAAAACCACAATCAAGCACAAAAAATCACAAAAGACAAAAAGCACAAGACTAACCACAGACACCATTACTCAATCCCATGGTTCCCAATGCTTCCAAGGGAAATCTCAACCTGAGCCTTCTTCGAGATTTCATGGCAACCAATTTTTCCATGGAATCCCTGCATCATACTACCATAAACACATAGTTGTTAGTGTATAAATAAATATAACAATATACTACTTATCTTACCTTGTTGTGCCAAGCATGTTTCCTTGCGACTGAAAACATTCAGGCCATCTCTCAAGGGACTCCAATTCCCTTAACAGATCTAGCTATAAATAAACATCAACTACTATACATGTCAAATACATGTCCATCAATATAGCACATACCCACATAATTTCAAACAAGACTAGGGTTAAGAATACCTCCTATATGCAAAGCACTCATTTTTTTGGAATTAGGGTTTCCAAACATAGCGAAAGGAATTCTTGCCCAATTCCTTTCTTTTCCCTTTTTACCTTGTTGCAATCGAGTCTTACTATGTACTGCCACATCACCCAACTATTAGTTATGTAAACATATCAATTGTTACCTTGGCACGCTAATACCAAGCATGTTTCCTGCAACTACTCACACATGTTCCAAAGACCAAGGCAACATATCCATTAGTCTAAAATCAACCTTTACCAAGTCTAACAACCATGTCATAATCAACAATCAACCCACATTCGTCGGTCATAATACATAATCCTACAACTATTACCTTCTTACACTCAAGTACATATCAATTGTCTCAACACATAACACGTTAGTACAACCATCTTAAAACAATCTCATTTCTTCAAGAAATACTATAGACACATACTCCTATCATGCAATTAATCACATTCAAACAAAAAATAGACGGCATAATAGACACCAAAAACTAAAACATCAAAAAGATGACATAAGAAAACTCATACCTTAATGGATCTCAGGGGAGGATATCTTGTCTGCACAATTAATCTAGATTAGCACAATATAACTTCACAACACATTAACTCAAGCATAAATAAGGTCATGATATCCACGACAGTAACTAGTTAAGAGGTTCACATCACAAACTCATAAACAATTGGAATTCATGCATAACAATCACATATGCACAGTTAGTCTAGATTAGTATGACATAATATCACAATATATTAACTCATACCTAAATGTCATAACCATAATAATCTGCATAGGCTAATCCAGGTTAGCATGATACATATAACATCAAGGTATTAACTGCAATAACCCTAATCACCAAGTTAACTAATATATAATAACAACAAGTTAGCATATAACATACTCATCAACAACATCTAACATAATTATCAAGTTAACTATCGTATAACAATCAACAAGTTAACATATAACATACTTATCAACAACATATAACATAATCATCAAGTTAACTAACATAAAACAACAACAACAATGCATATAACAACAAGTTACTATCATTCATGAAAATTTAACATGTGCATATGACCACACTGATTCACTAGCATCTACCATGCATGTAACCACAACAACAATAAAATGACAAACATGTATATAACCCTAATGCATATAAATTTCCATTAAATAACATACCTGCATGCCAAACATACAATACCTATATGAAAATCTACTCTTACCCCCAAGGTCTAGTGTTGTGACCTCACTCTAATAGTCTTCATCTCCTGCTCTATCTTAGCCAACATATCAGCATCATATCTTATCAACAATATCATGATGAAACCAACTACATACAATTGCCTCACAATGCATGTTTGACCTACTATACATGCATAACCATAACCATGACAATGCATGCATAACAACATATAGACATCGTCATGAATAACAAATGCATATACAACTAACATGCACTCATGACAACAACACCATCAAATTCCACATCGCAACACAACTGTAACAATGACAACTGCCATGCATACATAACAAGCACATATACACCCTACATACATGATGACAAACACATTCCACTCATCTAGTCCAAGTGTTGAACTCGGCTCTGATACCTCTTTGTAACACCCTCCTCCCACATCTACCAAAGTAACCGACCAACTGGGGTAAAAATGTGACGAAGATTTACTATGATATGATTCAACTCCCTAAGTGCAGTTAAGGAAGCAGAACCGAAGAACCGACACTTTATAGACCTCCCTCAGGAGCTACATGCCCCCCAGGAGCTAATCCACCACTCCAGGTGCCCAACCCTTGAGTTAACCTAGCCTTTCAATGAATTAAACCCCCAGTTGCTCCCATGACATGGGAATGCATGCAACTAAGACCCTCCAGTCGCTCCCACAATGCTTGTAAGGGAGAGACTGCAGTATTTTTCCGCCAATTTTGTGCTAGAGACTGTGATATTTAAGCCACTTTTTCAAGGCTAGTCTCCAAACCACTTCTCGAAACTTGATGAGACTTTCCAAGACAATAAATTACACCAAGATAAAGCCTATAACACAAAAATTGATCAAGGACATGACCTAACCAAGCCCAACCATGATAGTCAGGTCGTCAAACATATCACAAATATGAAATCTACAGGCTTCAACAACGGATCTAAGCATATGGGTCTCATACTTATCTGAGAATCGCCAAGAAGCACTGATGCCTCATCACAATAACTACATTAGCATCTATTAATCCATATATTCATTATACATTCAGTGATTAACCAAAACATGATCAGATCCATGCATTTTCACCATCATAAAACTCATTCATAACCAACATATAACCAACCGAAATATCAAGGATATAACAACCATATAGACCACATATAAACAAGTATATTTACCCAAAAAATACCAGGGATAAAGAGAGATCTTATTGATGAATGCGAAGGTCAACCCGGTTCAAGACTTCCATGGTGCACTTGAACATAGATTGGTTGAACCAAATCTCTCTTCAGTCAATTACCCTCGTGCTATATTCCAAGCATGAATGTGGAATCTCATAGAACAAATCCATCAAAATCAAACCAAGGATTCCATAGGCCAAACCACCTCAACCCTCAACCAGTGATTCCACCTCATGGTCGCACATCACCAACCATCACCAGATTGGTCTCTGCCCAAGTTGTCAGGGGCTCTAGAGCATTTGTTCCAACCAAGGCTCCATGACTAGTAACTCAACCCACAACTGTTGCCAGGCTCCAGAGCGTTTGGCCAACCAAGGCTCCGGGACTAATAACTCAACCCAAGCTGTTATAGGGCTCCAAAGCGTTTGTCCAACCAAGGCTCCAAGAACTAATGACTCAACCCACATCCAAAGGAACATGAGAACCAACCAGAAAACAAAAGGGAAAGACTCCCACAACACCATGGCTATCCAGGAAATTGCAAGGCTAAGAAAAACCACTATCAATCCAGGCAGATCTCCATGCCAATGGCAGATCATGACCAAGAGACCACGTGCATATTCCATGCATGCCAAAACTAGTAAGGAAATCATACATGCAACTTGGTACCTATAAGCAAAACCCGTTGTAGCTATTGATCCTGATGTCCTCTTACGCTTTCCTAATCTTCCTTTACCTTCTTTCTCCAAATCCCAACTATACCACACTCCTCTAAGGGTTCTCCAAGAAAATCTAAGTGTCCAAGAGTATGAGAGAGAAAGAATAGAGAGAGAGCTCCAAAACTAAACTGACAAAAGTCTATGAACTGATCCTCAAAAGCCTCTTTACCAATGAGGTCTCTATTTTCCTTCATTTTCCTTCTCACATGCAACCTGTGACTTTTCACCTTCCTTTTCTCCTAATTTCCATTATTTTCATAAATAAAATGCCAATTAATGCCTCTTGCTTTTCCAAAGCCTTTGCCAATTTCCTTAGCCGTTAATAGACTGAAGTGACACCCCACTAGGATGTTTTTCCCACCATTCAACTTGGAATACATGTCCCATGACCGTGATATTATATATTTTTATATGTATTTTTAACCAGGGTTGTTACATCCTTTCTCAGGTAGGCACACTCATAGGTACATGGCAGGCGGATCTTGGCGCATACACACAATTCTGAAACAGAGCCATCGAATACATCCCTGAGTTGGGTCCTTCGTTTGAAGGAACTAATCAAGGGAAAGTAGCCAGATAAGGGGAAGCAATGCAGGGAGGAGCACTGGTATCATTAGCAACATCGATAACACCGACAAAGGATTGGCTTGGGGATGATTCAATGGACTGTTGTCGGAGCCTGTTGGGTCCTTCGTTTGGGGAAACAAGGTGACACATTGGAAGGATGACCACATTTTTCCAAAGATAACCATTGGAAGATACATAGGAGACAACTAGAGAAGAGGAAGGAATACGTTGAAGACTAAGAGTTGCAGAAACATAGCCAGAGAAGTCAGGACTTAGACAACCACAGCCGAGCAGAAAGGAATACTGACAATTGAGTAGTAGAAACAACCGAAAGAGGAAAAAGGCAGAGCATCTGAGGGAGAAGCAACAATCCAAGTGAGCGTAGGGATATAAAAGAAGGTCGAAGGGAAAAATCTTGGGAGATCTAGAAGAGATACCAAAATGTTGTTGCAAATCCATTGAAGCTCGCTCTAAATCTTATGATTGTGATTATGTATTGATCTTTCATATTAGTTTCTTGTTCTATCTATGAGGCTTTCGAGCTGGATGTATTGTTGTAATGTTTATGGGGTTAATAGAAGAAGATGTTACAGGGAAACATTAGTACTATGCATGCGGGCTTGTGTGGCTTTTAAAAATTTTAATATGGTTGCACATGTATTACGCTCTTTCTCTTCATGTGTTTGGTTTGTTATGATTGAGTCCCTAATTGGCATAGTTTTGGATTTACTGGAATTGATATATTTCATATGACTCTTCCTGATACTAGATTCCAACCCTCGACTAACTAAGGTCGCGACATGCCTCGGGTGAGACGCCTTATTCGTCTTGGATAAGGTGAAAATGCCAGCGTTATGCTAGACTACAATAGATATTTGTTGGCCCCTGCACCTAAACCGAGGTCTCAACCCTTCCATTGTTTTTCCGCTAACAACTATTATTGTTTATTTATATTGGCTTTATTGAGATAGTGACAAGGGACACTATATGCTCACACTATGAAGGTTTTATGGCATTTTGTGTATTTATGCGTATTTGAATGAGAAGTTAAGAAGGAATGTACTATAATGAATTAATATTCTAGGATTATGAACATATTGATGAACATTGAATCTTGGTTCAATGTTTATAGTATGAAATGCATGAGTTTGAAGACATCAAACCTTAATCCCTAGAACTATCATCCTTGAAATGGATTAAACCCCCATGTAGAAGATTATATGAGATTGTTGAATTGAGATGATTTGATGAATTGTTGATAGGAATTTAGTTTGAGAATCAACAATTATAGTTATGATGAATTTATGGTATTTTGTGTATTTATGCATATTTGGATGAGAAGTTAAGAAGCATGTTCAATAATGAGTTAATCTTCTAGGATTATGAACATCTTGATAAAGTTTGAATCTTAGTTCAATGCATATAATGTGAAATGCATGAATTTGACGACCTCAAACCTTAATCCCTAGGATTGACATCCTTGAAATGGATTAAAACCCCAACTAAAATATTTTATGATATTATTGAGTTGAGATGATTTGATGAATTGTAGATAGGGTTTTAGTTTTCAGGTCAATGATTATAGTCATGATGACTTTATGGTATTTTCTGTATGTATGCATATTTGAATGGGAAGTCAAGAAGCATGTTCAACAATGAGTTAATAATCTAGGATTATGAACATCTCATTGAATGTTGAATCTTAGTTTAGTGCATATATTGTGAAATGCATGGGTTTGAAGACATCAAACCTTAATCCCTAGGACTATCATCCTTTAAATGGATTAAACTCCCATGTAGGAGATTATAAGAGATTGTTATATTGAGATTATTTGATGAATTGTAGATGGGATTTAGTTTGTGAAGCAATGATTATAGCTAATGTGATCAATGTATATTGTCACTAGTTTGGGACCTATGCCATGTTATGCATTTTGTATACTAGTATTTCAATGATTGTAAATCATCTCCCAAGACCCTTGCTTTGAAACTTGACTTGTGTGGAGTAATGATTTTTCACATGGAGATGGATATTGAACTAAAATCGTGCCAAACTTTGTTATAGTGTTTAAGAGGAAGGGTTTCTTCATTAAAGGGTCATATCTTGTTGAAAATTGTTTATATTTCATTCATATCAATGAATTATTAAACCAACAAACCCTTTTTTTATGTTGGCATTGATGGCACATTACAAATTAGTATCATAATCTTTTGTTATAGCATTAGAGGTCATATGGACTCAAGGGAAATGAATGACAATGTGTTTGGTGCCATGTTAAGCTAACATGTTATTCTTGAATAAGTGAGACTAGTTATTTCCACAGTACACAAAATTGTATGAAGTTGTTTAATAGAGAATGTTATGTGACCATTGTGAAAATATCTAAATGTTGATGTAAGTGCTTACATTTAAACATGTACTGGTATTACCATTAAGACTTAATAATGTCCAACATTTGGAGGTTTTAACTTGTATAAAGATTATGTGTTGATGATTGTTAGGTTTGGTGACCTATTATGTGATTGGTTGTTTACCTAAAAAAATAAGATCCTTAATGATTATTGGTTCTTAACCTTATTCAATGCACATGGGTTTAAAGGTACTAAGTTTGTTTCTAAGGATGATCATCTTTAAAAGTGAATGTACCTTTCATCCATGGTGTTGTTGATCAATGATGATAATAATTTCTCATGAGTTTGTCATGAAGGAGTTTAATTGATGTTAAAATAATAATCTTTGAGGGTATATTGGTAATGCTAAGAAGACTTCACTGTAACCACCCTTTAGGGTCATGTATGAAATTAAATGAGTAGATATATTATTTCTACATAGTGAAGTTATTATTTAAGAAGATGATTATATATGTTTATTAATATAAATGCATGCCTATTGATATGAATGCATGGATGGGTTTAATTGTGGGACAAGAAATTATACTTGTTATGTTTTGGGTAATTCCATTGTTACCTAGTTGTCTTCATATTTAATGTTATGTAATGTTGTGTACCTTGAATGCTAGTTTTGAGTGGGCTATATGCCACTCATAAGTGTGGGCTATATGCTACTCTTGAGAGTGGGCTATAATGTGAAATGATCATATAGAAAGTGTGGAAGGGTGTTATGTATAACATTATATAACGCATATTTTCTCTTTCCGTTAGATGCCACATGAAAGAAATAAACATATTTTAATTTTGCCTTTGAAACTTATCATGTGAATGATTATAAACTTTCATATAAAATTTGATTTGAAGTCTGAATTTGAGTTTAAATGAACTGTTTCTAAATCATTGAAAGGATTAAGTAAATTAGATAATAATTTCATTAGATGTGAATGAATAATTTAAGTTGCATTCTTGATTGATCCTCCACTTGAGATAAGAGAATGATATATGAATTGGCTTGCCTTAATGATGTTCAATTATTTGATGAATAAATTAGAAATGACATCTAGTAATGGATTTTATTGAAAGACAAAAGAGTACTGACAATTTGAAAGAAATTATGCCATTATACCTTGGATTGGATAGGTTGGTAAAAGTTTGACTAAAGACATAGGCAATAGAAGAAAGCTCATAAGAATAGTAGAATCGTTGTCAACTAGTCAAAAGCTAGGTATTTTGATAATGTTTTATCATCTTTGAATATATTGGCTATGAGAAAGAGTTGAATTTGAATTTGATTGATTCTAATTCATTTGAATATGCTTAGTGGTGAATATTTCAATATATTATAATTTGCATATGATTGATATGCTAAATATACTTCATTTCAATTGGGCTTTGTAGGTTGCCTTTGTTTTTTATATGCTATCTGTTAAACACAACAATGGTGAAGACAGGAGATATGAAAGATCAACCTTGAATGCAATATTATTCACAATGACACATATTTATACAAGTCTAATGACCCTTGGTTTCATATTCCAAGTGGTCTCTTGGACTCCCTTTGACTGTTCAACTTCCCCACCAACCCTTAGAGGATTAGGTGTCCAACATTCCCCCCTTTAATCCAAAGTGGTATGTATGAGTCCAAGAAGAGAGTTGTAATAAAAAATGTGCAAAAATATGCATGGCACCACTAGGCTAAATGTGCTCTCTGAAATGCTGGTATAAGGTGGTGGTTTGAGGTTGTCTACCAACACTGGAATGCTTAGTGTAGTTCCTGAAACTCTTCCAAATATGGGAAGAAGATAAAATCTTCTGCTAGAGGAAGTGTCGTTAATTATTTGAAGAGGGATACCTTCAACTTGGTAAAGGGAGGTCTACAACCTGGAGTGGGTTAAGGATGACCACCAACTTTGGAATTCTTAATGCAATTACTTGAACTCTTCCAAAATTGAAAAGAAGCTGAAGTCTTCTACTAAAGAAAGTGCCCCCAATTCTTTGAAGAGGGAGAAGCTCAACCAGAAGAGGGAGGTCTCAACCCCACATAGATGGTTTAAGGATGACCACCAACCAAAGGCATGTTCAGGGGCATCTCCGTCTCTGGCTACAACTCTGAATCTGGTATGACAAGTTGTGGCTCAGGCTCGCTTAATGGGGCTTTGAAACTTGTATATGACCATCACTTCCCCCCTTGTCAGATATAAGGTGAGAAGATGGAGAAAACTCAACTGCAAGATTGTTCAATACTCTAAAATAAGTTCAGACATATGACTGAAATATCTTCTTGGTTGTTGAAGCCCATTTCCAAGAAGCAATCCATCCAAGATGAATCTTTGTTCTTGTAGGAGGCTTGTTTTTGTAGCATTTGTTTGAAGAATGAGTGGTTTTATGATAGTGATCACATGGATGAAGATCAAAACAATGATCTTTCATATGGCCAACTTTGTCAAAATGTTGGCATTTAAAATTCTGTTGTGGCTGTAGTGGAAGAGGAGCAATATCTAGAACAACTAAGGATGAATTGTCATGAAGAAAATCAACACTACGGAAATGGGTGGCCTTTGAGTAATCTGGAATATAAAAGGACGCATCCTTGTCATATCCAAAACCAGTTTTGTGTTTGTTATAGACAATCTCTTCCCAAGGTCTGATGATGGACTTGGGAAGTGCAAGCTGAATTTCTGCATATGCATGTGAATCTAATCGTGATATGGGCACTTGATCTGAATCAACCATAACTTTACTGAATTGATGGCTTGTTGGTTGTTGATGGGATATTGATTCAACGTTAAGTAGGGGATTGTTCTGAACAAAAAAAAGTTCAGAAGGATGTCTTTTCCGTTGTAACTCATCTTGCTAAAGCTGAGACTCTAGCTGTAAAAATTCCATGTTTTCTTGTGCATTTTGTAGACAAATGTGAACATCAATAAGAGTGGTTTTGTTGATGTTGATTGCATTATCTATAGTAGAGAGTATCAGATTGTTCAATAACTCTATTATTCCACCAATTAGAGCCATTTAAAGACCTCAAGAGTTTCTTGCAACTCTGCCCTTGGGAGAATAGTGAGGGGAAAAAAATACCAGCTTTGGTTCTCAACAAATCAAGAAAAAGGAAAAAAAAATTCTAGACATTGTAGACCCCTAATGATAATACACATGCCCCTGCCACATACTTGATAAGTGATTTGACTGGCAAGGAGAATAGAGAGAAATTTTATTTTCGAGAAAAAAAAAAATTTCTCGTAAGTAATATCATATGACTTTTCACTAGTACCAATTGTTGTATGAATAATGTACTTCCTTTGGTATTTTATAGGTATTTTTTACTGCCTCACAAATCTTGTCCTCCCCAAGAGAATTTTGGAATTAATTGATCAGATCAATAAAATGATCGATCTGAAGTAGGCAGTCGCAACATTTTTAACATTAGGAATGCTTGCAATGCTCATCAATATGATGAGCAATGGATCGTTTCTCGATGCATATCAAGTGTCATCCGAGGAAAAATATTCAAACAGATCAAAACTCCAAGAATTCTCTCTGACAGTTAACATAAAATATGCAAGATTAAAGGAGCTACGGGGACATCCTGGACTAGTATTAGAACCTTGCTGAAACAAACAACCAAATAGACAATTTGATAAGATTTATGATACTATCAGATTCGTTGCAAGTCTGCAAAAGATTGTGTGGATCGTTGGTAAATAACATTTCAACACACATAGACCACGATACTTCAATGGAGACCAAGACTTACGCATGGAATCAATGCTCCATTCAACGCATAAACTATTCATGGAATCAATGCTCCAACCATGGCAGAATTGTAACCCAGATACATGAATCGAATGTTGGACAGAGTTGAAGTTGTTTTCAAAAGTGAAGGGCCCGTACACGCAGTAGATTCAGAAGACTCGAATATTAGAGTGGTCCTTGCTGGTGACACTCCTTATACTTCAGCAAAGACATTTGAGGAGTTGAACTTTTCACCTGAACTACTCAGAGGTTTGTACTCAGAGATGGGATTTGAGAAGTCGAGCAAGATCCAGGAAATAAGTCTTCCAATGATTCTTACTCCGCCTTACCAAACGCTGATTGCTCAGGCTCATAATGGGTCTAGAAAGACTACTTATCTTTCCAGAGCTTGGCAACAAATGGTATGAAATAACAAAGTTTCTGCTAGGAAGAATAGAGAATGCTATTAAAAAACACTGGAATGCTTCAACGCTTACTATTCGAGATAAAAATCACACTTTGAATTAAATGAAGGAGTTGCAGCTCACAAGTGTGTACGGCACCTGGGAGACTGCACTCAACACAAAGAGGAGACTCTCTCTCACGTTCACTCTACCTTACATCAAATGAATATTACAATATTAAATACATCACTGAAAAATAGGTAGTTGTAAACAACCTCCTAAACTCTAGGAACTAATCCTAAACTAAGGAGATATGTTACAACCATATAACCATTTATCCATTATTTTTAACTCCCCCCCTTGATGGAGAAAGGGTTATTTTGCACTCCTAACATCCCTCTAAATAACTCAAACTTTACTCGCCCTAGAGGCTTAGTAAAAATATCAGCTAAATTATCACAAGTGTTACAATAATCCACACATATTTCTTTTGACTGTATCTTTTCTCAAACAAAATGAAACTGAGTGTCTATATGTTTAGTATTTTTATGGAAAACTGGACTGTATGCAAGCTTTATTGTGATCTGGTTGTCAGTTTTGATGCTGGTTGGTTCTTTCTGACTTTCGCCTGCATCGCTAAGCAATCTCCTCAACCAAATGGCTTCGCATGTTGCTACACACAACGCCTCGTACTCAGCTTCACATGATGATAATGCTACAGTAATTTGCTTTTTGCCACTCCACGAAATAACCCCGGATCCAATACTAAATGCATAACATGTGATGGATCTACGATCATCCAGGTCACCTGCCCAATCAGAATCTGAATAACGTGCTAAAGTAACATCAGAAATGTCAGTGTATAAAATACCATAATTACAAGTACCACTAAGGTACCTCAACACACATTTTGCTGCAATCCAGTGACTTTCAAGTGGTTTGGACATAAACTGGCTCAACACACTAACAGAATATGCCAGATCAGGTCTAGTTGTCGTGAGATATATCAAACTTCCCACTAGCTATCTATACAAAGTTGCATCCACCTGTTTTGTGCCATCATCACTGCTTAACTTGAGATTCTGCTGCAATGGTGTTGCTGTTGTTTTACACTGTTCCATTCTGAATCTTTCCAACAGGGTTCTGGCATACTTTCCTTGAGTTAGAAAAGTTTGACCAGAATCTTTCCACACCTCCAAACCTAGGAAATAATGAAGATCTCCAAGGTCTTTCATTTCAAATACCTGTGACATTTGCTGCTTGATTTCTTTGATCAAATTATTTGCATTTCCTGTTATAATCATGTCATCCACATACAAAGAAATCAAAATGATTTGCCTCTGTTTATTTATCTTGGTATACAGGTTTGGGTCGTTGAGGCTCCTATGAAAACCATGCTGTATAAAAAATGAATCAATTTTCTCATACCATGACCTGGGTGCTTGTTTCAAACCATAAAGTGCCTTATGCAATTTACACACTAAATGCTCCTGCCCCTTTTTCACAAAACCAGGAGGCTGTACTAAATAAATTTCTTCCTTTAATTCTCCATTCAGAAATGTAGACTTAACATCTAGCTGGTGTAGCTTCCATTTATGTTTTGTTGCTAAAGAGATTAGCATTCTAATTGTATTTAGTTTAGCTACAGGGGCAAAGGTGTCATCGAAATCTATGCCTTCTTGCTGTGAATAACCCTTTGCTACCAGTCTAGCTTTGTATTTTTCTACACTCCCATCTGCATTTATCTTAGGTTTATACAGCCACTTACAACCTATAGGGGTTTTTCCTTCAGGCAACTCAACTAAATCCCAAGTATGATTTCTATATATTGATTCAATTTCCTCATGCATTGCAGCCCTCCATTCATCTGATTTACTTGCTTCTTCATAATTTTAAGGTTCTACAATGTTTAAAATTTTGGACATTAAAGCATAGCCTTTCAATCTTTCAGGTAGTCTAGTTTTCCTACCTGATCTTCTAGGTAGAGGACTTACCTCAACTCTATCTGTTTCAGCACTTTCCGGGCCTGCATCATCTCTTATTACACTATCTGCTGCTACTTCTTCCTGTTTCTGCTCCTGCTCCTGCTCTTCATCTTCATCACTGTTCATCTCTATTAGCAATGGAATGTGGCTGTCATTGCTAGAGTCTTCCTTTCCATCTTCAGTCTATTCATGAAAAACAACATCTCTTCTCGCAAAAACTTTATGAGTCACAAGATTATATAACTTGTATGCCTTATACTTTGTGCCATATCCTACAAATATACATTTCAAGGCTTTGGGATCTAACTTCTTTCTATCTGCTTTTGGTATATGAGCATAAGCTTTAGATCCAAATATTCTTAGATGACTAACTACTGGTTTGAGTCCAAACAATGCTTCAAAGGGGTTTTTGAAGCCTAGACATTTAGTAGGACTCCTATTCTTTAAATAAACAGCAGTATTAATGGCTTCTGCCCAAAGACCATTTGATATACCTTTACCTTGAAGCATACTTCTGGCGCACTCCACAAGAGTTTTGTTCTTGCGTTCTGCTACTCCATTCTGCTGTGGAGTGTGTGGCACTGTGAATTGCTGCATAATCCCATGCTTCTTGCAGAAGTTCATGAACTCTCCTAACCTGTATTCTCCCCCTTGGTCCGAGCGGAGAATCTTTATCCTCTTTCCTGTTTGGTTCTCTATCATAGATTTGAACTCTTTAAAGTACCGAAAGGCTTGACTCTTTTTACTTAAAAAATACACCCATGAAAACCTAGTGCAGTCATCTGTAAACAACAGAAAATAATATGCACCTCCTAGGGACCTAGTTTGCATAGGTCCACAAATATATGTATGCACTAGTTCTAGGATGTCTCTTTCCTTTCTGTTGACATGCAAAGGGAACTCTTCTCTATGCATTTTCCCTAATGCACATCCATCACATTCCAGTTTGACATTATGAAAAACTGGGAGTCCATCGACCATACCTTTCTTCTGAAGTAAGATGAGGTCCTGCAAATTGAGATGTCCAAATCTCTGATGCCAGAGATTTTCGACTGTTGATCCAGCTGCAACCATTGCTTTTCGTGGCATACTCTTTGCATCCAATCTGTACAAATTCCCCACGCGCACTCCTGTTGCAACTATTTCCATCTGGCTATCCTTAATGACACAACCATTCTTAAAGAATTGCACCTGCATGTCCTGGTCTATAATCATTGAGACAGAGATCAAGTTTTTCTTAATTCCTGGAACATATAATACATTTTTAAGATGTTTAATGTCACCACTAGGTAGCTTCACAGGAATATCTCCACATCCTTTGATCTCATACCCATTGTCATCTCCTAGATAAATTTTTGATCCACATGCAGATTCTTCAAGAAATTCAAAACAGTCCTTCTTACCAGTCATATGAGAGGATGCGCCAGAGTCGACATACCATATGTCGTCCTCATCTCCCTTTGATGCTGAAAGAGCACAATCGACTGTGAATAGTCGAAGATCATGGCCGTGGTCCTCCTCTTCTCCAGCAAAACAGCCTTGATGTTTCCTCTGTTTGCCTTTTCTTTCATCCGCCTGCCTCTTATAGCATTCTTTAATCTGATGACCAGGTTTTCCACAATAAAAACATCTCTTAACATAATTATCAGTCATACCTCTGAATGGTCTCTTTTGAAAAGAGCTGGCCCCCTTCTGTTGCTGCTACTGCGGTTGCTGGTGCTGATGTTGGTGTTGGTGCTGCTTTCCTCTGTACTGTCGCCTCTTCACCATCAGAGCTAGGTCATTGCTCTGAGTTTTCAGATTCTGTCTTCGCTTCTCCTCCTAGAGAAGAATCGTTGTCAACTCATCAAATGAAGGGGCTTTCTCCCTCGCTGACAGTCCTGTGATGAATGTCTGATATTCATCCGTCATTCTGTTCAATGTGAGTGTAACTAGATCTGAGTCGGACACTTTTTCTCCAATAGCTCCCAGTTTGTCTCTCAGATCCTTGACTCTGGCCATGAATCCACCAACGGACTCATTCTCATCCATCTTCAATGCAAACAATTTTCCCTTGAGTGCCAAAACACGATTTGTATTATGAGTCTCGTACAGGTTCTTGATCAGTGTCCATAGATCAGCGGCTGACTTGGAACCTCTGATATGTGGGATAATATTGTCCTTAATGGACATCTTCAGTATAACTTTTGCTTTCGTTTCTCTTTTATCCCAGTCTTGTTCTTGGGTCGTTGTTCCAGATCTCGGCTCATTTCCTTCAACGATCGCCCATGCATTTACGCTCTCCAGCAAAGTTTGCATTTTGAATTTCCAGTTGGAGAAATTCGTTCCATCGAGTTTGCCAGACTCGTGGAGGTATGATTCTATACTGTTGTTCATTTTCGCCCAACTGAACACTCCAATCGGCCACCACCGGGCAAGTCCGATCTGCTTCCACTGAACAGATCAGGAACTTCACTGTGCCACCACCGGGCAAGTTCGATCTGCTGCCACCGAACAGATCAGGGACTTCACTGTGCCACCACCAGGCAAAACCGATCTGCTACCACCGAACAGATCAACAAGCAAGCTCCAACACGCCACCACCGGGCAAAGACGATCTGCTTCCACCAAACAGATCAAGGAGCTGCACTGCGCCACCACCGGGAAAAACACCGATCTGCTTCCACCGAGCAGATCACAGAGCTCTGATTCGCCACCACCAGGCAGGTCCGATTTGCTACCTCCGAGCAGATCACGGAACCCCAATTCGCCACCACCGGGCAGGTCTGATCCGAGCGGATCAAGGAACCTCAATTCGCCACCACTGGGCAAATCAAATCTTCTACCACCGAGCAGAAATCTCCACGTGCCACCACCGGGCAACTCCGATCTGCAACGAAAAATTGCAGATTTCTAGAGAGAAATAGGTTGGCTCTGTGGCGCTCTTAATAGCTATAAATCCGTGCCAATTGCTGAAAAGAAAAATTCACGGTGTCCACGGAAATTGGCACGCTTAACAGCCACGGATCCGCGCCAATTTAGTTATAATTTTGTCGGCGCGCTTATCAGCCCCAAACTAGTGCCAATTGGCGCGTCTGTTCTTTAAAAAATAGAGCCAATCTGTTTTGTTCAGAATTGGCGCGACTGTCTTCAAAAAATATGCGCCAATTGCTCAACCTTTTCTCCGGCTCAGAGATGATGAGTCATCTGAGACCCTTCGCTCCAGGTGTTACAACAGTTCCACCTGATCACACAGACACATTTACATGTACTCCTACCACTACAGAAATGTAACTAATGATACATCCCTAAAAAAAAATGAGGCTATCTCTATCCTAAGCTCTGATACCAAGATAAAAATCACACTTTGAATTAAATGAAGGAGTTGCAGCTCACAGGTGTGTACGGCACCTGGGAGAGTGCACTCAACACAAAGAGGAGACTCTCTCTCACGTTCACTCTACCTTACATCAAATGAATATTACAATATTAAATACATCACTGAAAAATAGGTAGTTGTAAACAACCTCCTAAACTCTAGAAACTAATCCTAAACTAAGGAGATACGTTACAACCATATAACCATTTCTCCATTATTTTTAACTATTCGGTGAATCTTAGAACTAGTCCATCTATTCAGTGAATGCTTCAATTCTTTATATTCCCTTTAACCGACGTACATAAAATCCACGCTGAGATAAACTCACAACGTATAATATGAACCAAATAATGTACATTGAACCATCAAGGGGATGCACATACTTTTATAAATTCAATATTCGAACTATGTCCTCACAATGCCTCTGGAACAAGAGTAAGCTTGAAAGGGTGTTGCTACTTCCATGCAGTGCGCTCAATGCAAAAAATGGATATTGATTGACACACAAAGAATCAGGTAGAACTGTCAGATATGTTAGGGTGGCAAGGAAAATTTTGGTACTGCCCGAGCAACAGAAGCAGAGGTCAGAGAAACGTTGAGTGGAGAGGTTGGCAGAGAGATAAAATGGTCTACGAGAGGAGTGCGCCACATCGAAAAAATAAATATTATGCACAGAGCTGAGAAATGTTACCTCTGTCCCGACAGATTCTTAGAAAGACACAAATCTAGAAGCTTCATTGAGATGGAGAAGCACAGGTTTACACGGGCTACAAAAACAAGTGGCTCACACAAGATTCAGCAAATTACAAACGAACTGGCTCCCATACCATGTTAAGTACAACAATTGTGAAGACATGAGATATAAAATATTAGCCTTCAGTGTAATATTATTTACAATGATACATATTTATACAAGTCTAGTGATTTTTGGTTTCATATTCCAAGTGATTTCTTGCACTTCCTTTGATTGTTCAACTTCTACACCAACCCTTAGAGGATTAAGTGTCCAACACTAACCACATCAAGGAAAGTAGCTAATTATAAGGGTCTTAGGGCATGATGTCATGTATATTGAAAATGGAATCAATGAAAACTTGTTTAGATCATGTTTGAATCTAAATTACTTTGGGAGATAAGACCAACTACTAAGAATGAGAGTAAAGATGGATTGAAATTTTCCAATAAATGTAAAAAAAATTCTAGACTTGACCGGGGACAAAGACAATGCAAAACATCAAAAGAAGCCACAAATATCCCAATCATTGAATTATAATAGTAAATGGCACATGTAATCAACCATGCATACAAAAGAACGTAAGAACGTGGAAGCTTTCTGCTCGTAAACTTTATTTTGATTATGGAGTAGCCTTTTTGTGTTTAAACTTTATTTTGATTATGGAGTAGCCTTTTTGTGTTTGAACTTTATTTTGATTATGGAGTAGCCTTTTGTGTTTGAAGAAGTAGTTGAAGGATTAATTCCTACTTTTGATATTCAATGAATACATTGTGATATGTTAATAAGAAAGACTACGCATAGGACTTTATATATGATTCAAAGATGAGGATAAGGAAAAAACTTAGGAATGAAGATCTCGTAGTATCAAGTTGAGCAATTCATGGAGATATTATTGGAAATAGTTATGAAGAAAGATGAACTAAATATCTAATTATGATGTTGTTGTTATAGTAACCTAACATAATATAAAGAGACCAACTATATGCTAGAAACACACTCACAAACGGTTTGATTGAATTGAATTTTATCTCAATAGTTTTTTATGCGTAAATTCCTAGTGCCCCTTGCTCAATATATGTTTGGATCTATTTATTGTTGCATCTAAGTCCCAACATTTGGTATCATAGCTTTGAATAGTGTGGTCATAGAAAATTATTGAAAAATGTGAAAGTGTAGTGAGTACATTGGACAAATTGGAGCTATGAAATATTCTGCTATTATTTTATATATGGATGTTTCCATTAGAAGACCATCAAATAGAAGCGTTGAAGAAATAGAAATAGAAAGACCATTTAATAGAAAGGTTGAAGAAATATGTGCATTTATAACACCAATCACGAAAGGAAAAAGATCCATGTGACGGTTGGGTTAAAGAGGTTGCCCATTGTCATGGGAGCAATCAAAGAAGTAAGTTCCATGAGTCAAAATATTCAACGCTTATTAGTATCTAGTTTTTTTTAACGAACAACTCTCCTAAATTTCAGACATCTTTATTTTTTTTATTGCAGATTCTGTACATGCAATATATAAGAAGCATAGTTAACTGTCGATTTTACTCCACACCAATTAAATACTCAAATTTACAATTGACATAAGTTCACGTGTAGATTTGTGGCAAGTAACAAAACATCAATACGTATTGGTACCAATGTGTTGGTTAGATCTACTAGGTGAATAGAGTTTGGGATTGCTTCCAAGGTTTATTAAAAAAATATATAGAGAAAATTACGCAATTTGATTGTCATTTGAAATTCAAACTAGAGGATTGAAAGAGTTGCCATTATTGTTTCTAGAAGGCAGCGAAATATGTTATTGTTGCTAGAAGGTAGCGAAAGATAATATGAAGCATAAGCTCAAGCTTCACGTAGAGGGATAATATGAGCCATGGTTTTAGAGGACATCGCTCCCAGAGAACAATACAATGACGTGTATAGCTTATTATGAAATGTGAAAGCAGGGTGGATAAAATGGCATGTGAAGGTCCATAAAAAACGCAATGTTGGTGGTATGGAAACTCTGAAGACGGGAATCTGATCTCGCGATGTCATAAAAGTCCAATAACTGCCGAATGGAATAAGCATGAGCATCCCCATGAAAAAGGTAAGGAATAAAGAAAAGCATCGCATTATTGCTACTGCTCAACTTTATTTCACATTCGCAAGGTAAAAGTATTCCAAAGTATTAGGAATAAAGCGTGTAAATGAATTGTTTTATGTTATTTTTTGGAAGTTTTATTTTAATTTCTTATAGGAATTTATTGAAATCACAAGTTTTATGGATAACTCCTGCACAATAGAAAAGTCATAGGGTTTTCTAAGGTGTTGAATCTATATATATAGTCAAAAAACTAGTTTAAATAACACAAATCAAGATTTCGCCACAATTTTTTCTGTGGAATTCCACACTGGAGACTCGAAAAAGTTAACTGAAGACAACTCCATGTCTAAAAAGCAGGTTACAATACCATTTCCATAGTTGTTATAAGATTGGAATTGGAAAGGTTGAAAGATACTTTAATGTATAAAGTTAAACTCGTGATGTAAGAGAGCCAATTATAAATTTAGTATATGTTAAAAAGTATGGTATATGTAATGAATTTAAAGTATGGTATATGCAAAGATTTTTTTTGTGATTTTTTTTGTAAAGTTATGGGGAAAGTTAAAGCTCTCTTTGTAAAGCCATTGTGAAAGTCAAATTGAAGTTATGGGAAAGTTAAAGTTGTCTTTGTAAAGTCATTATGCAAGTCAAAGTTTGATATAAATTTTATTGATATAAATATTTTAATTAAAATCATCGAAATTGACAAGTCAAAATTATTGGTATGGTATTGAGTCGTAGTTGGAAGGAGAGCTATATAAAACGATATGAAGTTTTCAATGTTAGTTTTCAAGGCAAAGTCAAGAAAAGTCCAGAAAATTTCAATGGTGTTTATATTATGACATATATGAATTAATTAAGTTCATAAATTTAGTGTCATATGTTTCTTGATAGATGGAGATGTCTCTCCAATTATAAGCATATTTTTATGCAAGTAATTTCATGTGCATGAAGAATATTGTAGGGATAGAAAAAACTTGACAGAGTTGATGCAACTAATGTAAGAAGAAGAAATTGAGAAAATAAGTGAATGAAGAAAGATAGAAGATGACACTAAAAGAAAGTGAAAGAAGACAAAAACCTTGGCACAAACAAAATATGTAGTCGCAAGTGGTAGTGGAGGAAATGTGAAGCAACAAAAGAAGAATGAAGCAACATAAGCAAGGTGGAAAAAAAGTAGTGAAAATAAAACCACGTGAGATGTGAAAGTGACTCCGACTCCATAGAAAATGAATCACTAGCAAGATTGATGATCCTCATTGATAGTGTTTTTGATGATGGAAAAGAAAATGGTCTTGGTCCTATGTTACAAATGGCTAGATTTGTTTGGGATGAATATGTTGTCTATACATGTGTGTGTGTGTATGGGGGAGGGCGGGTAAATGATGATTTAAAGCATAATACCAAAACATACTTGTCATGAAAAAAGAAGTTTTATAGCTAGTCAAAAACCACGATGTAATGAATAATATGAGTAAGTTGGAACCACTTTAAAAATATAATGATTAAGAGTAATCCGCAAACACCCAAGATGTGGTTATAGGTAAGATGAAGACAACCTGGAATGATGATTGATGAAGATTGAGGGGGAGTAAAAGGTACATGTATAGAGATTTTGATTCAAGAATTGTTGTTGAACAATGCACGAGAAAAAGTTTCCTAGAGAATTGACAAATGTAGTAGCTCATGACCCATGTATTCTAGTGGCCGACGAAATTTTTCATATGGACTTTAACAACTATGATTTTTATATTTTGCAAGTACAAGATGAACACTGAGGAAGATAAAAGATGAAAAATGATGAATACAAAAGATGTGCAAGATAAAGAAGTTGAAGATTGCAAAAGAGGAAATATTGAAGAAAATGTAAGGCAAAGATTGTCAAAGAAGAAGATGAAGATTAGATAGTTATTCATTTTTATTCAATCAATCAACTTCATGTTCAAAGATCTATGGACTTAAAAATCCATCTCGGCCAATAGTTAAAAGGACCAACATAAGAATAAGATGATTGAACCATAAGTATTTATTTAGGGGGGTATGAAGGATTAACTCCAACTTGTGATATTTAATGAATACATTGTTATATGTTAACGAGAAAGATTGTGCATAAAAGCCCACCTATGCTTCAAAGTCAAGGACAAGGAGGGAAATAAGGGATGAGGATATCATAAGATGAATATGAGTGATTCATGGAGATATCGTGGGAGACAGTTGAAGTAAATTGTAATGTCCCAAATGAAGAAAATTTGGAACAAGCACTTCACATGAAAAAATTCATTCACAAACAAAAGATTGCCATGTAAAAATAAACAAATAGAGCACTACAATCTCACAACACAATGAATAAGAAAAATCTTAGCTCTATTATATTAGATAACTGGGGTTTTACGTGCACATACAACCCATACAACTGAGATAATTTGGCCTCAAACATATCTACAACAATGCCGCAAATCGACCTCCAAAGCAAACTGAAAAATAATACACTGCAACCTGTGAACCCTAAATGGATTCAACAAGAGAGGAGATGGGTGCTCACCCACTCTCACTGAATCACCCGAGGTTTTCAGTCCTGGAGCTACTGCTGAAGTAGAGAACCACATTCTCAAACCTCTCCTCAAGAAGAAATCTCAAATCCAAGATGTCTCTAAATGATCTTCTCCTCCTCTTTTATAGATCTGATGGATATATCTCCAAGCCTCTAGAAGCATCTTATTTTATTATTTTATTATTATTCTAGAAGCTCTTCCATTGAATTCATCAAGTGACCTTTTAATTTTATTTTATTCCACTTGAGTCACTTTTGACCCTTGTTCTCCAATTAGTTATTTTTCCTTAATTAAATGACTAATTAAAGTCATTTTTAACTAAGGAAAATGGAAAATCGCTCACCATACTCTCTTCGGCCACTGGAAGTCTTCTCAGCATCCCATCCTATAGATCTTCTCATCCTGGTTCCAACGAGCTATTACACTGAGGTGTTCCATCAATTAATATCCCTAGAATGCCACCTCGAGCATAATTAATTAAGTTATGCACAATAATAATGTTGAATTGTGAAAGTTGTCGGAATGCGATGAAACAAAAGGCAAATTGTGCAAATGATGTAATATGCCAAGCGAATGCCATCAAATCTAATAAAAACTCCTCAAAACTCCGTCGAGACCCCTGATGACATAAACTTGTTCCACTGACCTGGCCATCCCCTGCCTTGGAAAACCATCCTAGCTTTACTATGAAGAAGAATAAAAATGGGGACATGTCGTTCTTCCCGCCCTAAGATTGCTTGCCCTTAAGCAATCCAAATCTGTGGACCAATCTGGTGGTCCGACTCAACTGAGACCCAATGCTCGGATCCCATACGAACCACTAGATGATGCTTTGCTCCTGTGTCAACCCATCATGAACGAATCCCTCAATGCTCGAATCACAAACCAATATTTGACTAAACTTTTCATCAAAGAATCCTCCTAGATCCCAGTGCCACTAAGAACAAATATCAAGGCTCCATGGCTTCTGCTCTGCTATAACTCCAACCAGAAATGTTACTCCATCCACTGCGTACCAACTCATCACCTCTCTCTAATCCAACCTCGGGCATAGGAGAAGGTCATCCCCACTCTGTTGATGCGGGGATAATGTTATGGAAACACTAGTGAATTGTCGGTCCACCTCCCACTACTCACTAAAACATATAGTAACCTCCTCATCTAAGTGCCCCTGTTGTATTGTGCCCCAAACTAAGGTTGATACTCCATCAAAAGGATACCAACTCATGAGTTCTCACCAATCTAATGTATGGACACTTGTGCAAGGATACACCTGCTATGCTAAAACTGGTCCATGCTCAATTCCTAAGGCTCTACCTGGTCAACCAAAACATGTCCAAGAAATTATGCCTTCCTCCCTCTAATGGGAAGAAGTGGGCACACTATGTTGCAAGCCCTATCTATATAATCATGGAGAGGGATGCTCCCTGAAATTCCTAAAGCTCTGCCAGCTGCCTGTGCATCCACCCGCACCTCATCAGTGGGTCGTCCCAAAGATGGATGCACCACCATCTCCAACGACTCATGTCGTCTACTAGCCTCTTGCAAGACTATCCTATCAATCTCCAACACCTCCTGAGGACAAGTGTTTGCAAATACTGCCTCCCTAGAGGCTATTTGCACATAAGTCTACTCCACTCCAATGGTTTGCCCCAAGGGTGTCTGCTCATCCTCCATAATGGGCTCAACATGAGCCACTACCTAAATCTCCAACACTGGCCCATCCTGCACATTTTGTGTATCAAATGTCTCATGCTCCTCTATGTGCTCGCTATGATGAACCATTAGTCGCTCATCTACTCCCAATCTCCTTCCCTCATGGGAACAATCAATTGCTCATCATACTCCTCTGCCACACATGAATGCACATTTGGGATACTGTCATCAACTCCACATGACTGCTCGTGCTCCTCAGAGATATTATCGTTGAACCCGTGGACTCGTCCAAAGAAGAATCCTCACCCTGATAGTCAGAAGGAATCTCCTCCTTCTTTACCTCTATCACCTCCTCAACGTCACTCAAGCATGAGTGGTTAGGTCTCCAAGGTCCCTTGCAGACAAAGCACAGTCCCTTCCTCCTTATCTCATTCTTGTTGCATGATCCCTCAAACCTGAGCTTCTCCTCCCTGGTCAACTGTCTCTTGAACATCCCAATGTTCTGATCAACCAACCTCTCGGCTAGTTCATAAGCAACAGGTGAGACCAACTATTCTCCCCTCCAAATGGACATCAATCAAGATTGCAACTCCTGACAAATGGCATCACAACCTCTCATACATGATGATAAGATGGATTGCATGTGTGCTATGACTATGTCAAGTTGATATTTCGTAATGCTGAAGAAGCATTGGAACATCTACAAGATCAAACCATCACACCCTAGATCAAACGTGATTTCATAAGTCCTAGTCATGGCCATAATTTTCAGAACCTGAAGCTTCTTCCCAAATGTAGGATCTGCACTGTTGTCCAAGTGCTGAAAAGTCTCTACTATCAGCTTGAAAACTCTCCTCATAGCATCATCATTAAGGAGATATAGGGGTTGTTAGTCTCATGATGTTACTGAGACAAGATACAAATGGAAGTCTAACCCTTTCACAAGGTTCCTCCAAGAACTTGTGTTGTATGAGAGCAAGCATAGCTAGTTTTAGAGCCCACATCAGTTTCTTCCCCTCTAACTGGCTCACTTTGGAAATGAGTGCATCTAGTTCATCAAGTTTGAAGAGAACTTTCCATGTGACCCTCATGTGCTTCAAATCTGTCCCAAGAGAAAAAATCTTGTGTCCTATTTTTTTCCCCTTCTACACATCCTTTGGTTGTTCTTTCTGAAGAATGGCATAGACCCCCTTTGAGAAGGGTCTACTATTTGTTGTTGCTGGCTTATTGCAAAAGTTTATTAAGGTTTGATCCATGTTTTTGCTCAATGATGATAAGTTCATTAAGCAAGGCTTGACTGACAATTCAACAGAAGTACATAACAATAGCTTACTCAATACAAGACTCCTCACTCAACTCAACAATAGCTGGACAATTATATCAGCCTTACAACAATGACGATAATCAGACTATATGACTAATGACAATATGTAGTAGAAATATCACAAGATATTGGGCAAGGCTTAATAAGGAGTTGACAGGACCTGCTATGAAATATCCATAGAATGCCCAATAAATTTTTGCTTTTGTTACCCTCTCCTAGTGTGGTCCTTTGTCACACATACACTTCTATAGGTGAAATATTTCATTAGTGCTAATCGCCAACACACAGTGACATGTACATGAAGTATTCAACTATACCCAACAACTAATATCTATATTTTAAGCTCAGAAAATTAACACAACCATACAATAAGCTCAATAATCCCAACCCTGATAGAATTCGATTCTATCAACTCATCAAGCCTTCACTTAACATACTTAGCCATAGGACAACAACCGTGACTCAAACATCAGCCCCATCTATATCGATACAGCGATATATGGACCCACAATATGTATTAAAAATAAACTTCTTCCATACACTAAGCATGCTACAACAATGTAATACGTGGCAGCTTCAGTTATGTAGAAATCTTGTCACCCTCCATTCAACACATACAAAGCTAATGCACAACAATATTCAACAATTCTAGTTCTCAGACCCTAATGTCGACAACATATCAGGAAAGAACTTTGTCAAGGCCTCCATATTGTGCGTTGACACAAGTTATTTGTACCAATATTGCTCTAGCACCGATCCACAGACTTGTTCAATCGACGTATGCACTGGCCCTCCTAATCGCACTGTCACAATCTTCGAAACACTGCCTTTGCAGTTATGTGCTCATAACTTTGTCACAACAAATGGATTCAACACAACTCCTCTACATTCTAGTGTTTGGTGTCACATGTTTCACTCAAAATGCTTCAGCGGATAGATCAACACACCGCCATGCAGAGGTTCAGAAATCAATCGCTACAAATCCCAATCACATTCCAAAATGCAACACTCAAACAGTTAAGGACTCTGTTTCCAATTTTAATGATCAGAAAATGCTCCTGCAACTTCTCCTTGTGAAACTAGTGACGTGAAGCAGTCAACCTGGTGATGGCATAGTCCAAAGGCATGCCTATTCAGTGTTACTATCTTCCCATACTGCATATAGTTCACGATTCACGTGTAGTCAATCGATCAGTAGTCCGACGAGGCCTCCATTCAGCAAGTTGCCTCTCCTGAATGTGAGATGATCCCCAGTTTTGCTTACTAGTTCACTTAGCAAAGGGTGACGAAGACCGTAGAATGTTGATCAACCGACAGTTCTGGATTCGATACCACTACGTTTAGATATTTTTCTTCCCTCGATTCGAGCTATCACGTTGCATGATGCCTTGCTACCCCACTTAGCCGACATGATCGACAGAGAAGTTCCCCTGTGGCCGCACCACAAATCCCAAGTTCTTATACTCAGTCACCATGTTAATCTTACTTTAGTAGCTCTTACACGATCATGTTGCCACGACGTCCTTGAGAAAGTGTGATCCTCGCAATGAAATACCGCTCAAATGCATGATGTAAATTTGACGGCTCCCATAGGAAATTTGGTCCCGTAACTTCAGAAATTTAAATTTGGTCTTCAAGCAGTGATATCTAGCGCAATACTAAATCATACCTTGTAAATTCGATCATTGAGATCAATTCCTCACGTTGTTACACTTATCAATCTACTTTTGTCTCATCACTTGACGCACAACATTTCTAAACCAGTGCAGGCAGATCATTCATTGATCTCCTCCAATCGCAGTCATCCAACGTGGCTTACCAATATGGCTGCAGTCGAATTGCGTCCTCAACTTCCTATGTGCTGTGTGGTCATAAATTTTGGACGCTGAAAATTGAATACTGGTCTTGCTCAGAACTCCAATCGATTACAATTTAAAACTTGATGCACTCGCACAAAAAGTTCTCACACAACACAAGGTAATCTTTATCGATCTCTGAACACCACCATGACAAAAATTCGACCCGATCTAGGGTGGTACTTCGATTTTGGTCCTTTGATCTAACAGGGATGTGGTCTCACTACAAGATCACCACCAAGTTCTCCCACGAGCTCGACCCAAATTTCCACTCTCAGCCATGATCAACAAAGAATGCAACCAAAACAGTCCCTTGCCAAATAAATGCTTAGGCCGTCAGCGACTCTTAACTGAATCGGCCACTTTCACATGAAAACATTCTCCGTCCCTTTTTGAATAATAAACCATGGCCAACATGTCAATAATTGAGAATGAAAATTTTCGATCATTTATTAATATTTTCCTATTCCATGGCCTAAAGTTTTCTTCATCAATGATGTGGATGCTCCAGCACATTTAGAATAAACCTGCAGACCATAATCGCTACAAATGAAAACTGGGAACCCGTAGCCTGAGCCAAGATAGATGCTTTAATACCACTGTAATTTCCCAAATGAAGAAATTTTGGAACAAGCACTTCACATCAAAAATTTCATTCACAAACAAAAGATTGCCATGTAAAAATAAACAAATAGAGCATTGCAATCTCACAACGCAATGAATAAGAAAACTCTCAGCTTTATTATATTAGATAACTGGGGTTTTACATGCACATACAACCCATACAGCTGATATAATCTAGACTCAAACAAATCTACAACAATGCCGCAAATCGAACTCCAAAACAAACTGGAAAACAATACACTGCAACCTCTGAACCCTGAATGGATTCACCAAGGGAAGAGATGGGTGCTCGCCCACTCTCACTGAATCACCCGAGGTTTTCCTTCCTAGGGCTACTGCTGAAGTAGAGAACCACATTCTCAAACCTCTCCTCAAGAAGAAATCTCAAATCCAAGATGTCTCCAAATGATCTTCTCCTCCTCTTTTATAGATATGTTGGATAGATCTCCAAGCCTCTACAAGCATCTTATTTTATTATTTTATTATTACTCTAGAAGCGCTTCCATTGAATTTATCAAGTGACATTTTAATTTTATTTTCACTTTCACTTTTGGCCCTTTTACTCCAATTAATTATTTTTCCTTAATTAAATGACTAATTAAAGTCATTTTTAACTAAGGAAAATGGAAAATCACCCACCATACTCTCTTCGGCCACTGGAAGTTTATTCTCAGCATCACATCCTGTTGATCTTCTCGTCTCGATTCCAATGAGATATTACACTGAGATGTTCTATCAATTAATCTCCTCGGAATGCCACCTCGAGCATAATTAATTAAGTTATGCCCAATAATAATGTTGATTTGTGAAAGTTGTCAAAATGCGACAGAATGAAAGGAAAACTATGCGGATGATGGAATATGCCAAGCAAATGCCATCAAATCCCATAAAAACTCCTAAAAAATCCATCGGGACCCCTGATGACGTAAACCTGTTCAACTGACCTGGTCATCCCCTACCTTGGAAATCCACCCTAGTTGTACTATGAAGAGGAATAAAAATGGGGACATGACATAAATATTTAATTATAACATAGTTGTTATGGTCACCTAAAGCTATATAAAGAGTCCAACTATACAATAGAAATACACATGGAATAGTTTCACTGAATAGAGATCCCCCCTCTTAGGTTTCTTGAGTGTAAACTCTTGATGCCCATTGCTTTGTATATGTTTGAGTCTACTTGTTGATGCACCTACTTCTCAATTGTATAAAATATAGCTTTACATATATAAAATAAGTATTTATAGTTGATTGAAGAGATCCCAGTTAATGATCTCTCATGCGAGTGGCAATAAGTTCATGAGATCACCCATGTGATGGATGTTTTGTGCTATGGAAAAAAAATAAAAGGAATAATTTTATTTTTTTTTCTCCTTCCATGTTATTACATTTCTTTGGAGTAGAAGTTGTTATGTGTAGTTGTTTAAAGCATAGGAATGTTATTGCAATGCAAGAATTGGATTAATTGACATGAATAGGCATAAGCATACATATTGTGAACTGATATGTAGTGGAGAATGCATGTAGATATGTTTCAGAATACAAATCAATGTTTTAATTGAAAGTAGTATGTTTCGACATATGCAAAAAAATTGGCATGATGTCTAACGTGTTTATTGATTTAAGGTGTAATCGGGACATGGTTGAAGATGTTGATGATACAAATGTCTATGATAAACAGTTTTTCAAGAGATTGATGAAGGTACCATATAATTTTATATGGAACATCGACTAATAAAGTAACATCAAAGTTGTTGATGGCAACCATACGAGTATGAATTGTTCATATAAATATAACATGTGATCTAAAATAGGTAATACTTCCTTTAGTTACATTTCGATATCTTAATTGATATGTTTGTAATATCATATGATTACATGCATGTGACTTGATAATTGGGTAGGAGGAGAGAAAAAGAATAAAATTTTGGACAAGTAAAGATTGCTAAAAAAAATTAATGCATGCATACAGTAAAATGCCATGATTAATTTTGTTAAGACGAAATAATTGGAGACGACGAGTATTTACACTCATGTTATGGGTTTGTACACCATATGAAATTTAATGCCATGTGAGACAACTATGTGTGAAGCCATAATGTATTAGAATTAGAAAAGGTTCTAGTGATACATAAGTACCCAGTGGTCTCCTTGTTTCATTTTGTATCTAGGACCAAAACATTTTGGCCAACACTGGGAGCACCGTAATAGGAGGAAGGTCTTCATGAGGCACTGCTTATAAAATAAATGGAAGGCCTTCTAGCATGCTTGAGGGACTTCTTAATAGAGAAAGGGTATATTATTGGTGTTGTGTTTGGGCTAAAGAGAAAGGTTTCCAAATGATTGAACGAGTCATTATGAGGTGGTTGGATGATGTGTTGAAGTGTTATTCGGGCCCTCTAACATGTCATGGTAAAATACAAGTTCAAAATATGGTATGCTTGATTCATTTTGAGGACGCATTAAGTGGATATGCATAAATATACTATGTAATCATACAAATGCTGGCCTTGGATTTATGAATGGTGAAACAAATGCATGATTCCTTCAGCATACATATGCCTTTATGGAATATGCAGTCATATAATCAAATGTCATGGAAGGGTTTCTAAGGGACTATGGAGCACTAAAATAAAAGAACTTCCAATACTCTTGATTAGGGCATGTTAAGCAGTGAAAGGTGTGGTGTGAAATAGTAAACATAGATATAATTTTATTCACTCCTCTCATTTTAATATAAGTGGGAGTGGGAGGTGGGTACACCACAATGACAATATAAAACTAACTAATAATGGAATCTAAAATATGAATTTGGTGAAAACTTTGATTGTGTAACCATGAGTAATGGCACATTTATTTACTTGCACAAATATTTTACTGCATTATGTGATGCTTATTTGCTCTAATAATGCATACATATTGAATGTTATTTTGTTTCATTTCATACTATTAATGATTGAACATGATTGAATCATTAATATGTTATAATTCTAAGATCAATTCATGGGTTGTAGTGAATCTTGCAATGAAATAAGTATATGCATGAATACTCATAGTTTGTTTAGCTAAATGAAATCTCTATCGAGAATAATAGGTTATGGGTAATATTGATGGGTTGGAATGTACCAACAATAACTATGGGGTCTCCCCGGTGTGAAGTCCCAATTAGACCTCACACCATTTGGGATAGGAGCCCCATATGGTATGTAAGCCCGACAACCATCATTATGGTTTCGCTCCTATCTATCAAATGAGGAGATGTCGAGATGAGAGCAAGAATGAAATTCCTAAAGAAGGGGATGAGATCAACTCATGATTGAAAACCTACAAAAGAGGATATAAGAATGTAACAACAAAACGATAAAAATAAGCATGCCACAAGACAAGCTAGCAAGCTAAAACCATCTCATACATACATGAACATGAACATACTAGAGGTTAATTGCAAATCAGTTCACAATAAGTTACTAGCATGGCATGGAATAAGAAATCAAGGACCCAAAGAAAACATGCAAGCAATAAGCCAAGAATTAGTTCATTAACATATCACCACATGAAAGCACACATTCAAACAAAATGGGAATACAAGATAGTCAATACAACCACCATAGAGATGCATGGGAATTAATGCCAAAAGTGAAGAACTTATTATTATCAATGTTGCAAATTCAAGTAAAATTAAGGAAGTTCATCAAAGCCCAATAGTGGAACTTGGGTTGCTCATACCATCTCCCAAATCCAAAACCCCAGCCTCACCACAACTCAACTTACTAGCTGCCAATAGTTGAGTGCATATAACTCTTCAATCACATATCAACTATTTAATGCTAGTCCTAGCTCAAGTTATAAATTCCCTTCTGCATCTTGATATTCTGAAGCTTTTCCTTGAGTGTCAGATTCATGTGGTCATTATTGTTCTAGAATAGATGTGTCAATGCTTGCCACATTGCATATGGAGTCTCTTACCCATGGAGATTCAAGATAATATGGTTTTGAACTCCCTCCAATATGATCCTCCTCACCTTTGCTACACACGTCTTCCATTCTGCTAGGTCTTGGGCATCAGATGTTACAGGCTTCGAGACATCATTATCTATGAATTCCTTTAGCCCATTATCTTCCAACACTGCCTCCATCCTATCCTTCCAAGCAACATAGTTCGAGCTACCCTCAAGGGCATACTCGAGTCTTAGTCCATAGAAATCCATCATGCTAACTCTAAAGAATTGATGCTGCAAATTAGATCCGCCTACAAAGAAAACTTCGAATTATCTTCTCTACTGTGATTCTTGCTATGATACCATGTAGAAATTCCTTATAGATTCAAATTGCTTATGTAATTTACTAAAACAAAAGACTTGAATCTACTCTACTCATCAGCGGAAAGCAATTAATCGATCGTGAAATCACAACATAAACATGAGACAAGATTCAACACACATACTCATAATTTTATCTAGGGGAAAGCAACAACTCAAAACCCCTTCCTATATGTATTGCATTAATCAAAAAATAGAGAAGAAATACAATGTTTGCTCAAGCCTAAGCAACCTCTGCACTAGTATAATTTATCTCACTGCTTCACAGACTGACCCTGGCCAATACTTAGCCAATTTTCTTCCTGCCCAAGCTCCTATTTCCTTGCGTTGTTCAATAAGGAATTAACCCCCTATTAATTAGGGAAATTTCTCATTGGGAATTGTGTAATTCCTTTAGGCCTTTCTCTCACTGCATGCACCACATGTACAATCTGGAAAATTATACAACAGATAGTACACTTCCCTTGAACTCAATTCCTTTAGGCCTTTCTCTCACTGCATTCACCACCTGTACAATTTGGAAAATTATACAACGGATAATACACTTCCCTTGAACTCCAATCTCAACTAGGTAACTTGAGTTATCTAAATGCATTAATTATTTTGGGTTGATTGATGAGTTAACTGAAAGATCAGTTGAAGTTACACCCCACTACTGGACCCTCCACTAGTTCTTAATCAATTAGAACTAGTTAAACTCATAATAAATCAAATTAACTGACCCTGATGGCTAGAAATCAGCAATCAATAACATAACTCAAGTGTCTCCAACTCGAATTAAATGAGTTAACTGAGTGACAAGGCCATGTCACCTCAGTTAACTATCTCCAAGTATTTTTATGAAATTGAAATTCGAATTTCTCCTAATTAATTTGGGCCAAATTAAATTAGGGATTTCTTGCTACATTTTCAACATGAACTGCTCCTGATCTGCAACCTACTTTAGATGCTTTCCTTATGAATTGTTGCACATGGACATGATATCTTTATTCTGATCCACGCTCTGATACCATGTATAATTTCCTTGAAATTTTGCAACTCTTATAGTGAACAATTTGAAAACTGAAAACTAGTTTCTTTTCACTAAAACACATGATTTCTCTATTTCAAATTTGCAGTGGAATAGAACAGAATTAAAGACACATTCACACACAATTAAACACATTGTTTTTCTAGGGAACCCAATTGGGAAAACCCTCTACTTGATGATAATTTTACTGATAGAGAAACTGAGAAATTGATCTCTTACAAAATACAATCGTTTCAATCTGAAAGACACACTTGTCTTTCCTACTTGAGCTAAGCTTGAAACCTTTGTAAGACTGTTGATCTCTATTGCACTCTACCAACTTGTACATAAGCTTACCTTGCACACTCTTCCTCTCATAATATCCATGCACAAACTCGTGCTTTCTATTACTTGGTCTCACCAACTCATGCTCACCAAAGAAATAACTTGTGCCTTCATTCCTCCTTTTAAAGGCACTTCAAATGGTTAAAACTTGCGAGTTCTATGTTGGGAAAGTTGAATTGGTCATTTTCTAGTTAATAATAGTTAACACAACTTGTTAACAAGTTCCTCCTAAAATTTAGGAGGCTAACTCCACTTGTTATTTTAGTTTCCACACTAACTCACACCAGAAAAATCAAGAACTTGACTCTCAATTTCAACACATCAGTTAACTGCCTCATGCAATCCTAATTTTTAGGGAAACTCCTAAATTTTAGGAACTCAACCACGCACAAAAAGGAACTCGACTTTGACTCATTGAATTAAGGCACAAATCAAGGAATCACTTTTCTTGCAAATTTAAACAAAAAGGGAATAGAAAGACCCATGGCGAGGCATGCATTCAATTTAATAGAGTCTACAAAGACTTCTAAAGGTTAAAATATTGATTAAGAATTGAAAATGGAGGGGAAATGATCATCGAAGTACCTTCAGAAAAAAAATTGCGCTGAGTAGAGCTGTGTCTTATTGTCTTCAACCAACTTCCACCCTCGAGAGACGTTGATCCACTACAATATGGCCATGAGGTGCTAGGTTAGCCTCTATAACTCCTCTTGAATGATTTCCTTCTACAGGGGGCCACTTGTCAGAACTACACCATGGGTTTTGTTCTCCCTCTTCAAAAATGTAAGCATACAATCTCTGACCATGTTGATGACTCTCTCCTACATTAGAATGGTACGCCTTTGTAGTCTAAAACTAGGGGCCTATCTTCCTCCTGACCAATAACCATCTCCCTAGCCAAACCTCCTCTGAGGCCGACATTTATTAGGATTCACGCCATTAACTTGTCTCCTGGAGCCAAATAAGAATGATCATGTTATAGGTAAGTCCCCAGTGTATTCCATATATCATGGAAGACAAGATTGTGCCAAAGATGGGATGGTAGATCTGAAATTCTTACCCATATAGGCACAATATCCAAGCACTCTTGCTTTGCAAAGACCACTTTTGCATCCTCATCCCGGAATATCAAATGTATCTAGCCCCGAGCCAAAACGTCGACCATCGAAGGGTTTTTGACAATCGACTTCACCTCTTCCTTTGCCCATGCTTTGAGGAAGGGAGTACCAAATTTATACCCTTGCACCCTTCCAACCAACAATTTCCTAGCTAGATCTTATGTTTGATGCACAGCTACGTCTGCCCCCAAAACCAAAGACACCCTTTCTGTTGTTACTTGCTTTATACATTGGCTTTTTTTCTATTTTCCTAGAGCTTCTTGAACTAGCTATTGAGGCACTTCTCCTTCTGAAACTGCTATAGGCTTCTTGTCTGAGGGGTTCAAATATGTTCCCCCTTTGTTTAGGCTCGCCTCCTCCGCTAAAACTATTAGTTCATGCAAAACACTACTTGGAATGGATTAGAAAGATGTACCTTAGGGGAGTGGGGAAATTGAAAGTACCTTTTCAAGATGGATTCCTTCACTTGTTCCAAAACCCTCAGATGGGGTAAGGTTTGATGATGAAAACCAGGGTTTGAGTCCTTCTACCCAGGTTGAGGAAGTTAAAAAATGTTTGCATTGGGAAACTTGTGTCCACACTTCTCCATTGATGGTTGATGGATCCTTGTCCCAAGACTTCCTCATGAGGGTTAGACTTCCACAGAGTTTCCAGGCCCGACATGAGTACCAATGGGGTAACTTTTTACGAACCATTAGGTGGGTGATTCTTCGATGCCTAATATACAACCTCACCAAAGGAAACATTCTCCTAATCTGAGCTCCCCTTTCTCTGACTACTTTTGTCTACTCGGTTTGGCGACCGAACCCAAATGTCATGGTTTCCATTTTTGTTAAGCTTGTAGTCAAGCAGTTCCTCATCTTCCATCTGCAAAGGGGACAGGTAATCGTCTATATCAAACTCCTAGCCGACCCACACCATCCCCTTCTTCGACGACAAAAGTCTAGTTGTAATGTTGATGACAAAAAACCTTAAGACTAACTAAGGGGAAAAATTGTCGGCCGAGCCTATGTTGTAGGCTTCGAATGGTGATTTACCAAGAAAAGTAGGGTAAAAAGTAAGCAAACCTCCATTAGTTTGAGAAACGTGAGAACTTGTAGCCCAAAACCAAAAACCCTAGTTGTGAGTCTTTGCAGTGTCCACATAGTAAATATATAGTTTATACATTCAAATTATATGTGTGTGTGTGTGTGTGTTGAAAAAAAGAATTTAAATAAATTGTTTTTCAATTTTGTTTGCTAGGTAATGCGAGCCTTGAGATGAATGGCACACTTGCCCAGTGGCTTGAGTAGCCATGACCCAAGGGCATCTAAGTTGTCAAAATCACCCGACGATCGCACCTGGCTTATGCCACAATATCCCTTAGCGTGGTTGGATTTTTACACACAAATTTTTCAATAAGTGACCTTTTCACCATGAAATACCTTAACAAAACACCTTGTCACCGTTTACTTTATGCTTACAGGCTTTTTTTTTATATAATTTTTCAATTATTATTTCTTATATTTAAAAATATTTATTAAATCATCATTAATATACAAAATATATATATATATATATATATATATATATATATATAACAAAATAAATTTTTTTAATAAAAATATTTGTATATATCAAAAGGAAATTTTTCCAATAATAAATAATATGAAATTTCCACATATTAAGTTAAAAAAATGTTTCAAATGTTTTAGGTTGAGTGGCATAACACTTTGTAAAAATTTAAAAGAATTTAAAATTTAGTTGAAATTTAATCTTTATAAAATATTTTAATATAATAATAAATTTAAATTTAAAATATATTTCAAATATATATATATATATATATATATATATATATATATATTAATTATGATGATGATGGTTAACATCCACTGAGACCAAACTTTGGTCTATCGGACCTAAAGAAACGAATTACTTAGTTTGATTTAAGATTTTATTCCTATGCTCAAAAAGCTTGGAGAGAAGCCTCCCGAGCTCACTATAATTTTGACATCGTAAAAGGCTAGGAAGGTTAGTATTGCAACAAAGATAATGAAACTAAGATCGAATGTGGTTGTACGCGGGGCACTCTAAGAGGAAGTGATTTTAATCCTCGATGTTCATATTGTCATAGAGATGGCAGATCCATTCCATCCATGGTGTTTTAGGAACTGCCCAATGACTTGTTTCACTATGAAGCTCATGAGAGTTCGTTCTAATCTTGGCTATATTAATTTTCTTCTTTGAGCTAGTTAAAACAAAGAGATACTTTTGATCTTCTAGGGTGGGGTTGATGACCTCCTTATAATATCTTAATTTTCTTTTAGCTGTTAAATCTTTCTCACACCACATTTTTTCTTTGAACTTAGAAGTAACAATATTTTTAATGTTATTAATGTTTTGTAATGCAACATTCTCGTTGATCTCCCAATGGTTTAACTAGGCCCTGGTGTCTTTATACCAAACTCGTTTGAGACTTAGGTGGTTTTGGCTGGAATTTAAAGCTAGCTTAGGAAGTCTATGGTCTCCTATGTTATTGAGTTTGTGCTTCTACAACAAAAGCCTAGTCATAGCTAGGTTCTCGATAGGGGAAAGACCCACTTCTATAAGGAGAATAGGATAGGGTGTATTGCTTTTAATTTTGAGGTTATACGTTATAAAACGCTTCTGGATTTTCTCAATATTTCTCCAGGATTCTTTAGAGATGCTACAACCCCAAACCTCACATCCATATAAGATAACAGGAGTGACTAAAGTTTCAAAGAGGAACTTCATTCTATCCCAGATTATGAGGTTTGTCGTTTTACAATTATTTTCAAGACCAAAATAAGCTTTCCACCCCCCATTAATCATTTTCTCAGTGCTATAGTTCCAGTTGAGATTATGATGAATATCAATTCTTAGGTACTTGTAAGACGACACTTCCTCCAAGTTACTATTGTCATACATAAAATTAGCATAAGTGTCCTTCTTGGATTTGATAATCATAACTTTTGTTTTGTCAGTATTAACAGTCATACCCATGGTAGAGCAGAAATCCTTAAGAAGTCTAAGTTTCTTATCAAGATCAGATGGCCACCTTGTGAGAATAACAATATCGTCAGCATAGAGAAGAAGGATGATGACTATCCCAGCTAAGATCGTGCCAGCATAGCCTACTCCCTCTAAACAACCTTCTAGCTTGTCGATGTAAATTCCAAATAGGGTAGGGGAGAGGGGGCAACCTTGTTTAACTCCGATATTACACTCAATATCTTTTGACCACCCGTCATTGCTCTTTAAATTGGCAATTACATTCTCGTATAACCTTATAGCGGCAGCTCTCAACTCAAAAGGAACCTTTAGCTCTTCTAATCTATTCGTGTTTCTAGGAACCGGATCAAAAGCCTTTCTAAAATCCACAAAGCAACAAAAGAGATTGGATTTATCATTGAGGAATTCCTCCACAATGATCCTAAGTGTAACGAGGTGGTCCGTTGTTGAGTGTTGCTTTCTAAAACTCGCTCGGGCTTTAGTCCACTTACCTTCACTTTCAAGCCATATAATCAACTTCTTTTCCAAAATAATACCATATAACTTGGCTAAGAGAGGGTTGATCATAATTGTCCGATAATTAGAGGGGTTATTTGTATCCCCACTTTTAAAAATAGGGATAATGAGGCTCTGAGTCCATGGTTTAGGGAACCCTTGCTTGACTGCTTAATTAAAAAGCTTGTGGATGTGGGGGATGAGTACAGGACCTCCAATTTTTAAGATTTCCTCCTGGTAACCTTCAATATCCTTTGCTTTCCCATTTGCCAGGTGTTTAACCCCAAAATCAATGTCTTATAATGAGAAACTTCTTTTGTTGTGAGTAGGGTTTCAAAGTTATCTGTGACATTTGGAGATTCATAAAGCTTTTTAAGATAGGAATTTCAGTCGTGTAAAGCAATTTTATTATTATCTTTAGTTTTCCTTATTAGAATCTGCCTCCAGAATTTCTTAGGAGCTACCTTAAAGAGGTGTACGAGATTCTCTTGTCTTTTACGAATATATTGATTTTTTTTTCTTTTAGTTAGGGCTTTGTATATTTTTATCTTGCCAATTTTAAGAGATTCATCAACAACTTCCTTAATTGCTCTCCTCACACTTTTACAATCTTTGTCATACCATGGGTTGGTTTTGCTATTTCTTTTATTACTTGAAACTTCAATTGGGAACTTGTTAATAGAATATGAGAGGGTTATAGTAAAATTATGATAGAGGTCTTCTATGTTGTCTATACTAGATAAAGGAAGCAAAATAGGTTTTAATTCATTTATAAAGAGATCGTTTTTGTTTCTATCAAAGATTAATTTCTTTTGGCTATAAGGATTATCTTCTATGGGATCTCTATGCATGACAAAATTGAGAGTTATAAGTAAAGGCCTATGATCAGAGTCAGGCTCGTGGTCATTTAAGATGTCAAAATTAATTATTTCATTGTATAAAGGGAGATCGGAAATAACATATTCTACCACGTTGCTACTAAGCCCATGGATGCATGTCATCTGGCTAGAATTGGGCCACTTCTTTAGACCGTTGCAAATTATGAGATCTTGAGCACTATAGAGCTTGACTAGTTCCAACCCAAACAAATTCTTCCCGAGGTCTTAAGAGCTCCTTTTGTACCGGGTAGCCAGAGTAAGGTATTCATCTAACCAAAGAGGATTAGGGTTGGAATGATTACTTAGAAGAATAGCTTGGTTGCTTGAAGTTCGAGCATTAAAGTCACCCATTAAAAGGATATTACCTTCATTCCTTAGGCTATAAATATCATTCTCTAAACCATTGTAAGGACTATTTTTATCTAGATTCTTTTTCTTATAGAAGTTAGAATTGATGGGAAGAAAATAAGAGATTTCTATGTAGGTATTTTTATCATTAATGTCATTAATCTCTATCCAACTATATTGGTTGTAAGGGTTGTTTTTATAAATCTTAGCATGGGGGGAGATGTTCTTCTTAATGTAACAAGCTATATCCCCAATGGCTCTATGGGAGGATCGCTTGTTCCAGGTATACCATAGTGCAAAGCCATCTATGATAGGGACCTTAGATTCTTCGTGCTCCCAAGTTTCAACAAGCAAAATAATATCAATATCATTTGAGATCCAACTTAGCTTGGGGCCTTTGTTCCATGGAAAGCCCTGACAATTCCAAGAAAGAATCCAGAGCATGTTGATTGCTATTTATTACTATATTTTTGGTTTCTATCTCGAATAACAGCTTCTCTATTTCTGATTATTGCTCATTTTCCTTCCTTCCTAGTTTCTTTTACCTTTTGAACTTCCTTTCTTAATTCTGCTTGATCTTCTGGAATGAGATCTTCATTTATAAATATTCTCGTTCCTTTTAGACTTGAGGTTTTACTAAGTATGTAATACTTATGGTCAGTAGAGCTCACCGTTATTCGGATCAACCTTCCTTTATTCTCAGTTGATTTCCCCAACCTTGTTGCTTCAGTGAGACACATTGTTTCAATTTGTAATCTATTATGTAATTCTCTCTGGGCTATGGCTAAAGTATCCTCATCAACCTCCTCTTTCAAACCGAAGATTATAAGATTCAAGGCCCTTTTGTTACGCTCATGGTCTAATTCTATCAGTTTTTTCATTTCATCTTTAATTGGTTTGATATCTAATTTACCGACCACACTATTTAGGGTGAGGTGGCTATTAACTTTTTCTTCTAGTTACTTAATCATGTCCTTCATTTTAAGACTCTATAAAGTATCATCATCTCCTTGCTTAGATGTTTGGTTCATATCTTGGTTTTGTTTTTCTATAACCTACAACCTAGTCTCCACTGCCTCCATTTTATTCTCCAATAGTTCTATTTTATTTTCTATTTGTTTTTGGATCTTGTCTTCAAGAGATGTGAATTTATTTTCCATCATGGCTTCTAACTCTGTTTGTAGCTTGACTTCTCTTTCTTCTCTACGTTTCTCTAAAGACTCTATATACTCATAAAGGCTCTGTAGAGTAACTGTGCTAGGTCTACCTTTGGTAATCTTTGGTAGCTGTGGTGAATTATTCATACTTGAAAATATATGAGCAAATATATATTATAAAAAATATAAGGAATGTGTGCACCTGATAGATTGGAAAAGTATTTGGCAAAATCGCACCGTAGACTCGATTCGCAAACCCGACACAAGAATTTTTATAAAACCAGTTTTTGAACCGCAAAGAACTGATATGCGCAGAATACAGGTTCTTATTTTTCTGTACTTCCCTTTCGGCACGACTTCAGGAATCAACCTTTCTCAATTGCAGATCTGTATATATGTGAACCCGCAGAGAACTGTATATATTCGAACCACAGAGAACTGTATATATGTGAACCCTCGTTTAAGTTGATGCAAAATATTCAAACACGCAAGCCAGACTCAAACGAAAATCTCGATTTTGGTCAGTTGATGCAAACCCTCGTTCAACAATTCCTCGATACAAACCAAAGACCGCAGTTCAACGAAGACATATAAACCCTTTAAATTCAGCAATTGCTCGTCTAAAATAGTCAACAAAGACCGCTTGGTTAGTTGAAGTCGGCCTCACTTCGACCTTTTTCAGTTTTGAAGGTGAGTTCTTTGAGAAAACCTGTGGGGTTGCCATGGGCTCACCCCTATCCCCTGTTGTTGAAAATCTTTTTATGGAGGATTTTGAATCCAAGGCTCTAAACTCAGCCCGCCTCCTGCCTAAGCTTTGGAAAAGATATGTAGATGACACTAATGTCATCTGGTCTCACGGCCAAGAGGAGTTAGATCTCTTCTTCGATCATCTCAACAGTCAATCCTCAGCAATTAAGTTCACTAAGGAACAAGAAGTCGATGGTTGCCTCCCTTTCCTTGATATTCTTATCTCTAAGAATAGTGATGGTTCCCTCTCCCACCAAGTGTTTCATAAGAAAACTCATACGGAGCAGTATCTTCATGCTAGTTCCCACCATTTCCCGGCTCAGAAGTTGGGGGTTCTCAACACCCTTGCTACTTGTGCCTTAAGGATCTCTGATGAAAAGAGCTTCGAGGAGGAGAAATCCCATCTCCTTAATGTCTTTGTTGAGAACGGTTATAGTAGATACATGGGACAGAAGGCTTTCCTCAAAGCGGCCAAGAATTCGTTAACTAGAAGAGAACCGAAGGAACGGATTCCTGGTGTCCATCTTCCGTTTGTTCAGGGGACCACTGATAGGATTGCGAGGATTCTTAAGAAGCATAATGTCCCCTCGACCTTTAGACCTCTTAACACCATTCGTAAGTCCCTCAGATCAGTGAAGGATCCTATCGACCCTAAGGACATGAAAGGGGTATATATTATTCCTTGTTCCTGTGGGACCCCCTATATTGGTGAGACTGGTCGCTCCATTAATCAAAGGATTAGTGAGCACGCAGCTGACCTTAAGCATAGGAGAACCAAGTCTTCTGCTTTAGCAAAGCATGTGGAGAAAACCAATCATCATGTCTGTATCGAAGAGGCTAGTGTTATTGCTAGAGTTTCGCATTTCCATCACCGAAAATTTAGGGAAGCCCTTGAGATTGAAAAAAGGCCGAACAATCTCAATAGAGAGGATGGCTGGAAGATCAGTAGTTGTTGGGTCCCAACCCTCTCCTCCTAGTCGTTTTCTTCCCCTCCCTAGGTATAGCTTGATCTTGTTGTCTTTTAAGTATTTTTCCCCTTGTTTCCCGTATCTTGTGGCCTTTGTTCTTTGAGGTGTGGTTGATATAGTTTGAGGTACTTTAATAACTCTTAATTTATGCTATTAGCTTTATTCTAATAATATAAGGAAAATAATCTTGAAATTAATCTATGATAATATGCTAATTTTAACCCTTAAATAAACTATTAATTAATTTTAAATATTAAAATATTCTTTCTAACCCTTAAATTACTCTAATATTTATATATTTAATAACTTTCATAAATAACTATTAATTTAAATTTATAATTAATTTATTTTAATATATATTTATAAATATAAGCGTATGAAATAGTACTTTTAACTTATATTTTAATAAAAATATAACTAACTATTAATTACTCTAATATTTATATATATAATATCTTTTATAACTAATTATTAATTTAAATTAATTTTATAATTTATTTATTTTAATATATATTTATAATTATAAGTTTATAAAATGGTCCCTTTACTTTTATTTAATAAGAATATAACTAACCAAATTAACTTATTTAATTAAATAACGGTTATGTCCCTAATCTAGTCCAAACTAACCGTTTCCCGGTCAAATGTAGCCGTTAGTCATTATAGTCGTTACCTGGTCAAGAAATATAGCCATTGGATGTTCTGCTCTGACTATTTAATATGCAAAGCGAGATCTGTTCCTTCAACTTAGGTTGTCGATGAACCACACTGGTTGGTTCAAAACACATCGACAAAAGCATCCCAATGTGATTTTCCCCGAAGAATCTTCTCTCAAAAAAAAAAAAATTAATAAATTTGAAATTTGGATTAAAATTGGCCAAAATGGATCTAATTAGACTTATAGAAAACTATTTGAAGTTTAATTTTTTTATAATACTTTTATCAAATTTAAAATTATAAATTAATTAATTTTAGGTTTATAAAAATTATTATTTCATTGATTTCAGATTTCTATGATCTATATTGTTATTCAAAATGTTTTTGGGATTAATCACATTATTAGTTTTAGATTGACGTTTCAAACCATCTAATGTGGTTAATAAATAACAAAGATGCATCAAGTCTTATATATACCAATAGATATCGCATTAGTCTTAATAGATGTTTATCAGCATCATCATAAACCTTGGAAAATGAAGATAGTAAAATAAAAATTTTAAGTTTTAAAATAAGAAAAAGATGAAACTTAAGATTAATATTTGAATTATTAAAAATAATATTATAGAAGATTAATATTAGAAATCAAAGAAAAAGAAAAATATATATAACCATTATAAAAAGAACATAAAAATATAAAAGAAAGATTTGACCAAGTAAATAAATAATAAAAGTAAGTAAATAAATTTAAAAAAAAATTGACCAAATAAATAAATAATAAAAGTAAGTAAATAATTTTTATATTTTTATTATACATATCTTAATATTTTAAGTATATAATCCAACAATAATAAATTATTAAAATAAAATATTATAGAGATAACTGCAGACACATAATATCATAACAATTAAAGAAAGAACGAAAAAAGAGATAAAGTTAAATAAAAAAATAATACAAAATAAAATTTAAAAAGAACGGAAATGGTTTAAAAATATAAATAATAAAACCCAGACATCAGGAAGGCGAGTTATACATATGAGACAGGTTATCTTTCACTAATTAAACATGTGACAGGTTATCGTTCACTAAATAAATACACAGTTATCATTCATTCAGAAAGGGTCGATTTACATAAAATCCACATAAATATTTATTTATAACATAAGGTTGGAAAACCAGAACGAAAATGGAGCTTATCTAATTGGATTTGAGAATGGAAATACAGGAAAATAGCAGAAATGAAATTTAGGTGTAGAATATTAGTTTTTAGTAAATTTAATTTGAAAATTTATTAATTGAGTAAAGAGTTCATTTTACGACCCCAGTATAATGTGTAAGGGTGTCTATTATACAACTCATTATAATGTAAGTATGAAAGTCTGTAATCAAAATTGAAATTTTAGTAAAAATAAAAAATCTATTAAAAAAAAAATCCCTCTTTATTCATATTAAACCTATTTAAAATAAATCTATAATAATTATACTTATTCCATTAATTAACTAAAATTTTATCGCTCTCTGCTTTACATTTTTTTTTTTTTTGAGATCTCCCCTTCTCCCAGCTTCTCTGGCCATTGTTAAACAATGGCAGAGTATTTGTTTTTTTAATTTTATCTTTTATCTAATCAAAATTTTAAAAGTAGCGGTTTAAACATTATATCTTCATCTTAATCACTCTTGGTTAAACATTTTCAGAATGTTTGCATTTTTAAACTTTCATTTTATCTAATCATTCTCGATGTTACCTCGTTTTTATATTAATTAACAAAGAAATAAATTAAGTATTTTTTTATATTGATATCTTTTCCACATTAACATCGTGCTTATATTTTAAGCTTTAGTGTAAATACGAATGACAACTAAATCAGAATAACATTACTTTCTGCTGCCAACTAGGACTTACACGTGTTTATTTCGGAATTAACTGTATTTTGGAATGGCAGCATTTGCAGCTGCAGCCACGGGCTACAAGGTATTGCCTTTTGAGGCAATCTTCGAGACTTCATGATGGGTTGTGATGTATTGCCAAAGCTTTAGGGACAATGGGAGGCATGCACTTTCAAAACTTCATGATGGGTTGTGATGTATTGCCAAAGCTTTAGGGACAATGGGAGGCATGCACATGAGGAAAAATGGAAGCTTTATTTAATTTTTAATAGTATGAGGATTTGGTAATGTAATTCTCATTAAATTTAACAAACAACAAACAAATTTGACATCCAATATGTGTATGAGGATTATTTTTACTAGAAATATCATGATTATTTGAGATTAGTTGAAGTTGAATTTGGCTTACCAAGTGTAAGGAATTGTGCTTATAACACTATTACCAAGTGTAGGGAACTGCACCTTTAATGTTATTTATCCACAATTTTTTTTTTCCTTCCTTTTTTATGATATGAAACACATGCACCTTGGGTAGATAACGATCGAAGTAATACAAGACACTATATATTCTACAATGAAATAGAGAGACAATTCTAAGATATTGTATTACCAGGAATGAGGTAAATTAAGAATTTTCTTCTGATATTCATTTATCCATAAACAGTAACTATAAGTGAATCATATAATAAACCACACACCACTATGCAATACACATAACATTTTAAAGTCACTTCATCCATAATTCAATTATACAATTTAATGCAATACAATAAACATGTAGTATAAGATTTATGTAACCCAAAGTATCATTCACCATAGGGATGGAGACTCGATTCAACTTTGTTGATTCTTGTGCTCCCTGGTGGTCGTTAACGTTCGGTCATGAAGGATGTAGCGTCGTTGGTCGAACGTCGTCTACTCACTAGTTGACCTCCCAACCTACTCCTTTGGTATTATTATTCCCCACGGGCCTTGCTTTGCAATGGGGCTGTAAGATAGTGGAGAAGCGATATCCAGTGGAAGAGAGCACTCCTTTCTCAAGAGACCCCCTCTCAAAAGAAACCCTCCACTATACCAAACTCACTATAGTCATATTTACTGTCAATAAACATTATGTAGTTCATTCAACAATAGGGAAAAAGGGTCGTTTCTCCCATAGCTTGCCCCTTCTTTTATAGGAGGTTTCATAGGAAACACTTGGAAATTCATGCATAATTAATTATTTTTATTAATCCAAAGGTTTGATTATTTGCTCACCTATGTGTCACCCTCCCACCAAGGCTCTCCAAAATTATTTACTTAAATTTTAATTCAAAATTAATATTTTTCCTCACCCCAACAAGACCCCCTATTTCTTCTCCTAATTGTATCTTGATCCCCCTTTTCTACTCCTTAATTTGTGTTCATTACTGAAGTCAACTAAAAGTCTCAAATTTGGTCCCCAACTACCTCCTAATCTAACTCGATTTGCCTCTTAGACGGATATTATTATGTTGGCTCTCGCCACATGGAGGTTCTCTAAATTTTCTCTAATTTAATTTACTAATATTTATTTTTATTCACCACCCTCTTTTCTTAATGAGGATAAACTATTTTAGGATTAATATTTTTAATTAACTCTATGTCCCGCTTTCCCCCTTTTGCCTATTTAAACACTTATGCACATTATCTACCTAATATTTTCCAACATGGGAAGGGGTAGAGTTCTCAAGTGGCAGAATCTTTTTATTTATTCCCATCCTCCCTTTACCCCAAGATTTTATTCTTGATTTAATCACCTTAGTTCTAAAACCTTATTTACCACCTTATGTGAATTAGTATGATTTTCATATCTTGATTCTATTCAGTAGCTTCTTCTTGATGCTAAGGCTGTCAAGTCGGTCGTGTCCTTCAAGAACTTCATTTCAAAGTTCTAAGGATGTCACACCAAGCAGTTTCTTCTTGATTCCAAGGATGCCAAGTTAGTCATGCCCTTCAAGAAATTCCCTTAAAGGGTTCCACGCCACTTTCCCTTCAAGCATCCAATGGCTACGAGGGAAATATCTAGGTGCAACAACGAAGAATGTTATCCTCTCCTATGTTGCCCTTTATAGTGAGAGTAATGGTGTTGGGGATTGAGGAATCCGACTCGATGCACGCCCCGAGTAAAATTCCTCATGGGTTTCCCAATATGGGGTCTTCCCGCATGACATCATGAGTTTCAAGGTGAAGGTATCCTAACACCTTCCAACCCAAGTCACGGCAAGAGTGCTAACAGGTGAAATCAGGGACATTGTCCCACCCCTCCCATGAAGTTTCATCTATCTGTACAACCCCATTACCCATGTGTGAGTCATTTGGACAAGCAACTAACTTGTCCCCGCAACAACTATCATGTGAGTAGAATTCACAACAAAATTTTAAATTGGACTTTAGAAATTTCATGAGACAATAATATGTAATTCAAACTAAACCAAATTTTTCCAACTCATCACATGCAAGTGCATTTCGCTGGTCTCCTGCCACACTTAATGATCATCAACAATATTTGATTCATAATATTAGCCAACAATATGGTTGTGTATGCTAAATGATCATCATGACATAATCATCAACATCTTTGTAACTAAGAAATAACTAATGCAAACATACCCATAGTGAATCCATCATACGAGAGAAATAGTCATAAAACACGTCCATCACAATTAACAACATCATAACATCAAACTCGAAAAATAATTATTATCACATCCATTCATAGTAAGAGTCAAAGGTCTGGATCCTTAACTTGGGGTCCTAACATAATAATGTATCAAAGCTAATATCATAACATGGTCAATCAACCAGGAGGCACTATAGTAACTCATATGCTAAAGTGGTTTCCTCCTATCTTGAAGCAACCACCTCTTCCTTTCATGGAATCAAGAAAGGGGTGGAGAAGAGGATCCTCACTATTGACTTTTCCTAATATCATTAGAGCATGTTTTAAGGTTGTCATTTATTTCAGCTATGCCACCATCTGAGGTGATTCCAAGCAATGTTTTTTATGAATCCAACACTATGAAAGATTTTCCAAGTTTCAACCTTTTCCAACTCTTTTGAACTTTCTCTGATTTGCATGCTTTCACTTTCTTTCAATATCTAATGGTTTTTCAAACCCAATCTTAGGTTTTATCTTATAATTTCACTCTAATGGTACATCAAATCATTTCCTAATTTCTCAACACAAACATTTTTGTATATCTTTAATGGTCTTGTGGATTATTTTAGGAAGCCAATTTTTCAGTTTGCTTTGAAACTATCAAAGGCTTTTAGAAAATCAATCCTTAGTTTTGCTTTACTACTATCAAACACCATGCAAGATTTTATTTTATTTTTAGTTTTTTTGCCTAAGGTTTCATACAAGTCAATTTTATGTCTTTCTCCAATGCTATGAGAAATCATCCCAAAAATGATAATTCCTTTGCATTCTAATATTAAGAAAATTTATCATGTATCGATTTTTTACTTACCCTAAGTATCATCAAAGTTGGTTCTAAGATTGACATTCCTTTTGGCTCTTCCACCATCAAAGGTGATTCGAATATTGATATTTTATCATGCTCCAATACTTGTGAAGGAATTTTGAATATCAATCTTTTATGATTCTCCCATAGCTAGATAGAACGTTATGCATTAACATAGGCCATTACTATGTTGCTACTTTGTGCCTTTTGATTTGAAAAATCCAATCATCATTAATCCTCACATGAACCTAAAGAACACCTACACATTTGATTTAATTCCACATTCTAAGTATGTCATTTTGATATGCTCTATCTTTTGGAAATTCATCATATTATCTACATGCCTCTACAAAAGATTAACCTCATGTCTCAATAGAAAAAAAAAATAATACAATGGAGGAAGAACAAGTGCTTATATTGGAGATTCCCATAGATTCGAGAAGGTCGATTTTCTCTGACATCTCAAGTCACTAGGATTAGCAAAATTCCCAGGCTAGTTAGAATTATTTCATATTTTCAAAGATGAAAGATATCTTCCTTTGCCTATATTGGTGGTTGACGATGATGGAAAAGATGAAGAATTTTACCCAAGATTAGAAAATCTTGTCCACGGAAGATGTAAGACCAACTATATTATCCTCTATAGATGTAATTCACTAATTATTGAGCATGTTAAGTTGGAAGAAGGAACAATGGTTAATGATTGTGGGTAGTGCATTACATCCTTATTGCCAAGTGAATTGCACAAGTGTTGCAATTTTTTTGAACCCAAAGTTAAAATCACATTGGAGTGCATAATACTAGGGTTTAGTAAAAAATAGCATGAAATACTTGAGAAGTGTTTGATTAAAGGAAAATAGTTCATATAAAGAGATACTAGCATCTACCCTTCCACATATTTGAGAGAATCATGTATTCATATTACAAATTTTATCTATGGAGAAAAAAATTCCCAACATTTTAAAATTTATTGCGTAACCTTAATGTAGATTTTTGTAAAAAAAGGATTGATATTTAATTCGACAAATATTTTATCTCATAATTTGATGAAATCACTATTGAGTATTAAGTACTCGAGGATTAACTCTCCTCTTGAAATCTATGTGTCACCTTATCTTATGGATGTTATCCATGCAAAAAATGAATTCAATGGAATGGGTTGGTTTTGGACTCCTACAGAAACTCTAGTGCAATTCTATTGTCAGGTTTTATGGAAGAACAAGCACATAAGGAATTTTATTCAAATTTGTTGTCATTTATTTTCTCAATTGTATGAAGTAACTTTTTCTTAACCAACACTAAGGTTGAATGTCGATGTCATCATTGTATTGAATGAAATAGGTGATTGATATACTGATGAGAATCACACCTACATTACAATATATGAGGCAACCAAGCCATCATATCTATTACCCAAGTTTGTCCCAAATAGGATGGTAATAAGAGAAATTGCTTATTAGAGAATTGTATACAGTCTAAATGTAGCTTTGAGTAGAGCTAATAAGAAATGGTGTCCTATATATCCCCTCTACATAGGAATGTAGTGTCTCTATAATTCTAAGTTTGTTGAAATATAGGCCAATGCCATACAAGGATATAATTTTAGAGAGAGTAGATTTAGGAGGCATGGCCCAAAATTAATAACAAGAAAAAAAAAACTAAGGAAGTGGAATTTATATGGTTGTATGCACATGAAAATTGGGGGGAAGAAAAAACAATGGTGGGAGAAAAATATCTGCAAAAAGTGCAATAAAGAAGTGTTTTGTTTCCAAACATAGAGGAAGAAAACAAAAAAAAAATATTGGACAAGAAGTAGCCAAGAATGCAAAATAAGTGATTGTCAATCAGGTTGAAGAACTAGAATCTACTAGAAAATTAGAAAAAGATATTGAAGTTGCTAAAAATGTTAAGAAAGAAATATTGGCTAATTATGGAAGCCAAATAAAGACAAGAAGTAGATGCAAGACTAGAAAAAAGAAGAAAAATAAAATAGAAAATCTTAGAATGAAGTAGAAAATATACAATGAGATATTGAAGTTGAAAAAAATGTTAAGAAAGAAAGATTGACTAATGATGTAAGCCAAAGAAAGACAAGAAGCAGAGGCAAGACTTGAAGAAAAGAAGAAAAATAAAGCTGAGGTAGATGTCGAGGCTAAAAGATCGAGGAAGAGGCAAAAATAAAGATTGAACAGTATATTGGCAATAGTTGGAACATGATCAATTGAGAAAGTTTCCATTCCTAAGTTTTACTAAGGTGAATTCATCTAAATTGATTACCAATGGATATTTACATGTGCCCACTCCCGTGGATGTAGCATACTTCGAAATTTTCACATTTTCCAAGAAGACTAAACAAATAGTGAGATAATATCATAAGAGGAGGAAGGTTTCCATAGATAAGGCGATCACATTATCTTTTGAAGTTGTTGTATTTAATGCTAAAGATGTTGGATTGGAAGCCCTGCTCTATGGTATTAGCCTTTAATGAATCCATTGTACATGTAGTCGAGCCAATAGTTAAGTAGATGAGACAATAATAAGAGAATATAACCAGATTAGAGAACATGGAAAACCATTATACGACAAATTAGTATGGTCCCTACTAGTTTCATTACTTACACTCCTAAATTTTGGTAAAAATTGAATGTCACTGAGCTTATATTATTTGAAAAGGCTCAAATATTATAAAAAATGATTGAT